>OX451395.1:16175400-16524357 GCA_949629135.1 Eremobia ochroleuca | reverse complement strand
TGTCACGACATCGATCGATCCTACGCTTCTCGCTTCCAGCGGATTCCCACTTTCACATAATATTCGATTCCTATAATTTACGGACCGTTATTGTTTAAATTTAAAACTCTTGTACCAATAATGAAACAAAGTTCTCATAGCTTTGCATAGTAGACCCGGTATAATTAGGTATAATTAGCTTACGAATCTATTTATATGCCCAGCAGTGCGATTCTGTAACTATCTCACCGTGAAAACTTAGGTGAAGTGAGCGTGGAGCTGAGCTGTCAGTATCGTCCCACCTGATACTAGGGATTGACCAGCATACATTTGGCAATCATAATCGAGATTTCAATAATATTTTATGCTAAATCTATTCATCATTTTATATAATTTTAACACTAGTATTTAGTTGTCAAAACATTACTATTTTGTGGGGTTTTAAATAAAATAGCAAAACATAAACTCAATCTCAAAGTTGTTTTTTTTTTCTTTTTTTTTCCTAGACTAGTCCTGAAGAGTCGGCGTGATCACTTCACCCGATTCACGACATTTCGTGAATCGGGTGAAGTGATCACGCCCCACAACATACGTGGGATCAAACGTGGGTTTTGATAGCTAAAATACCAGCTTTGAAATTATATAAAAGGGTCAATAGAATTTCCATAAAAAATATAATTAAATTCTCGATTATGATTGTAAATGTTTGCTTGGTCAATCCCTAGCATCAGTGGGATGACACTGACAGCTCACTCCACGCAAGTTTTCAGGGTGAGATTTTTACGGAATCGACCGGCAGTTTTGGCAATAAAAAATGGTACCATTGGTAAGGCAAAACGATTCGTTTTTGGGGGGGGGGGGGGGTGGGTTTAGGAACAGGCAAAATTGAAAGGATAAGGAGTAGGTATTAGCTGGGTTAGTCGGTGTAAGAGACGTCATAACTATAGGTTTACCAAATATCCAAAGAACGAATGTTAAAATTCTTCTCCAGCCTACTCCGGTATACTTAAAACGGTCATGCACTCATTCACAAGCTACGGCACGTTCCCTCGCCCATAGTAATGGAGAATATCTGATTTTACGCAAAGTGGCTACAGTGGGCGATTGCAATTAACTACTTATTTTATATCTAAAATGGAAAAGTTAGCTCACTTTTTCTTTTAGTAGGTATAAGTACCAAGATTTCTATTGGGGAATTAATAATAATAAAACAATGGGCGGTTTTTCTCCCAACTGCAACACATGCAATGTACTTGAGGATTTACATCATTTACTGATGGATTGCGTCAAGAACCAAGACGAAATGAGTTTAATTTAAATATATCACAGGTAGGTTTAATTCAATCAATTTAGCACAGCCGAAGTCAGATGTAGCGAAAAGATTAGCGAGCTGGTGTACTATATTGATTAAATTCTCCGTTAAATTTAAAATTAAAGCATTGTATCGTAGTAGTCTGTAAAAGGCATGATGGGATTGGCGTATCCATTGGGATAAAAACCCCATTAAATCAACCCCAATAATAAAAAAATATATAAAAAAAATTGGCGGTTTTGTAAGATTTATTTTGGAACAGTTTGGTTTTTTTTATTTTGATGATAATGTGTTATGTGTGGGTACCCATTGTATATTAATAACAATCATTGTTACTTTTTACTTTAAGTATAATGATCAGGAATGTAAAAACAGGAAAGTTCTTTCATCGGTTGATAAACATTTTTTTTATTTTTTTATTAACGTAAATATTATAATATCAGCCCATAAATTGTCCCACTGCAGGGCAAAGACCTTTTCCCGTACAGAGAAGACAAGAGTATTGATAACGACGCTTGCTCAAGACGGGTTGACGATTTCTGACTTAGGGTGAGTTTCCACAGAAGCGGAGCTGGGCGGAGCGGAGCGGAGACGTGTAGGAATCGTCCAATCACAGACGAGACGAGTGACGCGCTGAGGATTTCAACCATTGTGATTAGTCGATTCCTGCACGTCTCTGCTCCGCTTCGCCCAGCTCCGCTTCTGTGGAAACGCACCCTTATATTAACCATACACTTATAGTTAGTGGGGTGATTGCGTAACACACATAAAATGACCATCGATCACAATGACTTTCATATTGACAGTTCAGCGACGTTTATTGCGCTATTTTTAAATTCACCACGCGAGTCCAGTGTAGGTAACTTACTGTGCCAAAAATAAACATTAATGTTAAAATATACTCGTATTATCAAACAAAGCTTATGACATAATTTTTTCTGATAATCGGTGTTAGTATTTAAATTAGTGTCAAGGTTAAAACAACAATTATGGCTAAATTGAAAAGGTGGTATACAACGTGTAACGTTAAATGCGCAAAACCTGAAAATAGTTTGATCAGAATAACGAGCAGAATTAATTGAACCACTTATTAATATAGGTCACATTTTTCAAAAAAAAATCATTATAAACGTTGCCGTATCTATTTATTAATAGGTCAAGCAACCCAATGTCAGCGCGGGGCAGCGGCCCGGTGACGACTCCTTCCTCGATAAAGCGCCGTCGCAGACGCAAGAAACGATCAGAATGGCCAGTAAAACAGCACATAAAACCTTTACAATTTTTTTAATGACTTATTTTCTCTCTGAAATAGGTCAATTAAATTAAAAATCAGTTGGGTTGTCTGAGGTTTTGCGCATTTAACGTTGCACGTTGTATATAGATTCTATGTCATCCTGCTTATACATAGAAACTTTTTTGCTTCCCGTATTTCTATAGGTAATTTAAATCACCTACTTTTATCAGTGTTATTTATAGTTATGCACAATTATGATCCATCGTAGTTTCTTCTCTGTATAAGGCATAAGTCATTCGTAGATTTTTGACAGTCGTTACGGGTAGTCAGAAGCCCGAAAGTCTGACAACCAGTCTTACCTAGGGGTATCGTATTACCCAGTAACTGGGTTATGGAGGTCAGATAGGCAGTCGCTCCTTGTAAAATACTGGTATTCAGCTGCATCCGGTTAGACTGGAAGCCGACCCCAGCATAGTTAGGAAAAGGCAGACAGATGATGATATACAGGGTGACATCGACGCGCAAACTATAACCATGAATTCAGCACATTATAGGTACTAGAGTAAAAATTTTTCGTCGATTATCAAATACAAAATTTGCTGTTTCTTCAGACTGAAAAGCATGTGATTTCCAATAAATACCTACTTATAACATAAAAATACAGTTTACAATCATTCATCTTTCGACATTATCTCATGATGTTATCGTTTCTGAATCAACAGAAACACCATGGTTCTTACTCCATTGACATAAGGCTCAAATTAACTCCCATAAAGTATTTATCTCATGATTGTTAGTCACACGGCCTTCAAGTTTAATGTACAAGGTAACAGATGCTGGATTTTTTTGATAAATCCTCTTAAATAAGGTTTTTTAAGAAATAAATTTAGGTACCTAGACAGTTTAAGACAGGGGCTTGTGGCTAAGTAATAACAGCCGCATGGGTCGATCGATCAGGTTAAGCTACGCTTGCCGCGGTTGGTCCGTGGATGGGTGACCATCTTCTCATACCAAAACCCCTCCGTGCCTCGCAAAGCACGTTAAGCCTTCGGTCCCGGCTGTCATACGTGGATCTTTGACAGTCGTTACGGGTCGACAGTAGCCCGAAAGTCTGACAACCAGATTCCCTTGTTCACAATGTAAACTAAAAAGTTCAGTGCATCTTTTTCTTTCTATTTCATTGTGAAAAGGACAGAAGAAAAATATTAGTTTAGTCCTGTCAAATTAGTCAGCGCCTGACGTAAATGGACGTATTTTTAGTAGCCAATTTTTTAATCACGTATAAACTTAACTATGGAGTATCTTAATTTGACAGGCCTAAACTAATATTTGTCTTCTGTCCTTTTCCTAATGAAATAGAAAGAAAAGGATGCACTAAGCTTCAATTTAGTTTAGTTTGTGAACAAGGGATTCGGCGCCAATAGGTGTTTATAATTATTTCACCGTAACAATCTGTCGAAACAATTGACATATGTATATAAAGGTGTTGGTAGATAATATTGCCTTACACCCACAATCCACAATGTTTGAGAGTTTCTCAGTATTCTGTCTGTATATAATACGATGTGAAGTAGAATTCTGGATCAAGGGCGGTATCATATTCTCTTATTTTAAAGCAAATGCTAATGTTTGGGATGTGGGTCGAAGATTTGGGTGTGAACTTCATTTTGTAGAACCTTTGTTTTTTTGTGATTAATTTGAAAATAATGGCAGTTCCCGTCGTTTCGGTGTCGGGTAAAGTACAAAATTTTTACAAAATTTCGAGACAAATGAACGAACGAAAACATGTTCAAAACGATGGTTAGCAAATTATTAAATTAATTTTGTCGTAAAAATACCTACTGCTGAAATATCTTAAATAAACGGTAACCTAAAGTCGGTACTGTCATTACAACTTTCTTAGTAATCATTTTCAGTTTTTCAAAATATGACTCATTCAAACTTCTTAAGATATCTTATTTAATAAATTTTACAATGAAGACCCGACACTTTTGCGTTGAAATATCTCTGTTACTGGGAATAATTAAACCTATATGACTGAGAATGTATTTGTTAGATTATTCGATTTTTACGTCTATAATTTGGGACGTTGTAGTTCAATAGCATGTACAAGTAAGAGCACTGATAATAATTTTAAGTATAAAAATATTAAATATGCACTTTTAACTAACTCTATCAATGAAAAAACGCTACATTTCGACCTGCCTTAGTGGTCCTGTCGGTCTATTCTGTAAAAATCTCACCGTGATACGAGTAACTAAGGTGAAGTGAGCTTAGAGCGAACCGTCAGTCTTGCTGATGCTAGGGATTGACACTATTGACGGCTCACTTCACGCTCACTTCACCTTTGTTTTCACGGTGAGATATTTACAGAATAGATAGGCAAACAAAAAATACAACAACAAAAAAATACAACTGTCGTTTTAAACCAGCGGGGTTTGGGTATTTTGACAGTTCAACAACATTCATTGCGTTATTACTGTTGTTGAGCAGACAAATGTTTCGAACATACGAAGCGTAGGTTTAGCAATTCCTATCTTTCAAAATCATTCAGAGTATGACTGATAGTGTTTTACGCAATTAGAGCGCTTACTATTTGGGAAACTGAGCAAAGGAAACTGAGTACCTTGAGATCCCACTTATCCAGGTTACATTGTATTATGTTCATTATCTTGAACAATATCTATAATAGTAATAATTTACTTCAGAACATAATTCCATATAAAATGATTAGTAAAGGCTTAAAAACTATGTTAGTACCTTAAAACTACTTATTAATTAATTTATTATACATTACATTTTTACAATTACCTTACATTAAAACGGATGGCACCAGCACTATGCACCTTATTCCAGTGCCGCACAATCGGACACTCCACCTTTTCTATTATGGTATCTATAATTACGTATTTTATTTTGATTTCATTCACCTAACTCAATCAAGGTGCGATTCTGTAACCATCTCACCGTGAAAATTTAGGTAAAGTGACGTGAAGTGAGCTGTCAGTGTCATCCCACCTGATACTAGGGATTGACCATGCTTACATTTACAATCATAATCGAGATTTTAATAATATTTTTTATGCTAATTCTATTGATCATTTTATACAATTACAAAGCTAGTATTTAAGTTGCCAAAACATTACTATTTTGTGGTGTTTTAAAATAAAATAGCAAAACAGAAACCTAGTCAGAATCTCAGTGTTGTCTTTTTTTCCTAGACTAGTCCTTATATACCGATGTTTTGGCAACTAAAATACTAGCTTTGAAATTATATAAAATTATGAATAGAATAAAGCATAAAAAATATTACTAAAATCTCGATTATGATTGTAAATGTAAGCATGGTCAATCCCTAGCATCAGTGGGATGACACTGACAGCTCACTCCACGCAAGTTTTCACGGAGAATTTTTTACAGAATCGTCATGCAGGATATTAATAATCCAAAATGAATGCAATCATAAGAGTAAACATACTTTTAATGAATAAACCTATCTCATATCTTATCTGACAGGTGCCCAACAAGGTTTTGTCGGCGAGATAAAATACGGTATCAGCTACATACAACGCTATCACGTACTACATCAAACTTGTAGAATGTGCAGAGAAAAACGTATCTTATGAAAACTGTCAGTTACGTTCTTTTGGTTGGTGTTTATGTACTTTTTGTAGTACATGCATTTTAAAGAAAAAGGTCGTAAATGACTTTTATAGTAGGTACTAGAGTTTTTGCAGCGACTAGGCAGGTGTCGAAATAAATTATGTGCATACAAACGTCTATGTTAGAATAAAAGAGAATAAAGATATTATATTGCACACTGATGTTTCTGGTTGACGTCATCGAAGAAGGTTCCATTAGTAGCTTAGGTATCTATGACTAGCGGGGTAATTGCGTACCATACAGCATAGTAGCAAACTTCCATTTTACCTTGATGAGCACAAATTTTTTCCGAACATATGAATCAATGGATTAGTAATATACTTCAAAATGATTCAAATTGAGATTGATTTCTACGCGTGTTACGCAATTACGGTGCCGGTCAACAAACAAACCCACACTCGAATTCTCTAACACCAGCCGGTCGATTCTGTAAAAATCTCACCGTGAAATCATAAGTGAAGTGAGCACTTAATAGTGTTAATCCCTAGCGAATGACAGCTCACTCCACGCTCACTTCACCCAAGCTCTCACGGTGAGATGGTTACGGAATCGCACGGCAGGTTAGATGACAAAATACTAGAACCCACCCAACGTTAACCCTTTACCGCATAGGAAACCATATATGGTTTGACATGTTTACAGTTTATTTTACTGTAAAAAAATAAAAAACTAGCGTATAAATCCTAATGGGGTTTGTTTTACATATCATTAGCAATAATAAAACACAACTATTTTGTCTATCATCACATGCTACTTGGAAATAAAAAAAATTAAAAAATATTAATAAAAAAATACACTAAAATTAATTCTGAAGCTTTAATAAAGACATTATTTAATATAATATCATGCAGTAAAGGGTTAAAAACAATTGACAATTTAAATTAGGTACATACTTACCTACTGCACAATAAAACTTCTAGCCCTCTACAAAGACAATCTCTGCCTCCAGTCACGGGTCGTTACTTTAATCTCTACAAAAAAGAAGGTACTTAAGGTATTTTCCATTATTTACATAAAATACTTATGGAATATATTTAAAGTTACGTACCCACTTCCTTGTGTCCATTATCTTATTTGTATGCAGACTTATTTTATTTTTACTTTTGAAGTCATCATCTGCCTAGCCTTTTCAAAACTACGTTGGGGTCGGCTTCTAGTCTAACCAGATGCAGCTGAATACCAGTATTTTACATGGAGCGACTGCCTATCTGACTTCCACAATCCAGTTACTGGGTAATACGATACCCCTTGGTAAGACTGGTTGTCAGACTTTCGGGCTTCTGACTACCCATAACGACTGTCAAAGATCCACGAATGACAGCCGGGACCAACGGCTTAATGTGCTTTCCGAGGCACTGAGAGGTCTCGGTAGGTAAATCTGGTCACCCATCCACAGACCAACCGCGGCAAGCGTCGCTTAACCTGATCGATCGAGCTGTGCGACTTTTATAGTATTATCAGTATTTTTACTTTTGAAGTATTATTTTTAAATAGTAGGTGTAGTTTAAATATTAGTGGAATTAAGCTGTTAGCGCAAAACCCTTAAGTATTTTAAGGGCAGGGGTTTTATCACTTCCTTATATCGCTAGGAAATTGGTAGGTAATGAACTAGCGTTGATCCACTATGTCTTCCGCTACACGGTCGCCACTCCAAAACCTTTCGGCCCCATCGGTCATCAGCAGGCTAATTGCGTAACACACCATCAGTAGCAATGGGTTTCATTTTGACAGTTCAACAACATTCATTGCGTTATTTACGTTGTTGAGCAGACACATTTTTCGAACATATGGAGCAATAGATTAGCAATATGCTTCAAAATTATTCAAATTGAGAGTAATAGTGTGTTACGCAATTGGGGTGCTGTTCTGCAAGCAATGTACCCTGCCCACTCGCACTTGAGGATTCCCACAAGGTGGACCGATGACCTGGTGAAGGCCGCAGGAACCCGCTGGATGCAAGAAGCACAGAACCGGTTAACCCTACAGAGCATCATTTTTCTTATTGGCTTAAAAAATACACTAGCCTGCAAATATGATGCCATTTCTCGAAAAAATATTTACAAAAAATCATAACTCAAATAGAAACGTATGTTTTTTTGTATGACCCATATATGGCACATCACGCATTAATATGAAATTGTGTTACGTAGTATCAATGAAATTACAAGATTACACGTAAAATGACAAATATGAACATGAACTTACCTCTACTAATTATTTCGACACTAAAAAATTCAATTTTATGACTTTTTTGCTATTATTATAACGCCGCTCGTTAATCGTATTCAAAGTACACAACTACCGATTTGAAGAAAACATAAATAGTTAAATGTTTATTCAGATCTATCCAAAATATTTGGTACTAAATTCGAAACTCAAATACATAATAGTTAATCTTGTCAACACTAGATTACTTGGATCGATTTTTGAAATATAAGACATTTTCCGGTATGTCCCATATCGTCGTTCATATTGCAATTTGTTCAATGTCATTTTTTTTTTTTTATTATTTCTGAAAAATGCTTTAATTTTAATTTTGAACGCGACCGCAAAAGTTGCAATGTCATCTACCAATACTTTCCTATTTATTTTTACTTTCCTAAAGCATTTGATGTTGTGCAAAAAGAGTACCAATCTACTTTCAAGACCAAAACTGTTAATATTAATGGATCCTCCGTTGGCTTTAACCAATGGGCTACTCCGGGTATTTATAAAAGTAGAGCGAGACTATACGAGTTATATGGTTTGAAAAAATACAGGTTTGACACTCCTTTCCTAGAGTATGTCAAAAATTATTCAAAATTATTTAAAAAGATTAGTGCTTTTGCTAAATCAAAATTTTTAAGCGATGCTATTAAAAATTCTAATAATAAAGTAAAAACAACTTGGAAAATTATTAACAATGAAACGGGTAAATCGGTTAAACAAGAAAAAGTACTTGAGATTATGGTCGATAATAAATTAGTTAATAAAGCCGCTGACGTAGCTGAAGCTTTTAATGAGTTTTTTGCCAACATACCCATAACTACGACTCGCTCCTTAAATTCGTCCCCGTCTAAAGCTGAAAACCTTTTGCATAGTAGTGTACCTCAATGTAGTCGTTTATTTAGTTTCGAACATGTAACCCCACATGATGTAGTTAATGTTTTTAACCTACTTAAGTCTAAAAACACCGGTGACTACTGGGGCATCTCCATTAAACTTTTAAGTAATATAATAGACATCGTAGCCCCTTATCTAGCTGTTACTTTTAATAAATGTGTTGATTTAGGAATTTTTCCTGACCTCATGAAGAATAGTAAAGTCATACCTTTATTTAAATCAGGTAATAAAAACGATGTTGGCAATTTTAGGCCTATTTCCATCTTACCTGCATTTAGCAAAATATTTGAAAAATTAATACTCAAGCAGTTGCTAAGACATTTTAATTTAAATAGCCTCCTTCATAATGAACAGTATGGCTTTACAAAAGGTCGTTCGACTACAGATGCGGGTGTTGCTTTGCTGAAGCACATATTTAACGCATGGGAGAGCTCGCAAAATGCTATCGGAGTTTTCTGTGATCTTTCCAAAGCCTTTGATTGCGTGCACCATGACACGCTTTTGCGTAAACTACGTCATTACGGTGTCCAAAACGAAGCTCTCAACGTAATAAATTGTTATTTACATAATAGGTTCCAATGTGTAGATGTTAATGGTGTGAAATCTTCCGGGCTACCAGTTCAGTTAGGTGTGCCGCAAGGCTCAATACTGGGCCCATTCTTGTTCTTAGTTTATATCAATGATTTACCATTCCATTTAAAGGGAATCTGTGACGTTGTACTGTTTGCTGATGATACATCTCTTATTTTTAAAGTAGACAGGAATAGACTAGATTTTGACGAGGTAAACAGTGCACTCTCAATAGTTACGGATTGGTTTACGTCAAATAACCTAGTTCTCAATGCCAAGAAAACGAAATGTGTAAAGTTCGCCTTACCGAATGTTAGAAATCTAGGACCCAACATCGTCTTAGATAAAGAGGCGCTTGAGACTGTGAGCTCAGCAGTTTTTCTGGGAATAACAGTAGATGCCAAACTTCAGTGGGGACCACATATATCGAGCCTAGCAGGAAGGCTCAGTTCGGCTGCCTACGCCGTCAGGAAAGTAAGACAATACACTGACGTTGATACAGCTCGTTTAGTATATTTTAGTTATTTTCATAGCGTTATGTCCTACGGTATTCTGCTGTGGGGCAAAGCAGCTGATATACAAAATATATTCGTCCTTCAAAAACGAGCTGTTCGAGCTATTTACCAGCTAGGTGCTAGAGTTTCTCTAAGAGATTTATTTAAAGATATTGGTATTCTCACGGTTGCATCACAATTCATATTTGCCAACATCATATATATTAGGCAAAATATACACTTGTATACTAAAAACAGTGATGTTCACAATGTTAACACCAGAAATAAGGACAAACTACGTGCTCCCTTTCACCGGCTTCATAAGGTTCATAACTCATTTGTTGGGCTTGGTATAGCCTTTTATAACAAGCTACCCTCTTCTTTGCTAGATTTGCCTTTTAATGCATTTAAAGCTCAAGTAAAATCCAACCTTTGTTCAAAGGCATACTACTCCATCAACGACTACTTAAACGATAAGAATAGTTGGTCGCCCTGATTAACTCAAGACAATGTTTATGTTCTTTCTCCAGAATTAGATTACTGATAGGTTATTATACTATGAGCTCATTATACAATTGTTTTTATTGGGCTGTATAAGTCAAATCAGTTTAGTTTTATTTTTATTATATTATTGACATAATCAACCCATTTAAATGTTTTCTAATGAGTTGATTGCAATATGTGGTTAGCTAGTGACCTCGACGATTGATCATATTATTCTTACCTGAGCAACCGGCAGCAAGTTCGTCATGCTCCCTCAGATGTCACTGCTTGCGGTAGCGTCGGGGGTCGGGTTGCCTCCTTCCCTCAAATATGGCGAGGGGGGTAATGGCTGATCTTTGCGTTATGCTCGTGAACGGGTGCTGCTTGTGGTGACTGGTCGTCTTGCTGACCATGGTTTTATTATTGTTATAATTAGTAATAACTTGTTTATTTAGTTTCCTTCGATGGTCCTAGTTTATCATTTGTGACTTCAAGCGACAGCTATGTAAACAGAACCCAGCATTGCATAAATATGTTAGCGGTCACGCCCTTCATACCTGGAGGCTTTTATTTAATTTCCATTTATTAATTTTTGCTTGAGTACCTACGTATAGTTTTTTATTGTATTTCTTGGTATATTGGCGTTGCTAGCTGACATATGGCAGATAATTGAATTTAGTGTCCTGTGTCTTGTAATGTTAATTGCTTTGCATACCTTGTATTGTATTCAGTCAAGTATTTTCTAACTGAACAGACAGCTGTGCTGCTGGGGAGTTTGTTGCGCCACTTCTTCTTCCCAGCGAAAGCACTAGGAAGTGGTGAAGGGCGGGCGTTTTGGGGGACTGTCTTTTGTAATTTTGACGTTCGAAAAGTGCTGATTCTCAGCCTAGTTTGAATAAATGACTTTTGATTTTGATTTTGATTTGATTTCATATCTCAGAAATATATTTTTTTTTTTGACATTGAACAAATTGCAATATGAACGACGATATGTGGGACACTGCTCTGTAGGGTTAAAGTGACGGTGGTTGGGAGAGGCCTATGTCCAGCAGTGGACGTCTTATGGCTAAAATGATTATGATGATAAAGATTTACATTTTTGACAGGCCTGTTGGTCTAGTGGTCAGTGGCCCTGTCTGCTATGCGCAATGTCGTGGGTTCGATTCCCACCTAGGACAAATGTTTGTGTGATGAGCACGATCATTTGTTCTTTTTCTGGGTGTAATTTATCTATAATATGTATGTATTTAGAAATATATATGTATGTATGTTTATCAGTTGTCTAGTACTCATAGCACAAGGTCTGCTTAGTTTGGGACTAGATGGCGTTGTGTGAAAGTTGTGGAATATTATTATTTATTTATTTAATATCAATTAAAATCAACTCACTTTTTAAAATAACGTTTTATAGCGATACATTGTTTGGATTATCCTATCTCATTAGAGCACACAATGTAGGTACTTGTTCCGTGTTTATTTACTGATTAAAAATACGCTATTATCGCTGATTCATTTATATGCTTTGTTTTATCGTTATACTAAGTGGTCACACGGTGTTGCCTTTACGTTTTTGTTTTAATTCTATTAATTAAAATTATATTTATGGTCACATTTGAGTAGACACTTATATGAAAATAAAATCAAATAAAAATCAAAAGTCATTTATTCAAACTAGGCTGAGAATCAGCACTTTTCGAACGTCAAAATTACAAAAGACAGTCCCCAAAACGCCCGCCCTTCACCACTTCCTTGTGGTTTCGTAAAGTTCTTGCAAGCTACCAAAAACACAGTAGATAGGTAGAAACATTGAAATAATTTTCAGTAATTAAGTAACCATCAAAGTTACAATAGCATAAATGATAAGTGTCCGTTCTATAAACTCTCCTAAAACTTTCATAGAACATAGAGCACTATTATCCCATTTTCAAATCCGCGGGATAATTGCGTATCAGTAGCAATATCTTTCATTTCGACAGATCAACAACATTCAATGCATTATGTAAGTGTTTGAGCAGACTGATTTTTTGGACATATGAAGCAACGAATTAGCAATATCCTTCAAAATGAATCATATTGAAAGTGTTTTACAAAAACGTGTTGTGAAAAAAAAAAAATATATATAAACATCCCAATTGAGATCCTCCTCCTTTTTTGAAGTCGGTTAACAAACTCACACTCGAATTTTCTAACACCAGCAGATGACAAAGTACTACACTCACACTCTTAGCCAAGATAAGATTAAATGATATTTACAGAGATGGTTAATAAAAAACGGACCGTTGATAGTAATGGTCACCGCGCATAGCGTTTGATACGGACCGTAACTTCGTCTGTGATATTGCCAGTGATAAAAATGCAAATAGTGATAAAACAGATTATTAGTAAGTAGATAACAGTATTATTGTGTTTATAAAATCAATTTTGTTATTATCGGAACGCGTGGTTTGTGTGGGCCAGTGTGATTGGTTTCGGAAATAGCGTTTTCTTTTGATATTGGAAAAAAAATATTCTATGATGATCTGTTTTCGAAAGTGAATTCGTATGATGTGCGTAGTTTGCCGTTTTCGGCATAGAATGTATCCTATATCCGGATATCAAATGGAATTTCCGGAATAATTTCCGAAAGTCTCGCCAGGAAATACATAGTTACAAGGACAAACTCTTGCGTAATGTTCAGCACTCACACACACAGCTTTTAGGGGGTATTTCTTTAATTTCTCTAGTACGTGATTCATCACTGGTTATGCTTGTATCTTGTATTTTTACACTTTAGGTACCTAAAGTCAGCAATAAAACTCGAATAACAATGTCGCTTTAACATAATTATCACCTATATTGATACACAATGTTTCTATACATTGCTTTTCAGCATTTCATGAAAATCATTGTTATGAGTTGCCTAATACTTTTTAAATTTTATACCAGCTCAGATTTATTTATGTACAGATGCCAGCACATCAAGCTACTACAATCTGTCAGATTTCTTTAATAGATTTTCAACTTTATCGCTAAAACATAAGGTTCAAAGTTGATTGGGACAATCTGACAGATTCGGGTAGCTTGATGTGCTGGCGTCTGTACCTATATTTTGCTTAATAGTTAAGATTTAACTACTACTACTGGGTTTTTGTTGCTCACCGATGATGGTAGATCTGCAGTGGTTAGGCACTTCTAATATTGTTGCCACCATGACCTTCCCACGTGTATAGGTAGGTATAACACGATTATAACCCATGAAGTTTATTCTTGATAGAATATCCTATCCTGTTAGTTTTTTGCATTATTGCAACAAGTTACAAACCAATTGCCTACTGATATTTTTTTTCCATTTCAATTGGAAATATGATCGTCAAGGTCGTAGACAATTAGGTACGGTCTAGAATCTCTAGATTGCAGGTCATCATATACCTAATAAACTGCTGAACATAGACTGACAAGAATCCCAGTAGATCATTTTTTTTTTAATTGGCTGGCAGTATCTTCTTTAGTCCTTTAGATGTTGTTATGTTATCCTCCTTCAAGAGTCGATTTTGATTCGATAGTGCACACAGCTTTTAAATCCCATTTTCATGCACAGAGAAAACGTGATTTTTCACCAATGACGTAACATATCTACGGTTACTCATCTCCTATACTTACCTACTACAATATCTAAGACCACGTTATCACTACTGTGATTTCACTTTTGAAACACCTACATACGGGTAAGTGCCGCCCGCACCTTGATAACTTAACTCTTTAGAGAAAAACAACACACCTTGTTAAACGAAACCATTAAAACAAATGAATAATCTTTTAAACGTTTAGTTGGAGGAATTCGATGACTGGGTGGGTATTCAATTATACTTATTATCGAATTATTATAATCCAATTACCGAATTTAAATAACAGATGATGGATAGATAGACTGATTAGAGAGATTTAGGCCGATATTTGCCGAAAATGTTTGAAGATTTCGCTAATTGTCAAATTAACGATTTTTGTAATCGATTTAATTATACGAATCATACCTGCGTAGTCGCATCATATAAATAGTAAGTAGTTATAAGACGATTTCTTAGATTTTTTGGATAAGTAATCCAACATTGTGGTATGTACAGTCGCCAGCACATCAAGCTACCCGAAACTGTCGAATTTTCCCAATCAACTTTTAACCTTAAAGTTTAGCGATAAAGTTGAAATCTGACAGATTGCATTGACTTGATGTGCTGGCGTCTGTACTTATCTAATACTTAAGTACCTACTAAGTAACTCAATCTACGACCGCTTGTCTCTTTGGACTTTTTCCAAATGAAAATAAAATGGTGGACTGTTAACGTTACCTAATTAGCAATAATTGTTACTAGTTAGCAATAATCCTATCCTACTAATATTACAAATGTGAAAGTTTGTGAAGATGTTTGGACGTTTGTTACTCAACCAAGTGTCAGTCGTAGAACTGATTTGGGTGAAAATTGGCACATAGATATACCATTTCCTGGATTAACACATAGGATACTTTTATCCCGGTAATGTTCCCTTGGGATAAGAGTTGAAAGTCTTGAAAGTTACTTTTTACGCGGGCGAAGCCGCGGGCAGAAAACAAATAAGGAGATTAGACACCTCCTCAAAGAGTGCCCATAATATGCGACCAAAATTCAACACACAACGAAAAACTCCAAAAAAAACTTATCAATAATAAGTAGGTATTTATTATAGCATATAAGTAAAAATATAATGGAGTCGCAGACATAGACAAAAATGTCAGACAGCATCGAGGACTTAGTGAAACGGTACAAAGAAAATGTTTCCAAAGAGGAGCACCCGCGAAGCATTGGTCAGTATTAAGAACATTTTGTTTTTCTAGGACCTTCAATAGTATTGAGTCTTTGCGGGAAGATTTCAAGGAAGCTTTGAGTAGCATTTTTATAAATGAGTTCCTTTTGAAGATCGTTTAGCAGTAATTGAAATAATTCTACTATTCAGGATGCATAGCAGATTTACTAAGAGATAATGAAAGGGTTTCTGAGTAACGAATAAGCTTTTGCTGGGAGCTAACTTATGTTCAGTAGGCAAGAAGGAAAATCAACCTGCCCTGAGAAAATAGAAAAATTACTGTGCTCGTCACTGTAAAGTGAGTGCAAGTGACATCTACAGAAAATTTTCTGAGTCAGATTGGGAAAAATTCACTATTTGTCCAATAAATTTTACTGTACAGCATAAGAATTTTTACTGTGCATGGTAATTTTTCCATTACCACTCAAATGCACTCAGATTATGAGACAGCACAGTAATTTTTCTAAGATTTTTCTCTCCGTGTACTTATTTATTTCTTGTACCTCTGACAATAAATCATGGCTCCCAGAGATAAAATAGTGTTTACCACAATTTATTTTTATATTTTTAATCCAAAACTTAACCTAACACAGCCTTACATGCATTTTTAATAATAGGCATATATTTTTATTTTCACCAAACACTAACAAATTCAGACACACTACCGCATGTCGATTCTGAAACCATCTCACCGTGAAAGCTTGGGTGAAGTAAGCGTGGAGTGAGCTGTCATTCGCTAGGGATTAACAGTATTAAGTGCTCACTTCACTTATGATTTCACGGTGAGATTTTTACAGAATCGACCGGCTGTAGTGTCAAAGCAGTAATGCCGTCAGCCCTTGGAAACGTCCACATGCTCTAGACTCCCCATCACCTTTTTGCTTCAAAACAGTTTTAACAAATCATTTTCTCTACTTTCCAGGGTTGTTCACGATACCGGAGTATCCCGAATACGAAGCGAACCGAGGCATGTGGTCTGTGGCTCTGGACGCCATACTGACCACGCTGAGGTACCTCGCGCCGGCCACACTGCTCACGCTCTTCTGGGGTCAGCAGAGCTTCCTCTTCAAGATACTGAAGCATATCGACTCGGCTTTTAGAGCTAGTAAGTATTTGTACACTTACTTATTCAATTCAATTATTGATTAGATAAACAAATCGTGAAGATCAGTATTTTTTTGAGTCTTGAAGACGAGTCTCGTTCCTAAGAAACACGTTCTACGTGAAACGGTTCAGTTAGAACAGAAAAATATGTTTTCAAAGTTACGATAGAGATCACTCTGGCTAGAACACGAAGGATTAAAGTCTATCCCAGCGCAAGATTCACAGATCGAGACGTAAGCGCCGCATACTAATGTGAACCATATAAGAATAGGCTTAATGTGCATTTATTATTATTATTATTTATTTATTATTACAAAACATTACATTGCATTATAATTAATTAATGCCCCACAAAACCGTTTCCACGGTTTGTCTGTAGGAACAGAACACAAAGCTAGTAACTATTGATATTCGAATGAAACGCTTGCTCACATTCGCTTCACTCAAAATACGCAAAAGAACAAGGTTTATATTCGCATGGAACACTTACTTTAATAGGTAAAGTTATAGTGCAATCTGCGGATCTTGCCCCTAGTAATAATTCATTTCAGTTATCTGTGGCTCTATCTATCTCTATATAGCTCTATGGCTCTGGCATAGAAGAAAATGTTGTTGTCTCCCTTTAATGTCTCTTTAATAGAGCTATTAGGTGAACTATTGGCCTTAATTACACGGCTATTAAAATCATGCAGCAATTTGGAATTTTTTAAAGATATTTTATAACAAGTTATCAAATTATTGGAATGTTTTTTCTTACAATAAAATTACCAAAAAAATGTTTACTTTCCAAATAAAAATATCAACCATACCTCGTTTCCGACATTTATTGCTATATCACCAAAAAATCGTGAGAATATTTCACAGAGTTCTCAGATGCACAAAAAGTAAAATTTGCCTAAATAAGTAGTTGCCAAGTGTTTGTTTATTGTTCACAGAATTTAGTGCACAGCTTTATCGCGACCTAGTATCTTTTGAAAGCGAAATTTAGGAGCAACAAAGACCACTAAGGTCTTCATTGATGACTTTCTTCTTTCGCGTTTTTAGGGGCCACTGTAGAGAAATCCTTATCGTGTTAATTCATTTATTCATTTATTTGTTTATTAAAACTTTATAGACAAGTGAAAAACAGTACTGTACAAAGGCGGACTTAATGCCTGAGGCATTTCCTACCAGCCAACCCTTTGAATGTTCATAATAACATGACAGAAGGCTCAAGAAGTACAAAATTCCGGTACTTGTATAAATTAACATTTTTTAAATTATCATCTTTCTCCTGCCTTTATCCCAATTTATTTGGAGTCGGCGCAACATTTTTAAATAACTAGCCGGATATACAACGTGTAACGTTAAATGCGCAAAACCTGAAAATAGTTTGATCATAATAACGAGCAGAATTAATTGAACCACTTTTTAATATAGATCACATTTTTCAAAAAATCTTCATTAAAAACGTAGCTGTGTCTATTTATTAATAGGTCAAGCAAGCCAATGTCAGCGCGGCGCAGCAGCCCGGTGATGACTCCTCCCTCGGTAAAGCTTCGTCGCAGACGCAAGAAACGATCAGAATGGCCAGTAAAACTAAAACAGCACATAAAACGTTTACAATTTTTTGAATGACTTATTTTCTCTCTGAAATAGGTCAATTGAATTAAAAATCTGTTGGGGTGTCTGAGGTTTTGCGCATTTAACGTTACACGTTGTATATATTTTGGAATATTTGGGCTGGCTATTGGTCAAATTGCGTACTTTCTGTTTCTCTGCACACGTAAAGTACCTACAAATCACTAGCTCATGTTTATAAACAGCCCAATGAATTAATTCTCACTTACATCCATGGCTCTCTAATCCGCTTAGCTTCGTCCATAACATCTCAAAGCGGTCAGTTTCTCTGCAATCCATCACTTTCAATGTGCACACAGCCTTACGCGTACTTTTACCAACACTTCACATGCACAACCGTTAACCTTTGCCTCGATCTTTATCTTGTGTGCATAAAATTGTTTTTATAACACAATTTCACTTACTTTATAGTGAGTTTTTGTCTAATCTCTGCGTACTGTCAAATAAATAAAGACTTTCGTCTGTGCACGCCTCAAAACGTAGTAATTTTGAAAGATAACGGACATTATTGCAACTAACGTTGTTATAAAAGTGGTGTCATTTATTTTTAACTTCAGTGTAAATCAGTTTTTTGAGTTGTAATTCTTGATGAAAGAAGTTGGGGGTCATTTATTTTGTCCGATTGGTATGTTATACATTCTTGAATGCCTTTATATATAATAAAAAATATAATCAATCCTACTTATTGCGTAAAAGTTCTCGAGTGGAGTAACAGACAGACAAAGTGCCGTTGCGTTTCGTAATAAGTATTATGATGTTTAATTTAATGAATGAATACCTACCTACTGGAGATTCATTCAAGTCTTACAAAATTGTGTTGTAATGTAATCAATTGTTCTCTCTCTGTATTGAAAAGTTTAGTATCCTTTTCTTCGACAGCCAGCATTGCTTTTCACAACTCACAATAGTGTCTACTTTTTATTATTATTAAGATTATCTAGGTTTCCTCACCTTTGTCATTTAAAGTTTTAGCTGACTTGTAAAAGTCATCTTGTATTAATGAAGCGGATTGGTTATCTTCCGACTTCCGTGTCATCTTAGCTAAGCGTTTTTTTTTTTTTTAACGACTAAAACTGACAAAACTGACCAAAAATTTAATCTCAAGTCTATGACAATTCAATTCTCGTTATTATAATATAGTTAAAATCAACACCAGCGTAGTGGTCATCCATTTCGAGGTAGTTAAACTATCTTTTGAAATTGATGAAGATACGATAGTGGTCTCTATCGAAGACATATGTTTACAAAGAAGTACTTCTTGCTGAAAGTCGGTTTTCTTCAAATTATTCAACACTGCTACGTCTCGCGGTTTCATCCAAACAAGTCTCGATCCAGTGGAAATATCGAGATAAAAAGTATACTATGTCCTAATCCAGTATCAGGTCATGGTCTACCCATGTGCCAATTTTCATCTAAATCCGTTTAGTCGTGTTAGCGTGAAAGCGTAGTTAACAAACAAGCATACAAAAAAACAATTTTTTTCTCTTTATAATATTAGTTAAGATATAGTTTACCTACTGCAAAGCAGCAGTTTATACTGTAGGTAATGTAAATAAAAAACTCGTCAATACACAGGCTATAGTCCAGTCTCACATCTTTGTTTCTTCACCACCAACCAGTGGTCTCGAACATCGTAGAGTGAGATCGGTAGATCGGTAGGTATTTGACAAAAAAATACAATATTCAATCAAATTCGTTTATTTATTAAAAAAAAACTTACAGACTAATTTATAACAATCATATTTACCCCCCCCCCCCCCCCCCTTTAATCTTACTTACTTAATCTTACTTGTGAGCCCATATCGGTAGAAATACCGAAAAATCGGTAGGTTGGAGACCACTGCCACCAACACAAAAAAGGTATTTTATTCGTCCCTTTCCACTTCCACAGTAGTCTTCTCAAGCGAGGAACAAAAGCAGTCCGTCCTAAAATGGCTGGCCGAAGCTGGTCCCGTAAGAGTCGAGCATCTGGACACTGTGTGGCGACACGGCTGGGTGTTATGTGGCGTGTTAGACGCGGCACTACCCGGCGCGTGCGCAGGGCACCCCCCCACGAGACTGTCGCTGAAGCACGCGCAGGCTATAGCGGATAATTATCTTGGTGTTGAACCTGTGAGTTCGTTTCTTTGTATGGCTCATATTTGTGATACAGGCGAGATTAAATTCCAGCTTGTCCTACTAGTCTTTTTTAGAGAGTTGTAACATTAATAACTAAGCCAGATTTAAATATTACTGAGTATTCCAAGTGCGTAAGTTCCTTGGCCCGAAATATTGCACGGCTTACAAATTTTTTCAACGTGTGTACCTATCAGTGGCTACTCCGTATAAAATACTCTTGTGTAACTTTCCTACCACTAAATCTATTTTTTAAGCCCATCCCCGTATCACGCAAACAGGCAACTCATCCGCATTTTTGTCTTTTGCAGGTGTTCTCCCGCCAAGAGCTGGAGTCAAACGACTCGTTAAGCAGACACCAAGAATGGAAGCTCGCTACTTATTTAGACCGCATTCGCCAAGCACTCTCCAAACTAACGCCTGCTGTTTCAAAACCTGTCTCTCAAAGAACTTCACCAGAAACTACACAGTTTACTCTCGACTATGTGGCTAAAGGTTCAGGACTGTCAGCAGCTCAAATAAATCATAAAGCACACTTCAAGGTATACCCAACAGCACAACAAGCTTTGGATCCAGGAGAAATAACCATTCTAATCAGAGGACCCCGAGATACGTATGGCATGACAGTCCTACCACCGATTCTGGGCAAAGCACAGATGATCCGGCAAAAACTCTTGGGCTTACAATCAAAACAGACTTTCACTGAAAACGTTTTGCCGATAACGCAAGGAGCAGCGTACTTGAGATCATACGGAAAGAACGACATGAATAAAACCTACTATATACCGAAAACGAAATATGATATTGAGATCGAAGTAGAAGTCCGAACGGATCACGCGAAAATAGGTTACGTGTTGAATAAAGAAGGAAAATACTTGGTTTCAATAACAAGCAGAGGTCAAAGCATTGTTGGTTCACCGTTCACTATAACAGCTTCCAACAACATATTAAGTGTCCTAGAAAAAGACAGTTTCAATTTAGAGGACGGTGAAGAAATAGATATAGTTGACATCAAAACTGACAGAAAAGTTGTCCTACGTATTGTTGACTTTGTTACTGAGAAAATGTTGCTAAAAGAAAACGGTAGCTTAGAGAAAATTAGTGACGATGAAGCTAAAATTTTGATGACAACCGACACGGAAAATGATATCCCGAATTTTGATAGTGAAACATATTCTGACGTTGAAAACAGTGAAGCGCTAACAGTGGTGAAAAGCAAAAGATTTAATAAAGCTGCTTATAAAATATTAGCTATGTATCGCGTTTGTAAAATATTCAATGATCTCATCGCTGAAAAACAATTACATTTCGCAAAGAAGGAAAATTATATTCGATCAAGAAGCCAACAAGACATTCCCGATATTGTTAATTCAACTCTCACTGAAACAAACATCAAGCCGTACATAATATCAGACTTGCGAGAAAAGTTCATCGTTCCAGAAAGTATTGCAGTATCCCTAAGGGCAGAACGATCTACAACTTATTACGAAAGCGAACTAAATAACTCTAGGAGTGAGATTGAGGATGTGACGATTAACATACCCATGATGGAATCCACTAGAAATGATACTCCCGATAGCTTGGACGGATTTAATATGTCACACGAAGATCAAGAAGATAATGTTTCCATTGATAGGATGACGCCTTCAAGTACAAACAATCCATTCCTACACGAAATGTTTGAAGAAAATTACGTCGCTTCTAAGAATTTGGGACCATTTGTGGCTTCAGAATATGAAACCAATAACTCTCAAAATGAGGAAACAAGAGATAGTTCGATAACTATTATAATCGATCCTAATCTACCACCATCACCAATCAATAAGAACCCATTTATGAAGACAGAAGATGTAGATTTAGTACAACCAGACACTACTGTATATGAAAGGCCAAAAACACCGATTTTCAAAATCATATCAGGCGAAAAAGTTAATCGTGATGAATCTATGTTCTTAGACCCGAAATCTGAAATGTTAAATGAAGAGGCTCTTGGCAATGAATTCGTGAATCCATTCTTTATGCATCACCACCAATCTGGTAATTTTGAGCAGCCGCCACCTATGACAGATTTTATAATTGGAGCACCTGTTTCTTTACCTCCTATTCTAAGAGCCCGGTCACCTGAGCCAGAAATAAAAGCTTTAGTATTACCAGCTAATGAAAAATGCAAGAAAAAGATACAAACTAATAAAATACAAGGGGAAAAATCTGAAGAAACCCCAAAATCTGACCTTTTAACGCCTTTGCAAGCTAACATGAACTCGCCAAAAGATAGCAAGGAGAATATTTCTGCGGTATCGTCTACATTCCATAGCTTGGATTCCAACTTAACAGAAACTACTTTAGATAATTCGAATGCGTCAACCACGAGCGATAATCAGTTCGAACCTTATCAGATTGACTCAGACAGAAATCTTACACCCAGGAAAGATATATGGGATTCTGCGTACGTAAGTATCGATGATAATAACAGTTCTCCAGATAGCAATAATAACGAAAGTACGACACTGTCCGAGACACTTAGTAAACAGAAGTTTTCTCTTAGTGACGGCAATTTCGGGTTAAAGCAAGAGGAAATAACAAACATGGGCCCAGCTGAAAGAGAAATATGGCAAACGTGCAACGAATTGAAAATCGAACCTACTAAGCCTCAGGAAGAACCGAAACCTTATAAATGGGAAATCAAACGACCAATGTTTACACCTATTATTGAAGAAAGTGACAGAAGCATATCATCAGGCACAAAAGATATTTCCAGGACTGAAATATGTACGAAACAGGGTGACTGTGAAACTGAGAGAGTATCAGTGGCATTTGCTGAACTAAACGACATGTACCAAGAATACTTTCCTAATTCAGAAACCAGTTCTATTAACATTGCAAATGAATTATATAGGCTTCATAGCACAGAAGAGAAATACGTTAGACAAACCAAGGACACTAGTGTCGATTCTGCATCTGAAGTAACAGATGTGAAAAGACACGTTGAAGAATTAGAAGGAACGATTTCTGAGGTTCAGACGAATGTCACTGAATCTGTTTCAGTAAGTCAACCCCTTCGCATTGAAACCGACCAACCCTTTGAATACAACAAAGAAAATAAAGACGAAACGCAATTCGGTGAAACAAGCCGCAGTAATATAGTACTTGAAAAGAAGAAATACTGGGATGAGAGAATCCGACAAATAGAGGCTAAATCAGCAGAGACTTCGATACTCCCAAAGAAAAAGCGCATTTCTTCTAAACAATTAAAACATGATTCGTTAACCAAGCGAAAGGGTAAACAGATAGTTAAGAATTTCCTTAATGCAGGTGATTACAGTCAAGTTAAAAGTATTAATCAGGTTGATGACAAAGAGTTAGAAATTAAAGTACATGAACCAGTCCATCAACAAACTTCAATAGGGATAAATTCAAATGAAAAATTAGTTGGAAGATGGAAGAAATATTGGGATGACAAATTAGAAACAGATCAGGTAGAAGCTGAGGCTGTTGCAGTAAGAATGAAATCTCCTGAAAATAAAGTAAGCACACTGAGCCCATCTTCAAATTACACGAAAGTTGAGAACCCGGTCGAAACAAAAGTAGAAAAGCATTACGGTAACGACTCGACTTCAGGTGGTGAGCAACCGCCAGTAAAACAAGAATTGCCAGAAGAAGTTTTTAAAGCGTTCGAAACTAGTCCTAAAAGATTTTTTGGGACATCAAGACAGCAAATATTAAATAAAATTGACACATTCTTAGGAAAACCAGCTACTGTCGATGTTCCAACAGCCGATATTACTGGTGAATGTCATGAGAGTGGTCTAGTTTCTAGTCGAATATCTTTGTTCCATAATATGTCTAACACGGAAGAGTTACCCTGGGCGAGACGGAAAAGTCAATCTTTACAAAATGTTAGTCAAAAAAGAGAAAGTGATAAAAGCGTAGTTTCATTTGAAGAACCAATGAAAGACATGCATACTGAAATTGTAGAAAACAGAATCAACGAAGCCACTAACGTAAATATAACAGAAACTGTAAATCTGAAAACGAAAAGAGCCAGAATGGTTCACAGCAGTACGAATAGTAAGACCTTCGATGAAACCATTGATGTGAAACCTGTACAAGAACAAATTGTAACAACAAAACCAAAAGAACAGGTTAGGATGGCATTAAAGGAATTCAATAAGGAAAGTCAACAAAGTGGAAAAGTTGAAATTCTACGAAAGAAGTCATTCAGCAAATCAGAGATGGACATTTTCAATAAAATTCCAAACGACAAAACTGACGACGGTTTAGACAAATACAAGTCATGCGACGAATTGCCTAAGATTAATGTAAAGAGCTTTATATCGCTTTACGAAAGTGTTACCAAGACTGCTGCAGCGCCTAAACCAGCCAAGCGAGTCTTTAGGACCAGTTCTACTGATTCACAGAAAGGCTCATCATCTTACAGCATAACTTCAGGTGTGTATAGTTAAAAAAATGTTTATTTAAGTATTAGAATAGAATACTCTTTATTATGAGCACCATATAAATCACGAACGGTAGTTAAAAATGTTAAAAAAATGATTATTTTCGCAGATGCTGTGCAAACACGTGGTGCAGAACAAGGGAGTGTTTCGAACTGTGAATCAAAAAGGACCACTCCGGGAGTAACCCCTACAAATCTGTGGATAAGCAAGGATTCAGAAACAGTTATCAATCTTAGTATAGAAACAAGAACATCCGGCTCCTTTGACATTGAAATACTGCCAAATAACAATAAGGAAACAACGTATCTTAGCCTTTCTGATATTGAACTAGAGATCATAGAATGCAGTCCAGACAAATCAAGCGAGTCATCTCCCGAAAGAGAAACTGAGCCAGCCCACATACAATATAAAAATAGATTTAAATTAGCAAAAGAATACTTCCAATCTATCGAAGAGCTAAGAGAAGTTAAAAAGCCAAGAAAACTGAACGAATGTGAACAACTTTTGCAAAAGCAGTTGACAGAATCTCTTGAAATAGAAAGGCCACAGAAGAGAGTAAAGAAAAACATCAAGTCTCATTCAATGCCGTCAACAGAGATATCGAAGATATGGAATCAATTGCAAGAGAGCCAAGGAGGCGGTTCAACCACGAAACTGGTAAAAATATCAGAGAAATTCAACGTGGATGATTTATTCACAGATGTGACTGAAGGAAAACTGAGTCGGCAAGGCAGTTTAAGAGGAATACCGCATAAGAAAGCAGTTCTAGAAGCATTTAGATCTATGGAAAACATTACTGATACCAGCATCAATTCGTACGAATTTGCAGAGTCACAGTTGACAGATTTCGCTAAAGAGCATACGGTAAAGAATGCACAGACTTATCTTAGCGAGTATCCATATTTGCCAACAACTGATCCTTCGAAGTATCACTCCAGGTTGGATATAAAAGCATCCGGCCTAATCTCATTAAAAGAGTTGAAGAAGACAAGACCACGAAGGAATAGTGTGCCTGACTTAAGATTAAATCCTAAGTTCACAGTAGACCTTTAGATTATGTTAATAAAGTTCCTTTTCCACTGCGAAAGTTAAAAGACAAGTTATCTCAAAATTCAGCTGTTTTGAAATTGAGAGGAGAAATTATCAGCTTTTATCTTTCATAGTCTTTTAAAGGAAGCATAGTCATAATCATAGTAATAACAGTATTTACTAGTACCTAAAAACGTAGCTAATACTCAGTTTGACTGTAAGGATAAGTATTTTAAGTCATAGTATCGAGTGGGCTAGGTAGATAGTGTTCTTAGAGTATTTTTTACGTTGCTTCGTTACATTTTTTTTTACATGTCTGTAGACTAGTGTATTTTAACGACATTGAATAATAGTAACAATTATGATTAGAATGCTACATTAATGTTGAATGAAATTGAACTTTTACTTTATTGGAATTTCCAAATATTTAACTTTGTTAAAGTCAATTGATTCACAAGGTTTAATTCACTATTGTATTGTATTTGTTAGTGTTGTACAATTTTGTACAGTTATTGAATCTAATTATTAAGTTTTAAGATTTTACTGTAACTATTTATTCTACATTAAATAAAATTCGTCTACTTTTGTCTTCTCATTTGTGACTTTATATACCGTATGAAGCTCTGGCTAAACTGAAGCGAATCCCGCGCCGGGTGTGAGACGAAATGCGCTCGCGCCGATTTTGTAAACGTATGTAGGTATTCCAACTGGTGTGAAAGTTGCGTGAATTCCTTATGATAAACCCTTCGTATGCGGAAACGTGGATCCACGCAAGACACTTTTTATTGCTTCTGTAATAACGGTATTCAACCGGTTAAATAGTCAGTGGTCGAGCTTTATGCATATTACCGGTAAATTGAAATGAACACATATAAATTGGTCTCAAACGTAATTTATTGATGTGAAAATTCTTACAAGCAATATTTACAATTTGGATTGAGCTATATTCTTACTGAGGGTCGAATTAATATATAAAATTATACAACAAATTACTGTGCCACCGACGAGAGAATGCGTTCTTGACACCTGTCAGTATCATACAAACGAATACGTGTTTTGCGAATTAGATCTTTTTTAGCTTCTAGAATTGTCACACTGACAGGTGTCAGGAAAGCATTCTCTCGACGGCCGGACTGTATAAGATCAATATTTTATCGTATTGTTCGATATAATTTACTTAAAGAATCCATATTTTAGTTTGAAATAAATACAGTGAAGCATTTTGGAAACAGAAATTGCCTTGTAATTACATCAATACTATATACAGCGTGTAACGGAAGGGGGGTATCAACCCTGAAGGAGGTGAATGTGCTCATGAAACTCAACAACTTTCCCCAAAGAACATAGGTCGAAATATGAAAAAAAAAAATTTGGCCCTCCCATAGTAAATCAATCAGCTGGTAGTCAGTTTTGTAAGCGAGGGCCAAATTTTTTTTTCATATTTCGACCTATGTTCTTTGGGGAAAGTTGTTGAGTTTCATGAGCACATTCACCTCCTTCAGGGTTGATACCCCCCTTCCGTTACACGCTGTATATCTACAAAACAAATCTTAATCCAAGTTCTATAGAAAAATCTTACAAAAAATAATACAAGCTAAATAAACCCGTACACTATAGCGTGATTCAAACTTGACTCGGAACATGAGGCGAGTCGCCGCGCAGTAACGAATTCACCTGTAAAGGGGGGGGGGGGGGGGTACTGCGCACCGAGTAGCGCAATTAAGAGCCGCCATAAAGTTCGAATCGGGCCGTACTTAGGACTAAAATTCAATACTTACTGCCCTTTTTTCATTCGTCTAAATTGCATCTATCTAAATTGAGGCTATATTTCTGCGGCTGCGCAAATACAAAAATAATGCAGCTGTGACGTAAAGTTATACAGGGTAAAATTAAATTAATTAGCGAAACTCCACAGGCGTGTGGGTATCGATATCTAAAGATGATAAAGACAAAAAAAAAACAAAATGGATGTTTTTTTTTTGTGGTCAACAAACGCAGATAGTGTACTTAGGTACCTACTTACAATATCAGGGTGTTTTTTTTGTGTAAACATCAAACGTGATGGGTATCGATATCTCAACACGTTAAACGTAAAAAAAAAATTGTCACCTCATACTTCATGTAACTACTCTAACAACTTTCGTTGACCCGAAAAAGAGATTCATTTTTTTTATTTCTAGATGTCCCATGACGTCTGCAGTTTCGCTAGCACTATTAATTTGCCCTTGTAGTAACGATTTTATTTATTCGACACTAATAATGTAACACACAAACTGCTAGTTGGCACTACTATTATAAATTTTGATGCGAAAGCTTATTTAAATTTCCGAGTTTTTAATTATTTCGTTCCAAATGCTGCTACAATTCCTATACAAAAGTCGATAACGATTATTACGATAAAAGTTTCGTGCTCGCAGTACAGATAAAATGTTTGGGCATATTGTAAAGATACATGAACCTATTATCGTCGAAGCAACGAATTTTATCTACAATTTACTTAATATGGATCTGTACGTAGGTCGAAGCATGGTCGGCCCGTCTCCATTGAAGCCAGGCTTTCAACTGTGGGTCATTTCTATCGCCTCTTGCTTCTAACTGTTGATAGTACGCTTCTCGAATGATCCGGAATGCGTCTACGCTTCTGTATGGCAGCTTGGTTATAGGATCTATGTAGCGAGCTGGCTTCCTGTAAAGAAAATGTCTATGGTTAAAAGTTGCCTATCTTATGATCTGAAATGCAGGGATCGTCTATGAACGTAACATTTTGTGTGTATTACCTAAAAGCGTACGCAGAGTTGTATAGTCCAGACGCCAGCACATCAAGCTACTACAATCTGTCAAATTTCTTTAATAGATTTTCAACTTTATCGCTAAAGCATAAGGTTCAAGGTTGATTGGGAAAATTTTACAGTTTTTGGGTAGCAGCTTAATGTGCTGGCGTCTGTACACACACATTTCGCCAGTCCCATGTGAAAGGGACAGAGCTTACTACCTGCAAACCAACGAGGCAGTCGTCTATCAGTTTTTTTTATTGTTGTTTGGATAGTAAACTAACCAACTGCCTACCTGATGGTAAGTGATCAGCGCCCCCTAGGCACATCGGTAATAAGCTAAACGCATTGTAGTTTTGTTATCATCAAATTGACAAAGCTCAAAAAATAATATCTCAAGTACATACACGTAATAACACTAGCACCCATACACTTACACCCACTTCTCAAATATAAAGGCTAGGTAACGGTAATCCTGCATCATCCCAGGGCTGGGCAAAGGCCTCCTAACGAAAAACAATGAAAAATCTATACTTATATTATGAAGAGGTAAAATTGTTTGTTTGTTAAAGGTAATCTCTGGAAGTACTCAATCAATCAATCAACTCAGCCTATCGCAGTCCACAGCTGGACATAGGCCTCTCCCAGACTGCGCCACAACACCCTGTCCTCCGCCTTCCGCATCCAGTCTACCCCAGCCACCTTCTCTAGGTCGTCCGTTCATCTAGCTGGGGGGCGTCCCACACTAAGCTTGCCGGTACGCGGTCTCCACTCTAGGACTCGTCTGCTACACCGGCCATCGGCCCTTCGACAGACATGGCCAGCCCACTTCAGCCACTTCAGTTTGCTTACTCTGCAAGCTATTTCAGTAACTCCGGTTCTTTTCCGGATAATTTAATTATCCTTCAAAGAGACTCCGAGCATAGCTCGCTCCATAGGAAGTGCTGATACAATTTAAAAATAATATTTAATTGTTAGAAAGGTTGAGAGGTGGAAAGGTTGGCGAGTGCCATGGTATGTGCGGACGAAATTGTGGGCAGAACCTAGTAATCAATAAAATACATACTTAGTAACAGCACACAGCATTTGTCTCCGTTTCTTGACCTTTGACTTGGGGAAGCAAGACTTGAATGCTTTGTCCTTGATGTCATTCTCAAATGACAGCAGAGTTCGCTCATGGTATTTGACGTTTTCCTTTTTCTTAGTTGTTTTCTCCTCCTTACTGAAAATATAGAAAAGGAAAATTATGTGCGCGTCCCATATGGAGAAAAATCTGTTTTAAAACATGCAATCATAATTGGCAGGCCTGTTGGTCTAGTGGTCAGTGGCCCTGACTGCTATACGCAAGGTCGTAGGTTCGATTCCCACCCAGGACAAAAGTGTTTGTGTGATGAGCACGATCATTTGTTGTCTGGGTGTAATTTATCTATAATATGTATGTATTTAGAAATATACAACGTGTAACGTTAAATGCGCAAAACCTCAGACACCCCAACTGATTTTTAATTCAATTGACCTATTTCAGAGAGAAAATAAGTCATTAAAAAAATTGGAAATGTTTTATGTGCTGTTTTAGTTTTACTGGCCATTCTGATCGTTTCTTGCGTCTGCGACGATGCTTTATCGAGTCACCGGCCCGCTGCGCCGCGCTGACATTGGCTTGCTTGACCTATTAATAAATAGACACGGCAACGTTTTTAATGAAGATTTTTTGAATAATATACCTATATTAAAAAGTGGTTCAATTAATTCTGCTCGTTATTCTGATCAAACTATTTCATTTTCATTTAACGTTACACGTTGTATATGTATGTTTATCAGTTGTCTAGTACTCATAGCACAAGCTCTGCTTAGTTTGGGACTAGATGGCGTTGTGTGAAAGTTGTGGATTATTATTATTATTATTAATTAAAGGGAAAATTGTACTCAAGTATGTAGTATTTTTATAAAAAGAATCATCGGACGTCAGAAGGCCAATCCCAGTAACTAAAAACGTCAATATTATCCCAATATCATCTCAGCGACAACCAAATTCAAAAGATTGTAAAAAATTTAGGTAAGTATGCATTAAGAGCGTTAACGCCAAATCCGCGGCACCAAGTTTAGGTAATTGCAGTGCTCTTTGCACTCACACAGATGCGCGCGTGTCTGTGTGCGTAGAGTTGGTGTGCTCTCTGTCATTATAGTCAAACTAACCCATGTTGATCCGTTGAGTTATGTATAATGATACTTATTTAACCGTTAGTTGATTTTTATTTACTATTCTTATTTTTATTACAACCTTGTGAAATAAATAGGCAGTTTTGGATACTTTATAAAGTATATATATACTAATCAGGGGTGAGAAGTTAGAAATCTAGTACAAATGTAAAGTCCTACAACGATTAATATTATATTAGGTCATCCCACTTCCAGTGTCATATTTTTTTATTATTATTATTTTACAAAAACTGACTACTATATTATATAAACTTGTGACACTAATCAATAATCTCCACCACTATTAATCACTCGCTCCCAGACTGCTGGCAAATCTTGAACACCATTTAAAGTACCACTTTCATTTAATTCATCAATAATGCTCTTTAGTTTAATATCTAACTCCTTTTTGCTATTGTATCGAGTACTCGACAATTTCCTCTTCACATGGCCAAAACAATTGAAATCACAGGGATTCATATCCGGGGAATATGGCGGCTGAATAATTTCAATCCATCCTTTTCTTCAATTAAATTCTGAACTATTTTTGATTTGTGCGGTCTGGCGTTATCATGTAAAATTATAGGACTCGTTATATGATGTTCGTCTGCCCAAATAGGAATATTTTCTTCTAAAAATGACTTATATCGCTCTCCAGTCATAGTTGTATTTTCATCATAAGTTCTCCAAAAAGCAATGCCTCTGACATCCATAGGTACTATTTTTCGTTCAAGTAGCTCTGCACGTGGTAAATGTTCAGCTGAGGTGCCCGGTTCCACCCAAGATCGTGACTGATGTCTATGACGAGGAGTATAAAATTCGACCCAAGTTTCATCAAGGCATATGAATCTATTAAGTATATTTTTCTTACGGCGATACCACGATAAATGGCTACGCGCAGTTTCATAACGAAACTCCTTCTGATCCGTGTTCAGAGTGTGGGGCACCCACACTGCACTTTTATTGACCAGACATAAATCCTCCGTGAGTACTCTATGTATAGTGGAATGAAGCCGTTTCTAATGCTTGCGAGTTTTCCTGAATTTTCAGTGTTATTTCACTGAGTTTTTCTTTTTGTTGAGTCTGAAAATAACATGTAGGTATAACATAGTGACACAAACCGTAAGCATCGTGTCTGGCGGTCGATTGTCGGCTTGAGACACAACAATGTTTTATTTGTGCTAAAATATGTATATAACGACCAAGTAATTCTTACAAGATTCCCTGCGTCAGGATCTTGAGATGAAGCCGTTTCTAATGCTTGCGAGTTTTCCTGAATTTTCAGTGTTATTTCACTGAGTTTTTCTTTTTGTTGAGTCTGAAAATAACATGTTGGTCGGTTTGTGTCGGTTAGTGACACAAACCGTAAGCATCGTGTCCGGCGGCCGATTGTCGGCTTGAGACACAACAATGTTTTATTTGTGCTAAAAATGTTTACAAATGTCCAAGTAATTCTTACAAGATTTCCTGCGTCAGGATCTTGGGTTGGAACCGTTTCTAACGCCTGCAAGTTTTCCTGAATTTCCAGTGTTTTTTCAGTGACTTTTTCTTTTTGTTGAGTCTGAAAATAATATGCAGAGTATAATATGAAGTGACACAAACCATAAGAAGCACCACGACAGGCGATCGATTGTCGGCTTGAGATAAATAAATAACGAAGAAATGTCTTATTTAGTTTTGGTTTAATATGTGCTAATTCAAAATAAAGGAAACACGTGTCTGTTTAGATATAAAATCTCAAAAATTGCCATAAAAAATATAGAAAAATAGAAAAAAAATAAAACTTACAACAGCATTTTGAAATATTTGAACTTCTCTTTTCTGCCTATAACAACGAATCGGATATTAATTTTATCTTATTACTACTGTGTTTCATAAAAATACCCAGACAAAAAGTAATTTAAAAAAATTATATTGACTTCAAAAAGTAGTAAGTATAATATTGTTTCTTATGGTTTACTAATTACACCTAATATAGATATTTTTTTTATAAGTAGAGAACCCACCTCGTTTCAGTGGTATATTCTCAACTATCCAAAACTGACAACCCCAGAATGGTCAATTCAGTTTATGAGATTATAAGACAGAATAAACGCAAATTATTACGAATTCTATCCCCGTGTAAGAAAAATATGAATTGGCTATAACCTGTTACATAGTTAAAAAGTGGCTCCTCGGTAACTTACCTTTTAGCTTCATTAGCCTTGGCTAAATTTTCATATTTTTTTCTTTTTATTCCCGTATAGCGCCTTTTGTTAGCCATATCTAAAAAAAAAGTAAAATCGAAACATACATAAAGAAGTCTAATTTAATCTTCTTAAGTTAATTGAATACCATTACATTAAAATATGTACTCACCAAAGTTCTGTAATATAATAAAAATATATTATAATAAAATGTATCAATGTGTCCCAGTCGCGCTAAAAACTCGCGAAAGTACGATAATATTTTACGCGACACGCAGCGATGGGAGCGACACACGTCCTGTCTCTGAAAGGCCTCAGCCGGCAATGAGCGGTGGCGTGAATCCGCGCCGATTTTATAGCAATACTAAATAATTCATAGTAAAATAAACATATAAGTTATTAAAAAAATATTTGAACCATGTTTTAGAACATAAATGTCTTAATTTACTAGGTCTAAAAGAAAATATAAATATTTCAGATTTCATCCTAAACTAACACGTTTAATATCTCGAAAAGTGGCTACAATTGACACTTTTGAATATACTTTTCTTGAATGAAAACTTACAGTAATCGTGTTTTTTTTTCAGCCAAGCACTAAAAAATGTTCTTATTTTTTATAAAGTAATGTTGTAATAAGTTTGTCATATATGGTTTTACTAATATCTAGCATCTGCTTAGACCGTCGATCGCTAGTTTTAAAAAAGGCTTGCATAAAAACGGTTCTGATGAGAAAACTAAACAAAAAATTGAAAATGTTTTTCAGCCATGCACTAGATTATAAAATTCCCAATAATATGACGTCAATATCTCATCTATAAATTAAACACATTATGGTTTTATTGTCCGTCGGAAATCATCAATTTTGACTCCAGCATGGCTCTAACGCATGAACCCTCTTAAATTAGAGGTATTTTTGACAGAATGAGACTGAGATTACAATGTAAACATTTTAAAAAATACGGGAATTGCCCCTGTGGCGGAATCCCCGATACCGGTGGGCTACTACTTATTAAATTTTTAAATGTTTTTTTTTATTTTTTATTTAAAAATGTAATTTATAAATATTTAAATTAAATAAACGAGATAATAATAAAGAAATAAACAATAACTGTTGAATGTTATTGGTTGGCAAACAAGCAGATAGGGGTAAATGGCTGTCGTCACCCATAGTTATCTACGATATCAAAGACATGGGAGTTGCGTGTATGTGTTTACGGATATTTACCAACAAACCCCGCCCCCCCCCCCCCCCCCTTGTAAATGTCATTCAAGCGCCAATAGTTTCTTGTAGTAGTGTTGGTACGTACTGGTCATGAAAAATACTTACGCCACATTGTCAATAGGCGGTTCTTCATCAGGTCCTATGAAGTCCACGTTCATCTTAGTTTCAGGTTCCACCTTCTCAGTGTCGTCAGGACTCTCAGACTTCACGTCTGGCATATCTATGTCCCCTGGTGTTAGTAAAGCTGAAATGTTTCAGAATAGTCGATAATTCATTATTTAGTTGACTCAATGACTACTACAGGTAGGGTTGCCAGACGTCCTATTATAAAGGACGTCCTCTTTTTCATACTTAAAAATTGATCTTGTCCCTAATTTGAAATCTTCAATACAGGACAATACTTTGTCCTTTATTTTATAACAAAGAACGCACGCGTATGGCAATTACGTTGAGTTGAAAACCGGAGCTGGCAACCCTACTAAGAACAGACACGAGTAATTCGTAACAAACGAGACTGACAGTTTTTAATAAGAAAATTGGTTTACCAAGTTGTTTGTTTGCGAATATGTTTGCTCCTATTTACTAATAACAACATTGTTCATAAAGATAGTAAACCAAACATAGCAGAGTCTATACAAAGTGTATATTAACATAACATTTTTTCATCAAGGAAAGAGATGACCTTCTTAGTTCAATAGTAAATGGTTAGTACATATATTTTTTGTTTTATCTTACCCTCGTCATTTTTTATTAAATCACTCAAAGTGAGGTCTTCTAATAAGCTAGACTTTTCCTCTGCTGGCGGTATTTCCTCGATAATAGGTACAGCAAATGAATGATACCTGCAAAATAGATATTTCAAACATTCTATACAAATAAATAAAATTGTAGTGCCTGTTTGTAATGCCAAAAAATTAGTTTTTTTTACTAAATGAATATATGGTACATACGGTGCTTACTACAAAAAAAAAAATGTCTGTCTGTTTGTTTCGGCTAATCTCCGTGACGGCTGAATCGATTTTTATGAAATCTGGGAAAATGTATGTCCTTTCATAGGGTTCAAAGTATCCCCACTTTGAACCCTGGGGAAGGACATACTTTTTATCAACATACCGCGCGAGTGAAGCCGCAGTTTGAAGCTAGTTAGTAATCTTTAATGTTGCCATAAAATTGTGATATCATTAAAAACATGGCGTCTTACCGTATTACTGGTCCTGTGATGGTTTTTTTCGTAGGTCTTATCTTTTTCCTTTCCAATTCAATTTGTTCAAATCTCTCTGAAAAACAAGATCATATTTATCTATTAGTGCCATGCCAACCTGTGTAGGGAAGCCTTTACCAGAATAAGGGTTTCTAGGAAACAGGATCTTGAAGACCGAAATTATGTGTTCAATTTCTTTTTGTTATTTGTGATTGCGTCGGGATACATTGGGGTACTTGTGGAGGCTGATTCGAACAATAAATTCTTTGCACAAGTTATTTCTGCCGTAGAATATGAGCTCACGCACAAGCGGATCAAACTTTCTTCATCCATTATACATATTTTGTTTTGTACAAAACATAACAACTCATTAATTACTATATTGCACTGCATACACTTTAACTTCTCGGAAGACATTTTATTTGTTTCGACACCCGAACGCTTCCGAGTTAGCGCGAAAACTGTTACATATTACATATTTTAGCTACTACTATTACATATTTAGTGTACAATGCGGGCCCAGAGCGGGATGGCCGATGTCACATGTCTTCGATTTTTTGGTTCTAGAACATGCCGGTTTCCTCACAATGTTTTCCTTCACGGTTTTGAGAGCATCATCATCAGCCTAGACGTTTCCCAACTATGTTGGGGCTGGCTTCCAGTGTAACAAGATGCAGCTGAATGCCAGTATTTGCGTTTTGAGAGCAGTGGTGATGAAAATGATTTTAACAGAATACAGCGCCTGCTGGGTTAAAACTCAAGACCTACAACTTACTGTAGTGAAGTAAAACTAGCTGCATTATAAGTAAATCATGATCATATACAACATTATTTTTAGTATATTATGGCAAACCCAAAACGCGTGTCCAGTATTTTTTTGTAAAGAATCTATGTGCAAAATTTCAAAACTGTATCATGAAAAATGACGAAGTTATAAGCTTGTTATGTTACCTGATTGTCCGTACAAAAAGTTGGTTACCACTTAACACGCACCACCGGCCGACCGGCTGTGACCTGTGTTGTGCACATATGATTGCGGATATGTACAGACGCTAGCACATCAAGGTACCCGAAACTGTCAGATTTTCCCAATCAACTTAGAACCTTATGCTTTAGCACTAAAGTTGAAAATCTATTAAAGAAATCTGACAGATTGTAGTAGCTTGATGGGCTGGCGTCTGTACTTAGTGTCGCTCGCTGTCCAACATGTTACCTTTTTTAAATATTTTTGGGACAAAATATAACATGGTGTAAAAATTATTGGAATCGATTCAGTTACTTATTCTGAACAAATTATGTATATTCAGGTTTGCAATATACTAAAAATAATGTTATATATCATGAACCGTAAGCAAAATACGCCCATTGATTTGGAGTTGCGGACACCAGCCCGTTTTACCTATTACCTAAGTAAATCATGGTTTGACAATATTGAATGTACAAAGTATTAATATTCATACCTAAGCTTTTAAGATTCTCCTTTTCTGTAATAAGTGCTTCCTCTAACAATTCCTCTTGTGTTAGCACCCTGTCTTCAACTTTTTTGGGTTTCTTTTTCTTCAATGCTGACCTGATCTTAATTCTTTGTTGCGTTTCTGCTGACTTCACTGCTGTACTCTGCCTTATTGATTTACGCTCTGAAATCATAAGTCAGAAGATATATTAATTCATTTGTTTTTTTAAGATATCTGACTACATAATAAGAGATTGGAAAAAAAATGTTATTTGAATATCTGTAAAAAAAGGGGATTTAGAACATCGATGCAAAGTAAATATACTGGATGATTTTTTTAGGTTCCAAATTTTACAGGGTGTTCTACTCATGAATATGAACAACTTTCACTATGGGACCAACTCTGAAATTACAACAAATTCAGCTGTTTAATAAAAATGTTCAATACCTACATAGTCATTGTAGAAAGTAAACATCCACTCCTAAACATATCTTACCAGGAATGTGAAAATAATAAAAAGTATTTAACCTACCTATAGATGAGTCAAGCGGTATTCTTTCAGCCTTTTCAATCTTTTCAATCTTCTCAATTTTCTCCAGTTTAGGCTTTGACTCCTTTTGTTCCTTTCTGTCGTTTGCTTTTTTCACTTTATCACCCAAAGATGGGCCTGGTGCGGAACCTCCCGGTCTTTTCTTTCTGTTAGGATCCTAAAACATAGTAGAGGTTGAAATATAATATATGTACAGAACTCATAAGCAGGGCAAACTCCATCACGGCAGGCGTAGTTGGAGATAGTGGGATGAGCTGGACTCCTTTAATAAAAAATGGTCCTGGACAGAGAGGTGGAAAGAGGGTGGGGAAGCCTTTTCCCAGCAGTGGGATATTAATGGCTAGTAAAAAAACATAAGCAGGGTAGAAGGGTTCTAACACTGTTGCTGTATTGTCATACAAATACCAGAATGCGATTATTGTGGCTGTTCTCATAATAATAGTCCTCCAGAACTTTGTTCATTTCGTTTAGTGTAGATTGTCTTCTTGAAATAAGATTAATTTATTAAGAACTAGCAGCCCGCAACAGCTTCGCACGGGTGAAATGTTTTTTTTATTTTCCGAATTTTTTTGTCATACAACAAAAACAGAATTATCCAATTTGGTGCAGTCATTCGGAAGTTATGCATGTACAGACATTTCGGTGACTTTGTTTTATACTAGGTATGTAAGGATTTTCAGTAGTAATAGAACTACCCAAGTATCTATTCCAAAAGGGGTTATTTATATACTAATAATAATAATAAAGCTTGTTTGTATGAACACACTAATCTCTGGAACTACCAATCGGATTTGAAAAACTATTATTCATTTGATAGCCTAATTTATGCAGAAGGCTACAGGGTATTTAACATCACGCTAGGGCCAATAGGCACCAAGCAAAAAGAAAAAAAGTCAGAAAGTATGCTTAGCAAAAACGGAGTAATAGCGACAAAGAGTTTTATAAAAATGTGGCTGTTGTTTTAGTATAGGCATTGTGTATCTTATGACTTCCATGCAAACAGGCAAAAGCTGTTATCATAAGAACTCTCACCTTATAGACTTTAGTACCCGATGTCCTTTTCCGTTTCTCTTCAGTGTCATCATCAGACTTTGGTTCGTCATTCTCATCAATACTAAAATCTGAGTCCACTTCATCATCTATTTCCTTTTCTTGCCTACAAATACAGTCAAAAATTATCTCTATAATATAAGTATATCTCTATAACAAAAAAGTATGTATGTGGCTAAATTTTTGACTGAACAAAACGAGCAATGTAATGTTTACTCAATATTCCATTAATTTGTTTTGTTTACCACAGCCATTGAGTGCTATTGCATTGTTGTTAATGTGTTTACTGCAATGAAATACAGTTGTTCACCAATAATGATCTGTCCAAGGGTATCGTAAAAAACAATTAGGGGATAAAGGCAAAAGGGGGATTGGTAGCGGCAAAATCTGTTTGAACTGTTTTGTAAGTGCAACAACCAATTACCAAAGTTGACGACAAGCGACAATAAAACTGTTCCTTTACGAGCTAGGTAAATAAGGTTTAAGTTCAGCACATTTAGGGATCCTAACGGCAAAAAAGATGTAAAATAACATACTTATAATCGATGTCTTCCTCCGCTTCTTGGAAGCCTCCGTAAGTTGTTGTATAAAATTCATCCTCTTCCTCTTCGTCGAGCACTTTAGCTAGAAGGTTACCCGCATTAGAACGACGTTCTCTTTTATCCATGTTGTGCCCTCAGTATTCACTGTTTTATTTTAAGAAAAGTAACAATTTTTATAGGAGAAAAATAAATAATTTGTCGAACGAATGCAAGCTGAGCCAGCTAGCAGCTACTACCACAGATAGAAAATCAATCTGTCAGTGTCATGTCATGTGTCATTGTCTTTTTTTTTCTTTTGTTCCCTGTGGAACAGGCTAGGGTAAGGGACCATGCTGCCTAGCTATCAGTTAGTTCGTATTTTTTTTGTAAATTCAGTTAAACAAATGTAAATACGTCGAACTATTTACGAGGAGAGCCTGGGTGGAGCGCGGTACCAAATCAGGACTACCATATATTTCAATAAGCTCATCTATTAGGTCAAGTAGCTGAATGCCAAAAGACGAGCAATCAAAGAAAATGTGAGCTAAAGATTGCTCAACTTGGGAATTAAAATGATCACAGACTATGCACAATTTTCAAACGAAAAAGGGGATAATTTAGACAACAGCGACCAAAACGAAGCCTGAGGACGGTGGAGTAAAACTTCCTATTTATTTAAGTATTGATTTTCCAGAACCAAGTCATAGTTCCTATGAAAACATTAGATAAAGCATACCATAAACCTTTATTTTCAATTTGGACCGTGTGGTTCCAACTTCTAATGCCTTTTCCATATGCCAATGGACCTTGTTTTCAACAGAGGGCCTATATCTGTGCATGGAACAGATTATGTTGAGAAAACTTCTACATGTGTCATTGTGTCAAACTAAAGTAAAATCTTTGAGCGGTGAGATTTAGAGTGAATTTTAGTCGATCTTAATTATTTGTGTATAGTTTTTGTTTAGTCGAGTTTTATTTAGAAAATTTGATTAGCAATCTATCTATTGATAGTACATACATATAATGATTGGTGGCTTATTGGTCCTCATATCCAATGTGATAAAAGAATAACCAAGTAATATGATGCATTTAAGGCAACTTATCGTACGGGTATATTATCGCCGCATTAAGTGGGTACTGTAAAACTGTAAGGGCTGAGTACCGTGTCGTCGTGCAAACAGATTTTTTTAATAGGTACCCTGAAGTCCAGGTTGCAAATAAAGATAATTACTTAATCGTTTTGTACTCAAAAACCATAAGCCATGTAAGGGTATAATTTAACAACGGGTGCCAGGTGCACAATACCGGAGTAGTTTGCTTGTATACATACTATTACTACCTTTCGCACATCAAGCTACCCGGAAGTGTCAAATTTTCCCAATCAACTTTGAACCTTATGCTCTAGCGCTAAAGTTGAAAATCTGTTAAAGAAATCTGACAGATTGTAGTAGCTTGATGTGCTGGTGTCTGTACAACTCTAAATGAATGAATGTTATTATTTCATAACTGCTGGGACGTTGCGCCACTTCTTCCCAGCTAAAGGAAAACATCGTGAGGAAACCGGCATGTTTGAACCAAAAATTCGAAGACATGTGACATCCACCGATCCGCACGGGGCCCGCGTGGTGGATCCGCGCGCGAGGAGGCCTGTGTCCTAGCAGTATGAGCAATAAAGGCTAATTATGCTACGCAGACTGTCATATATTTTAGTGTATCTATCCTATCAAAACCGACAGCTCACGAATGCGAGTTTCGTTAGGACCCTAGGTTGAGCCCACAGTTTGGCCAAAAACATGGCGGAGAGGTAGGGGGGGGGGGGGCATGACGGGCATGACGGCATCACATTAAGAGAACGTCATGTCGTTCACGCTATACGAGTCAAAATTACTCTCAAGGCGCGCCTATAGGCGTTTCACATCAAAAACTAGGTCACTATACTGCCGTCCTTACGAAAAGTGCAACTAGGTTCAAGCTACTTTCGAGAAAAACGTGGTTAAAGATTTTATTTTTTTATTTGTTTGTATCTTCATTACTATACATGTTATCGATTCGTGATAGATACGTAAAACTGTCCAAGAAGAAAATGTAGAACTCGTTTTGCTGATTAAGGTATATAGCCCTGAGAGGCCCAAAATCCGAGTTATTGCACTTTTCGTAAGGACGGCAGTATATCTAACTCTATATTTTCAACCTCGTTGTTTCGACTTAGTTCATTAAAGATTATTGAAGAGGTTGAGCATGTTGCTGCTCAGTGTGCGCTGAACTTAATGGCGCTGCTGGCCGCTAACGGGGTTATAACACCGTTCTATGAGGAGAATTAAAATTCAAAATGGATGGAAAAAATAAATAAAACAAGTGAATATTTTGTGCCGTTTATTCAATTGTTAACAGTTATTATAATAAGATTTTACGTCAGTCATCTTTATTTGAATCAGATAAAAACCACATTTCGTCAGTTTTTATTCCTAGTGTTTTGATTTCGTACCGGTACCTCAAATTCATTCATTGTAGATTATGGATATATGTAGGAATTAAGTCGATTTGAATCGTTCAAATTAACTTGAAAGTACGAATCGACTTAAACCAAACATTACAATTTAAGAATTAAATTAGCAGGTAGATATTACATTTAACTATAGTTTAAGTTTCGTTCATTTCATGTGATTTTACATTTAAACTTCAATTACGCTTAATATTACCTACTATTTTGGAATACCATTCCTATTGATGTGACACAAATAAGATAAGTTTGAACATAAAACCACAGGAAAAATAACCCTTTGGATACCTAGTGCTATAACTGAGATAAGTACACAAAAAGATGACTTATTCAACGAAGCAACACATACTAAACTAAAAATCACATGATTAAAATTAATATAACATTTTAGTGACACTAATAATTTAAAAAATAATTTAAGATAAACATGAACAAAAAAGAAATGGAATGTATGGGGATCAGGTGTTGCTTATTGTGATGCCTTTATCGTTAAAATTGATCTTTGATAAATATATTATTAATAATATAATATAATATAATATAATATTAATATACTGTGAGATATAATCTCGAACACTCACTCAATCAAGAGCAGCACTAGCCACTAAGAATAGAGAAAATTAAATAAATTCGCTATTTGATTTAATAATAACCATAAAGCATTTTATAATTATAGAAAATCAACAATATATATTTTTGAAACAATAACTTTATGCTAATAAATTAAACTCGGTTTTATATTTGCGTTAGCAGCGTTAACCAAAATGGGACGTAACTTTTTAATAAAGGTGTCGTTACATGCACTTGTATGCTTCCAGCAATACAATTAATATCATGTCCCAATTAATACTATTAACAGAGTCTACAATTAATCTTTCACATAGTCGTTACAAATTTCTTTCGAAGAAATCAGTGTAATTTGAAATCTAATCCTATTACAATAAATATTTTAAAAGAAACACGTCTTATATTTTATTAAATATGACATTAACTAACAAATCTTTATATTTTGCACGCAATATTTCATTAATATATGTGTGTAAATAATGTCGCGTAAAGATAATATGTTTTATTTAAATAGCAACGTAATTGATCTATAAAAGTATTTTCATTAAATAATTGTAATATTTCAACCGGCAACATTAAAGATTCTTAACAAAACATAGACAATAGTGCTACTCGCCATTTGCGTCGTTTCGCATCGTCTCGTCGTTACAATAAATAACTATTTAAATTCAATATTGTAAGATTAATTTAACTACATTAATTTTACTATTGATTGATTATCTTACATTAGGAGAAGAAAGAATAAACAACATAATTATAAAATGATGACACGATCTTATAAGTTCTAAATAAAATTAATAACAAAATGTTTATAAAACCAACCTTGCTACTTAATTTACTAATATCTTATAATTTCATTGTTTGCCATAAGTGGTTGCAAACTTAAGAAAAAACGCAAATGTAATAACGATTAACAAATCCATTGTAATATTATTTATGAAATACCAAGTATAAAAGTACTGAATTTAAAGTACCATTTAGTATTTCTTATTTCTTCCACTTTCATCATTATATTATTTCGACTTGTTTTTAGCCGTTATTTTTATCACCTTACTTTCATTCATTCACTCATTGGTTATTATTTTTTCTTTATTTATTTGATGCTACATTTCATTATTCTGAGCATTTATTGAGCAATCATGCACATTATACTTGTAATTCCATAAATGAACCAAAAATATGTATAACGAATATCCGTTAATAATAATACACTCACTACATAATAATAAACTACTTAGCCTAATTATATTTAAAAGTAAAAATAGTGAAACAGTGAGAGTTATATAGTAAAATTCGACTACTCGTTTATTATATTTATATACAGGAATGTATTAGTGCAGGCGTGAAAAGAAACTAAAACGAAGTACTTCAATGTGGCGGTTCGCTTGTGTTGCCAGTCGTTTTTAAAACGACTATCAGAAAAAATTGTCTTTTTTCATTGAACTCGCCTATCAAACTTGAAGAAGAATCGAGAAAATTACTGGTGACAAGCTTTAATTAAGAAAACTGTTCATAGATGGCGCCACGGAGGACTTGGACGAACGGTTCCATACGTTAGCCTCATGGTATGAAAACAATGAGGTTCCCACACCTGAGCCCTGAGGCTTGATTACAGAACCGTTTTATCTAAAACAAACAATTCAAAAACCTGTCTTTCACTTCCTCAAGAATAATGAAAACAAAAGATAGTTACTAATGCTTTCATATTTCCAAGACTCAGACGGCACCTCCCATTGAGCCAATTGGTAACTTCTTTTCTAAATTTCGTTTTTTACAAACGTCTAAAACAATGCAAATTCATAAACAATAACAATGAGTAATAAAATGAGTATATAACTCGTCAATCCTTTCATAAAACATTAGTTTTCCATGGCACCATATCAAATCAAACACTTAAAATTAGAACAATTGCAAAGAACCCTTACAATAAAATCAATAAGTACGGATAAAAAAGTTTAAATATAAACTATATTATTGAGAAAAAAAAAAAAGACTAAACATGATTCTTGCAACCCTGTGAATTCTAATCCTGTGATATAGTCAATAGACCGGTTTCCAACTAAGGAATATAAGGGCACTGTGTTAGATAGTTTCTAAATCCAAAAAAAAATAGCAGAGACTCCTTTAAAAAATCTAGAAACTTCTTAACTTCTACCCCGCTTTGCAAATGAAAAATAAAAATGTTTCAGGTGACAGTAGCTGGTCATCCTAAATTTTTTAAATATAGCAACAACAGGAGTTATACAGGGTCTATTTTGTACTTCTTATGGCGACAGCATTTTATGAATTGCATATTATTTACAACCCAGATTTATTAAAGCGACGGATTTAATGGTGCTATTTATATTAGTTTTAGTCGATTTTTACAATTTACTAAATCAGTTGCCGTACTTTTTCATTGTTTTTAAAGACTACTACACAGTGCAATAAAATCGACTTCTTTAGTTGGAAAACGACAAGATTTTACAATAGTTTACTAAAAGTAGAATAGATCTTAAGTTTAAATGTTGAAGTAGACATTTTGAGCTACGGTACATTTCTAGAGAATTAGTTTTTTTTTTTTGTTAAGTATAAATTATGTACTAATGTATAATATGTACATTGTTCCAAAAATCGTGTAGTGTCGAGTGCAGGTGTATTCAAAAATTGTATTTTTTTTTTTTTGCGTAATTTTCGATTTTAGTACATTTGGCACGTAATCGTGAAGTTGAGCTAAGATGCACCAAATTAACAATGCAAGCGCAATTTTAGACTTTGTGTTCCTCTTAATAAAGTATTGCTTAGAAAATTTAGAGTAATAACGAAGCAATTATATTTATCACAATAATAATCAAAATTAATACTTGTTAAGTAAATAATATTCATTAAAGTCTTTTAATAAAATTGTAGATAGTATTATTGCTTTACTAAAATAAGAAGCGTAGAGTTTATAAACTCATTTGTGACGTATACCTAAACCTTACGACAATCCTGTTGTGACCTAAATTACTCTATTTAAAACTGACACTGATGGGCTGATCCTTTTTGAAAGGGACAGAACGAACATAGAACCAAAACAAGGGCAGGAAGAGTATTATTTTTTTGATATTTCAGTATGACTAAACAAACGAATTAATGCTCTGTCCCTTCTTGCTCAAGAAGAACGTGGTAGAGTGGGGATAGAATGTGTATTCGCTCGTTTAATTCGCTTAATCGATTTAAGGACAGAAGTTTATTGTTGTTTTGTTGAAGTTATTTTGTAACTGTTCTTATGTTGTTTGTTTAGTATCCCTAAAAGTGTTAAGAAAATGCTGCCATTTTGCTTTAGCTCCTACTGGCATTCTTACAGCTTCTTACAACATCGATGCGTTGTAATTTAGAGTAATATCGATCAATTGAGCCATAATCTGTTACCACAGCAAAAACAATCAAAGATATTGTAATAATTCTTAATTAATTAATACGAATTATATTGCTCTAGTCAAAATAGGATAGCGAAGTATTCAGAACAGTGTCATATACTTATCAAACTTGAAATTAAATGACTTATAATGCTATTGTTATGCAATATTAAAGCACCTAATACACTTGCCTATAACTTGCACAAACCCATGGAAGTAGCTTGCATGCCTGTGTGACGTTCACCAATCAGAATTTGTCAAGCTACCGTTTCCTAGAAGAGCGGTGACAGCCATTAACGGCCGCAGTGACGGCTATCATGAAAATGATGTCAGTGGCAATGATTTAAATCGTTCGATTTGCTCTACCGCGTCAAAAGATGGTCCACTTTTAAAGTAATGGCTGCTTTTTCTATCGATGATTCTGCCAATGTCAAGGTTGAAGGAAACAGTGTATTCGCTGAGTCTGACCGGCTATACTACCTTTAGTACAGACTAGTTTAATTAAAGCCAAAAGATAGTCGTGTTTCTGTTTCGTTTTGACACCTCTGACAAACAATGACGAATAATGTGTGAGCTGATTCTTGTCAGTATAAACAATTTTTCGCATGACAACGTACGAGGGCAAATCTAGTGATTTAAATCTTTGGCCAGCGAAGTTTGACTTTAAGGTGTCAAAAACGCTCTCTAGGAAAACATGCTTACATTCATAAATAACGTTTCAGTTACGTCATTCACCGGTAAATTGCAGATGCTATATGGCGGCCATTACAGACAAGGAGATCGTAGATTAAAGGTACATTGGCATACAAGCTACTTGCAGACTTTTGTGCAAGTTCCAGGCATGTGTATTTACGGTTTTATACTAAACAGAGTTGTATGTCACTAAAGTATCTTAAATCTTCTTAAAAGGTATCTTAAATACCTTATATCCTGTGATGTTTTGGTGTCATTGTTGTAAACTTTGGTCTTTGGTTTCATAGTTATTCATAATCGGTGTAAGATAAAGGAATATGGACTGTAAAAGTCCTGTATTGCGAAGTGCGCTAAACAAATCTTATTCTAGAGATGTGTCTTTTCAAATATCGATATATCGATACATTAAGTACATAGATGTGTTAAGAAATTGAAACAAAACATGGGTTGTTCAAAAACTTCCATTAAAAAATCCTTTCGGAAGGCCAATGGTGAGTCCATAATAGAAGCAAATTAGTAAGAAAATTAACCTGAAACTAATCAAAAGTCCATTATTCCTTAGTGTATCTTACAGAGATTCATCGTCAGTTTGTCAGTAGACCCAGGAGACGGGCACCCATTGAGGCGTGGAGCGAAGGCGGACTAGGGCCGACTCTAGTTGGTTGAGTGTGTCGTCAATGTCGTTGTTGACGATTGTTAAGTCGAAGTAGTGGCCGTAGGTGCGGCGGAGCTGTTCCGATTCGCGGACTAGGACTTCTAGGGAGCCGTCGAACTGGAAAAAATCAAAGTCATTTATTCAAACTAGGCTGAGAATTAGCACTTTTCGAACGTCAAAATTACAAAAGACAGTCCCCCCAAAACGCCCGCCCTTCACCACTTCCTAGTGCTTTCGCTGGGGAGAATAAGTGGCGCAACGAACTCTCCTCTGTCTCTGTCTGTCCGTCTGGTCAGTTAGAAAATACTTGATTGAACACAATACAAGGTATGCAAAGTAATTAACGTTTCAAGACACAGAACACTAAATTAAATGATTTGCCTGCATATGTCAGCTAGCCACGCCAATATACCAAAATATACAGTAAAAACTATACGAACTCAAGCAAAATAAAAAATAAATCATCATCATCTTTTCCTTTTTCCAACTATGTTGGGGTCGGCTTCCAGTCTAACTGGATGCAGCTGAATACGATACCCCTTGGTAAGACTGGTTGTCAGACTTTCGGGCTTCTGACTACCCGTAACGACTGTCACAGATCCACAAATGACAGCCGGGACCAACGGCTTAGCGTGCTTTCCGAGGCACGGAGGGGTCTCGGTATGTGAAGATGGTCACCCATCCACAGACCAACCGCGGCAAGCGTAGCTTAACCTGATTCGATCGACCTGTGCGGCTGCTATTATTTAGCCACGGGAATAATTAATCAAAATTAAAACTTAAAAAGAAAAAAGATTATTAGTAAATAATTAATTACTATTAGACAACTGTTGCATTTAAAATCGATTTTGGCTGCCGTTATGCTTTTTTAAATGAGAAAGCTGATAATATTTTTTCTTTAAGATTGATTGATCGTAATCAATTATACAAAAAAAGTTAAAATTAAGAGTAACTTTTTGATGATGTATTCAAGCTCAGTTAATTAATATTGACATTTAGATGAAATAGTTAGTAATTTGAGCCCTCGCAATCTGCGCAAAACTCGGTCAGGCAATTGGGTATAGCGTTATTTAATTTTATGGGCACTGAAGAGTTAAATAATTTTGAACAATGTGCGGCGTGCGGTTCAATTATTTCTGTCACCTCAACCTGCCCTGAACGCTGCTTGCAAACGGTTATAGTACGGGCACTGTAGGCATACCTCTGTTAAATCCGCGATGGTTTGTGAGGTATGTTAAAGTTTTTTATAAGTCTTGAAAATGTTATGAATAATAAAAAAAAAAAAAAATAATAATAATAATATAATACTCACATCTGCAACATTATTAAGCGGCGGCGCGGCTATGAACACAACGTAGGGCGCGAACTCCGCCGTGCGCAATATCTTCAGAGCTTGCGGCTCCACGTCTAGTATGGCGATGCTTCGGTCTGAATGGATGCGACGAATCGTTTCCAGTTTTGTGCCGTACATCGCGTCTTCGTGGGTACCTGAAAAAAGACAAGCAAAATGTACTAATGATATAGACTGGTGTAACAGTTTTATTGTTAAGGCCCTTTGTACAGACGCCAGCATATCAAGCTATCCGATACTGTCAAATTTTCCCTATCAACTTTGAACCTTATGCTTTAGCAATAAAGTTGAAAATCTATTTTAAAAAAATGACAGTTTGTAATAGTTTGATGTGCTGGCGTCTGTACACCACACAGTTTCTTTACGGCACGGCGTAGAAACCGCGCCATTGTAAAAACGTGTCTGCCAACAGCCTTCCATAGTCCACACAACACTCGACGACCGTGCCTATACACGACAAATGAACCGTAGTTTTTCACTACAAGAAAAACGTATGTGTACAAACGGCCTAACTGCTGCACTCAGAGACTTCACTTAAAATTATTCATTTATTAACTTTTATTAACCAACATATCTTGGCACAAATGTCAACAAAAATGTTTTCAATCTGACATATTTTTGACTGACTGCGTTCCAATTTATACTTGTCAATTAAAGTTAATGATTGATTAATTTTAAGTAATGACTCTGAGTACAGGGGTTAGACATCTAGATACGGCGACACGACCGTCACTGCGGAAGAATCGAGGACTAACATTTAAACACGAGTAAAATGTGTGTGCTTGCTTAAAAATGAGTTTATCCGTGTCTCCTTGGGAGTGCGATTAGATGTCACTGTGACACGTGTTCTACTGGATTGAAGTTCAGGTGACGATTCAAATGCAAGTTTGAAACGAGTTGATAGAGAACACAATTTTTTGACTCCAGGACACACGTTCTATTCAGCCTTTGAACAGTTGTAGCCACATTCAAGGAATCGCTTTAGTAGAATGTGGCTTCCTCGAATTTTACTGCGCAGAGGAACGATAACAAAATGAATGAATAGTTACCATATTCCAAATATTCGTTAGCTGCTATGTCGGCCATCATTTCTTCGTGGGTCACGAAGTAGTAATTCCGACCGTTCTCTTCATCAGCTCTCGATGGTCTCGTGGTATCTGAAAAGAGAAAATAAAATTGTATCATCATTAATTCGTTCACAGAAGTTATATGTACCTATCGACTTCTAGTCATTAAGAAAAAATAATAAAGTACAGTATTTTTATCCCACGAAGCGATGCGTGCTTACTAGTCGTAACCACATGTGCAAACACGCTGTGAATGTGCGCGTGACGATGAGTAACATCAGCACATAACACACACACACACACACACACAGTCACACACTTCCGACTTCGCCATTGTCTCGGTCGGTTTCGAAAGCTGCTGCGCTTACATTCACAACGTGTTTGTATACTTGACAACCACAAGTAAACCACGCGCCGCTTTGTGAAATAAAAATATCAGATGAGATACATATTCTTAACCCATCATTTCACGCAACCATACCTGATCATGGGGGGTTAAACCACGCGTGTTACCCGAATTAACAAACAACTGCAGTGTTATGATGATATATATTTATTGTACTGGTCTTTGCAGACCAATGACAAGTACCTGAGGACCAAGCTAAGTAAATACTCACGTGGTATTGGATAAGCATATTGATCAGGATGACGTGCGATGAGTGTGTTCTTTATATGGCGCCGGCCGACGCCGTGTGCGCCTAGTAGAACGATAGTTTTTCTTTGGAACGCTGTAAATAACAGACAATACATTATCTGCCTAGCCTTTTCTCAAGTATGTTGGGGTCGGCTTCCAGTCTAACCGGATGCAGCTGAATACCAGTATTTTACATGGAGCGACTGCCTAAATAACAGACAATAATTGAAATTATTTTGTAGATTCGTGGTTGGGTTTCGCAAGGAGTGTTATTTAGTCATGCTTGACTTCATCATCAGATTATTGCCTTAGTTGCCTGAAATAAAGGAATAAATAAATATACTGCTGGATAAAAGGTCTCTCTAATAATATGCCATGATTCCTTAGCTCGATCCTTGAATGAACTGCAAATAATCAGGCGGCCCAACTGGTTAGTGCTATAAATACTAGAGGTAACGTAGTGCGTTGTCATCCCAGAGATAAAGCTGAACACGGGTACACAAGTAACATGAGTAATCTTATTAATACTGGATGTTTTTTTTCAGGCTCCAATTTTTTACAGGGTGTTCTACTCATGAAGATGAACAACTTTCACTTTGGGACCAACTCAGAAATCACGAAAACAAAATCAGCTGTTTAATACAAAAGTTCAATACCTACTTCACCAAAATGTATGAAACAGCAGATTTTTTTTTTTCGTGATCTCAGAGTTGGTATAGTGAAAGTTATTCATATTCATGGGTGGAACACTCTGTAAAAATTTGGAGCCGGTAAAAAAAAGCATGCTGTATAAACCGAGCAAAAAAATGTACACTCTGACTAAGATTTCTTCTAATGTATTTTAGTACTCTAGTAATTTTGATCTTTTTTTTTTTTAATAAGTTACGTATAACGTATTAAGTTGTCTTGCTCAATACCATGTTTCCATTAAAATAAGTTATCAAAATGTACTTACATGGTAATTTGACCACCTCCTCGTACGTAACGACGTCTAGTTGGTCGAAAACAGCGTTGTGTTTCGCTAAATATTTGTCTTTCGATTGTTTTTTCTTGCGTCCAAATATGGAACAGTTCACTGTAACAAAGTTAAAAGTAAACAAAAATCAAGTCGTGTAACAGGGGATTTATTAGTGTAGGAATCACAAAAAAAAGCCAATTTTTTCTATTTTTTGTTATTAATTTTTTGTGTTAAAACATGCTTTTAAAAATATTTTATTGAGTGCCTTTTAAAAAAATATGTATTTTTTTAAAGTAACAGATATTGAAACAAACAATTTTGTATCACATGCATCATTTGATAGAGACAAATAGCATTTATGTGCGTCACCTATAAGCACTTATCGTCATCAAAGATATTTCAAAGCGAATTCTGTAAATCATTATGACGTTTAAAATATTATAACCTGGAGTAAAACACAATATATACCTTTTGAAACCGAGACGTTTATTCATAGAGATGTGGTTTCTATTGAAAAATGCACAAATAATTCTATCATCTTGAAAGGTAATCTGTAAAAGTTATGTTAATAAACATAATTTTGTCTCAATTTCAAAAAGTTGTATCTTAGAACATTTTTCATATTAAAATACGAGTTAAGATAAGAATCAATGAAGACTATGTAAGAGATCATTCCGTCATCATCTCTAAACACAGTAAATAATCAAATCTAAACAAACCCAAAGATCGACTCGAATAACTAAAACCAATACACATCAAATCTACAGCTAAGACAAACGTTTTTAGAAATGGAAGCTTGAGGCAACACTTAAAATGAAACCAGTTTTACGAAAAGTTCCAACTGATGTTTGGTCCATTCTGCTGTATGCAAATCAATCGCCATGGGTGGATATCTGAAATATACTCAGTTCACCTACGATTATAAACACTACAAGATGTTCAAAACCAGAAGGTTTCGTTCATTCATATTGTGCTTGTGAAAAGCCATCCAGAGAAGACCTTGAATCTTTTCTAAAGGACACTTGTTCACAGAAAAAAAAAAGATCTTTTAACCCCCTCATTTATAAACAGTCTACTGTCATTCCACTTCATTCGTCAACATAAAGCATTAACGACCAGTTTTCACAAATCCTAATCTTCATCATCTGCCTAGCCATTTCCCAACTATGTCGGGGTCGGCTTCCAGTGTAACCAGATGCAGCTGAATAACAGTATTTTATATGGAGCGAAGGCCTATCTGACTTCCACAATCCAGTTACTGGCTTTCAGGCTTTTGATGACTGGACAAGTTTTCACAAATAAGAGGGTTCATTCTGACAATACTCGGAGTTCCATAAAACCAGTTTCACTTAAATGCAAAATGGCGGCTGCAGTATAAACTAAAAACGTAGGTATTACCTGTGTTCTCACAACCGTCGGTATGGGACACGCAGCCCTCGGCTCCTAGCCGCACAACATTACAACACGGTTCATGCAAACGGAACGGATGGTAGTAACGGATCTACACGATTTGGGTCACACGCAGTGGGAATGATTTGTCAAAAGTTTGGAGAATAAGAGAAAACTGAAATTTTCTTTGTTCAATTCTGAGGTACAGGTAACGGATCTGACGGGGTCCGCTAGGGCCGATGCCTGCCAGGGTCGCGGATTGTTCGAAAGAGTTACCGTGGCCCCTGGCACAGGCAACTGAAGGAACACGGGTGGGTTTTAGTCAGTAAAAGTCTGACACACCCTCCCGCTCCGCCCAGAGCGGGAGAAGTTATTTGATAATTTCCCAACCCAAAAATAAAGAAAAAAAAAAAAAAGGTACAGGTAACGGATTGCTTGAAGGTTGCGTTTTATAGTCCAATCCACGGAGGTGAGTCCTGATACCTAGCAGTGGGAAGGTCATAGGCTGTATGTTGTTTTTTTTAAATCATGAGCAATAACGTACAGACACTGTTATAGTCTGAGACAGATCTAATATCTAATGTCGATCTAAATTACACGAGTTTGGCAAGATTAAAAAGGGCATCTACGCATTGTCGAAAGTCAGGACCAATTTTTCATGAAAAGTGTTATTTTCCCCATTAAGGAATGGTCTTATCTTCATTACAGTTCATGACTGTATCCACTAGTTATCCTTAAGCTTGGTCGTAACTGTTAATTTGCTCGTCGTAATTACTTGTGAAGTAAGGCTTTTAGTTGCGAAACTTAATTGTTCTAGTAGTGGAGAAGCCATTTCATATCATCCACTAGCGCTATTCGAGGCAGTTTCAAAGACGGAAGTGAACATAGACGAGTTATAAATAAAGTTTGTTCTGGGGCAAAATAACGAGTGTAAAAAGACACTTAATGAAGCCGAGAGCCACTTGTACTCCCTCTCATTGTGATCATTGTTTTGTGCTAGAACATACCTGGGAGGATAAAGAAGGTCAACATTCCAAGTTTTACTGACGTTTTTGTACGAAAACCAGTTTTTAATGTTATAACACACCTTTTGATTCCCCCTACGACCCAAGTACCGTTGCGTGCACCCATTAGCACAATTCTTTGCGCGTGTTACAATGCGTACTATCGCAAACAGCAATTTTTCACAACAAATATAAAAGTCGTTTCCCGTAAATTATTTTTGTGCAATGTTACTTAGTTTGATGTACCGAATGCATAGTTGACGGCTACGTGATGGGTCTTTTTACACCCTGTATCTGTTCTTAATGATATTATTTTCTTCAAGACTTACTGGAGTAGGTATACTTTTGACAAATCATTTCCAAACAATGACAATACAGTAATATTAGGGTTACACAAACTCCCTTTGCAATACAAGTAGATATTGGCGCCGATTTCTTTGTTTTCAAGCTACACTAAATTTAAGTTCAGTGCATCTTTTTCTTTCTATTTCATTAAGAAAAGGACATAACATGAATATTAGTTTAGTCCTGTCAAATTAGCGCCTGACGTATTTTTAGTACCCAATTTTTTAATCATGTGTAAACTTGTCTATGGAGTATCTTAATTTGACAGGACTAAACTAATATTTATCTTTACTGAACTTAGATTAAAAGTTTAGTTTGTGAACATGGGAATCGGCGGCATAGTAAATATTTTTTTTTTTTTCGGTATTCTAAGACTACGAAATATTGGAGTGAGCGTTTCATCAGTATATATGGGCGGTTATACAGCGTGTAACGGAAAGGGGGTATCAACCCTGAAGGAGGTGAATGTGCTCATGAAACTCAACAACTTTCCCCAAAGAACATAGGTCGAAATATGAAAAAAAAATTTGGCCCTCCCATAGTAAATCAATCAGCTGGTAGTCAGTTTTGTAAGGGAGGGCCGAATTTTTTTTCATATTTCGACCTATGTTCTTTGGGGAAAGTTGTTGAGTTTCATGAGCACATTCACCTCCTTCAGGGTTGATACCCCCTTTCCGTTACACGCTGTATATATTATGGAGTCCAAATATATCATGTTTCTACTTCTTTGGGAAATCTGAGCCCGGTTTGTACCATGCAGAATTGGTATAGGTACACTTTCATTAGCATATTTTGGCATATATGGGAGCTTGTATCACTCATAAATAAAAACAGGAAGAAAAAGCAAATTTACATACCGACTGCTTCGTCCAATGATGAAATTGAAAGCATAACACGAAATTAATGTAAGTTAGGTAGATAATGTCACGGATTCCCTTGTTCACATACTAAACTAAATTTAAGCTCACTGCATGTTTTTCTTTCAAATTCATTATGAAAAGGACAGAAGATAAACATTAGTTTAGTCCTGTCAAATTAGTCAGTGCCTGACGTAAATTGACGTATTTTTAGTAGCCAATTTTTTAATACCACGTCTAAACTTATCTATTTGACAGGACTAAATTAATATTTATCTTCTGTCCTTTTCTTAATGAAATAGAAACAAAAAGATGCACTGAACTTAAATTTAGTTTAGTTTGTAAACAAGGGAATCAGCGCCAATGACATTAATATGTTTAAAGCTATTTTTCATTTCAGATAATATGAATCATAGACTGTTATTAATATGAAAACAAAAGGACGAGAGAGATGTTAGATGACAACTGTAATGTATTTGACATTGTTTAACGGTTACTGTAGTTTCGTGTCTTCAAGACGACTGCCAATTCGGTTGATAACGTAATCGTTCCAATATAATTTTGATTCATGTATACTAGTAACCATTTTAAATCAAGAATCTAGAATAGAATCACACGAATACGACATTCACAAAGATGCGACACAAATGCATCTACGAGTAAGACAAACAGAAAAGGATGATCTGTATGAAGATTTTCAATAAAATAAAACTGCTATAAGTACACAAAGTTGCAAAAACTAAACACAGTAAAACATCAATTTTCATGAATCATGAAATACTTTTTATACGCTGACCATCCAAAATGAAAAAAAAAGAAAACGAACAAAAATAGTATTTCTAACATTTAAAGCACCTATTTTTCAGACCTTGGAGTTCCATATGCCTTCGAAACAAGAAAGATATTAGAATTTTTCTATCCACGGTACTAGTGACCACATTACCTTGATCGGTGTTCGATCTTTCCGCAGCAGCACAGGCTGCTCTCCATTCCTGGAGTTCAGGGCTTGGTATAAGACCGGCTGAACCACCGGACGCGTCCTTACGTGCTTGCCACCAATGGGAGTCATCTTTGCTGATGATCTGAAAGTTCGTTGCAACTTATTCTTAAAAGAGGTCTTATTTTCTCATTAATAAACATTACTGTTCTCAACATTTATCCGATAGTGAATAATTCTATGTTTTGTGGTACCTGCAGAATGTCGCCAGTGGTGAAAGCGATGCCCGCTTGAGCGCAAGGAATCAATTCATCTTCTAATGGATCATAATCAAATTGCGCTCTCACAAAAATCTGGAAGAATTAAAACACATTAAAAAATTTTATCTGCTCGCAAAAACAATATGACAAAAATAATGATTAATGAAGATGTTGATGAATGGGACTACAAATTCTAACAAAAGTGAGAAGTTACGATAATGCCAAATGATAATAAATGAAAAATGCGGGTAAAAAAATGATTATGATAAATGCCAATTTAGTAGCAGTTAATTTAGTCATTTTAGAAACCAACGGCAAACAAAAGGAATATAATGAAACCAATGATAGGTGAAATAGTGATGTGGGAGAGTGAAGTGAGAGTGGAGCAATGATAAAAGAACAACAAGCGCACAGAAACGGAGGAGATCGCGGGGACGCGCAGCCATGCCCAGGTGACAATACAACATAACATAACATAAACATAACAAAACATAAAACAAACAACATAAACATATTACAAAGTAGCAATTGGTCTGGTCTCGCTACTTACTAGCACGGGCGAAGGCTTTATCCGGAAAAGCTAGTTAGAACAAAAACACAAAATGTTAATGTCTTCTATTTTAATACCAATTGTTTTATGCTTCAAGACAAGCATTGTCGTGAAGATTTGTGTGCGCTTGTCGACTTTTGCTATATTCTTTTAGTGTAAAAACAAGCGTTAGAGTCACACTACTATCTATCGTGTTAATTGCAAAAACAATATTTATGTATATCTTTAATTGAATTTTAATTCAAACTAGTATTAACACAAACTCAGCTACATCTACTGTTTTAAAAACCACACTGACAAAAACTTGGGGTGAACTAAAGGATATCATCAAATCCTTATGAACATTAGATAAGTAAGACATAAAGTAGGTATTACCTCGCAGGGTGGCGGCGCTGAGCGGTATGAGGGCACGATCTTAAATGTCACCGATCCACGAGCTTCGCGCTGTAATTTTTATATGTTACCAATAAATTGACAATAAAGCACACATTGTTCGACATGATAGTTCTTTCGAAGTACGTACTTACCTCTATTTTACACACATATCACAATTTTATAGATAAAAACTGTACTGTACAGTGCAAAAGAATCATATTATTTTATCGCTAACGTAATTATACAATACAATAATTTATACTATTCTGATGTTAGCGGAGATTCACCAACTGTTTAAAATTGTCTAATCAATTTCTCATTTATCATTTTACTTATCTTACAAATTTCAACTATCTCAAGCCTCCGAAATGCTAATTATTTCCATCTCCTAATCAAATACCCTTTATTTTGTAAATTTCGCAATACGTACCAGCATTCTCTGTAGCTGTGCCACCGACTGGTTTGCGACCGGCGTGCCGTTGATCTCTTTGATCTCGTCCCCGACGTGCAGGGTTGCTTGTCTATGTATCATTCCCCCGTGCATGATGCGGGCTACAATGCATCGTCCGTCGTCTGCCAATTTCAGTGTTATGCCCTGTAAAAGGCATTTTAGTTACGTTAGAATAGAATAGAATAGAATACCCTTTATTATGTACAAAAAAAATATTTCAAGTCTTTTATCCCCCACTTTACATTAATAATATTTAATCATGGCTTCTGACATTTACCAGCATTGCTAATTCTAAATAAGGATATCTTCAAACAAAAAAATATTGTTTAATAAAAAATCACAGAAAATTTTATTTAACTCCTGAATGTCGAGAAAGCCTTTGAATTACTTAAGTTTCTTGGAATAATCCCGTCATGGAAGTACCGCAGGCGATGTTGTATTTACAAAAGAAACTAGGAACTCAATTTCTGTCCCAGGAATGTTTGAATCACTAATTAATCATTTCGTTTATTGAACTTCGTTTGTACATAACTTTTTAACTTGGAAGTTTTATAAACACTGGCCATAAATCTCTCGTTCACATAGACGAAAATATTAGGTTGTCTCATAAATTATTGCCAGTTAAAAACAAATTATTATTCATATTTTGTTATTAATAAAAAATACATTTAATCAATCATATAGTCTCCCTCGTTATCAACAACAGTCAGCCATCTACTGGGCAAAATTTGAATAACCTTCTCCCAAAATGAGGCAGGCTGGGGACTCGAAAACATTTTCAAGTTCAATTTAATACTTCCAGAATTTTCGAATTTTTTTCCTAGTAAATGAAATTTAAGAGCTCGAAATAAATGAAAGTCTGAAGGCGCAAGATCCGGGCTATACGGTGGATGTGGAACAGTCACCCATCCTAGCTCCTCCAGCTGTTTATGTGTTAACTTGGCGCAATGAGGTCGTGCGTTGTCATGCAAAAGCTGGACTCCAAGTCGTTATGGCCGCTTAATTTTTAATATCTCTACTAGTTTGCGAAGCTGCCGCGTATACAGATTGGCGTTAATAGTCTGATGAGATTCGAGGAATTCCCAGAAAATCATTCCTTGCCAATCCCAGAAAACAGACAACATAATCTTACGACCGTGTTCATCAAGTTTAGGCTGGGCTGGTGGGTTTTCCTCGCGAGGAATCCAATAGGCATGACGCGTGTTAGTTTCATAATGTATCCAGCTCTCGTCACATGTAATAATGTCCTTGAGAAAGTCTCGTCTGTGCGGACGAAGTAACAAACTTTGACAAATGGCCACACGAACGGCCCGGTCATGGTCCGTTAACGCTTGAGGTGTCCAACGTGACATCACTTTGCGATATCCCATCGATTTGAGATAACGATCTATAGTCGCGTGGGATTTTCCAAGCGCCTTCTCTAAATCGCGCGTACTATAGTCTGGATGTAGCTCAAATTCGTGACGCAAAGCATCTTCATCGAGGCTGGTGGGTCGGCCTGGGCGAGGTTGATCTTCTCAGCTTATATCACCGGTGTCAAAACGCTTGTACCAGAAACGAACATTCCGATCGCTAATAGTACCCGGTCCAAATGCAGTGTTAATCTTTTTAGCCGTTTCTGTTGAACAGACTTTAAGTCGATGCTCATATAGCATAATAGCTCGCAGTTGATGCTGATCCATTTTCACTAAAGACTAATTATTGCGTTGCGTCCGCATCTATTTATACCCTCACCATAAAAGATACTCATCCTTACTAGAAAGATCTAGAACTTTCTTGAATTCGCTTTAGTTTAAATACGAGAAAATTCGAGAAAAATAAAATATGGCAAGAACTTATGAGACAACCTAATAAATATCAAAAGAACAGTGATCTCAGTATCAAGCGAAGCCATCATCTATCTATAATCACCCCTAAGGTCCTATATAACACGGCGCGGTATCTTTATTTTTTACGGTACGGGGTTTTAATCGCACCGTAGAAAAAAAAAATATAAATAATAAAATAAATAAATGAAATTGTTTATTCTGTAAATAGGATACCGGAATAATTTTTACAGGTCATATTATAAAAAAAATAAAACAAAAATTGCTAGATGACGTCGGCGTTTCCTATCTATTCTGAGATGAAGTGCTGAAACCATTTCAGAGGTCAGAGTTTCTGTTAAAGTCTAGACATAATCTTGGTCAGATCATGTGAAGACCATTTAGATTTATGTCTGAAATGGTCTTTGTATATATGACACGCTTCTATGGTTTACGGTGACGGCGACGTGCCGTAGTGCCGCCGTGTCGTCAACAAACTTCCATAGTTGATCCATAAAACACTGCCGATCGTACCTACACGGCGAATACACCGTCAGTTTTTCGCGGCAAGAAAAACGTGTCTGTAGTAAGGGTCTCAAGAGTACCCTAAAACGTCCGTTTTGCACTTGCATAGGTATAGTGCCAAGATATGGTACCATATCTCACTATAAGCGTGTGGCTTATATACATAACCCACTCGCAAAACCTAAGAGAAATCCTCATCACATATCACCATAATATGGGTTTATAACAGTACTATTTGTATAGAATAGTGTAAATTTTATATTCACAGAAAGTCGCGTAAACGATTCGAAGGATATGTAGGTATGTGATCACTGATCTTGCAGCGATTATAGTGCCAAGATATGATACCATAATTATCTTGGCACTTTAAGCGTGTGGCTTATATGTATATATAAGCCACTCGCAAAACCTAACAGAAATCCTCATCATATATGACCTTAATATGGGTTTATAACATTACTATATGTATAGACTAGTGTAAATTGTATAGTATATTTGTATGTGATCACTGATCTGCAACGATTTAACTCACGCACCTGTTTCTACACAACGCTGAGTTGACAGTTTGAGTGTTTGCTAAACAGGGTAACAGAACAAAACGCTTTGAGACGGGAGCCAATATTTATTTTTACGAAACCTTTGGTTTCGGCTTCGTGTTTTTGTTTTAGATTTTAGGATTTCCCGTTGGGAGTTTAAAATGTTTAAGTTTTTATCTCGTCTCGCGGCTGTTAGTTCTAGTTGAACAAAACCAAGTAAAAATTAGCTTGGTCCATTCATCAACATTTTTAAGACTACCGTTTTGAAATATTTTTAAAGCATCAAGCTTAGCCGGATTTAGCCAAAGTAAATAAAAGGCTGAGATAAACTTTATAGGTATTGCTTTTTAAGATCTTAAATATTTATTTTGAAGTTGGTCTCCACAATCTATTATTATTAGTATTTTCTACAAAGGATTTGGATTATCTATTCATAGTGGTAGTTCATAAAAGGAAGTAACAAAGCGTTATGAATATAATAAAATATTCTACATATATCTATTCAATAATTTCTTTCTCTTCTATAAGCTTATAGTTTTCACTGCAGGGACCTACACTCTTCTCTCATTCCACATTTTTAAGTCTACCACAATTTTGAGCGAAGTCTTTGAAAAGAACCGAACCTCTAAAATAACCAAATCACAAAACCTCAAGACCCTTACCATCGGTTCGTCGGTATTCTTTTGGAACTGCACGAGGCGCACCCTTGTCACGTTCTCGAATTCCGGTTCGGTGTCCTCTTCATCTTCAGGCGGCGGTGCGGTGGTACGGCCGTTGACCGGCGGCGAAGATGCTCGTATAGACTCTTCACCGTACACCTCGCGGGCGACCACATCGTGCGCCTGGAGTAGGGCCTGCGAACAAGATTTTGGGATTAGAATAAAGTTATGAACCCACTCATTATATTTCCAACTCTGAATAGATATAGAACATCCTTCAAAATCCTTGATAACTTCATCGTTCGGAAACTTAAAAAAAACGACAAATCGATTTTTTTTGAAACATTGCTGTGACAAGTAATGAATTTCGTTCAACACCTCATCGTAATCGGGAGTTATATCTGTACCTACCAATAATTGAAAAAAAATAATATCTCTCAATTTTATTTCCAGATTCACGTTCGACTTTCAACATTTTAATATCCAAATTCAATTCAGTAGACACGTGCTGCATATTGAATGGTGAATTTAAAATGTTTTCTGCTTTCATACACCACTTCACTCTGAGCCTCTTTCATTCTATGTTTGAGTGCTTTTGGCATGAGTCCGTGGACCGTGTATCGTGGACGGCTTCTGGTTTATCCCCAACAACCCATGCCGATATTGCGGCAGTCCGATAATCTACCAAATGTGTTCGCCACCGCAACAAATTTGCTTCAGATTTTGAATCGGGAACGGCGAAAAGCTCTCAATCCGCATTCATTGATCAACCCATATATTCTAGAGAAAACTGACGCATGGCCGACTAAGTCTGGAATTTAGAGCGTGATTCATATGCTAAAGTACTGGAATATTTCTAGATTAAAAAATACATGTTTTGCAGTGTAGACTCAAATTGTTTACCTATTTTAGACATAGGTTTATGTAGGTACACATCTACTGTGGTTTAAAATATGACCCAGTTTGTACACAGCAGTTAATTTCTAAATAGACTAATATGTCTCATGTTTTAACAATGGCATCTGAAGCGCTTGGAATGCTTTCAGCGTCAAAAGCAATCAGGTATTCCAGAACTAATTTTAGTTTAATCGTGAATATTCCTTTGAATATTAAGAAGCAATATATGTAGCGCACTTGCCTTTGACTGCAGACCGCATTATCAAGTTAATTTCTGATAATTACAGCCATGTGTTTGTATAATCTGGTAACGTGCACGAAAGCTTCCTTAACTTATGCGTCGCAATTGAACGAACCTTAATTAGTTTTGGCTCATATTATTATGCCTTTATGATCAAAAGTTGGATGCGTAATTTTACCACAAATTTTGCAAACAATAAATTAGAGAGGTGCGAGTCTTGGCGTTCATGTTCAAGTACTTAAACTAATTAAAAGCGAGGTTAAAACTTTTCATTTGTAGGTGAGCAACCATTCAGTCTAAGGCACAAAAAATAGCTTTAAGTTTCCTAAAATCTTTTCATCTGCTGAGATGAAAAGATTTTAGGAAACTTAAAACAACTTCTCTTCAGGAAATGTCTGAATAATTAAAACAAAACTGTAAATGCAACAGTAAAACAGTCAAGCGAAGTCCCTTTATTCACTGCTACACTAATTCCTATCACAAAAACAGCAGTGCCCATTCGTATGGTAATGCAGCAACTGTGCAGTGCCACTATTGTTGTAGCAGAGCTGTTCCGTGAATTCTGTTTATTTGGATAAAACATAGATAATCCTCCGTTACGTGCTAACGCTCCACCGCAAATCTGCCTAAGCGAGGCTTATATGAATATCTCTTATGAATCCTGTCGCTTAATTTTCAGATTTAGTAGCTATCTGTAAAAGTGACGAATACGTGCGAAGATGATAAGGAAATTAACATACATTTTGATATTTGGGCACGAACTGGTGTAAATTAGGAATTAATGGATGACAACGCACTTAAAACTACTAGCGACAAGATAAATCATGAATTAAAAGAACCAATTATTAAGGAGAAAATTGACACATCGTAAGAAATTAAGGAAAATAAATATTGAGAAATTGATGAGGATAATATTTTGGAGTGTCCTATCGTAATCTTATAAAATATTTAACAAAGACTTTCCAAAAGTTCCGACTTGTTTTTTGTAATTTCGTTGATTTTTTTCTAAGTATAAATAAAACCTTTGTTTGTCTAATTATTATTATTTTTTTAAAATTTTCATTAAAAATAGTTTATTACTATAATCCTAAACATGGAAGTAAATACTCAAACTCAAACTCAACTCAACTCTTGAGTTTGATTACTATAATCCTAAACATGAAAATAAATACCTCTAAACAATACATTTCAAAAGAGTCTATTGGTCTGGGCACGGCATACCCTGCCACATACCTAATGTAATTTTCTTGACGACATGCTCGCCGGGTGAGTCGCTTCCCCTTTCTAAAGAAAATATAATAAAATCTAACAAAGGTGTCATTAGTTACGTAACCTGTAAAGAAACTAATGAATAGCAAATAAGCCAAGTCACATTAATTTACTTGTAACGCATAATACAGGGGAAACAAATAATGCAATTAAATCGAACAATACTCCGTATAACGAGGGTCCAAACTCAGTTTGCTGTGACAACAAAGGTATTGTTGATGAAATTATATCTGACTATAATCGTATTAATTCCCTGGTATAATGTAGGTTTTGTTACGACCTGTGAAAGGGAAACAATTTGGTCAAAAATACAATTCCTCTCAAAAATAGCTGCATCAACATAATGCAATTGGTGTTATGCAACTATCCATATTAGTGTTAACAGTCAAGTCAATGGCTTTCACGCTACTGGCACACAGTATAATTAATCTGCAGTACTATATTATGCAGTATTACCATTCCTAAGCTCAGCGTGCTGCGGATGTGCGCTTCAAGCATTTCCAATTTGCCGACAACCGCACCAGATGCGGGTTTGACTACCACATGGAGTAAGACAGTATGATTTAAAACGTAGCATGATTCAAGTTTTGAGTGTTCAATTTATACAACGTGGGTTATATGCTGCATCTTATATCACGAGCTGTATAAAACTATTAGACAGTATTGAAAAGCTCGCATACAAATCAGATAGTAAAGTGGGTTTGGTAGTGTATTCATGTGACCTGCACGACTGCGAACCGCGATGTATATACAGTATGGAAACCTATACCCACAACTGATAAGACAAGGCTATTTTACTAGTAATTTGTACATCAGGGTATTTTTTTTTTTGCACTGGACAACATTTTGTATTAATTACAAAAAAATAAATGTTTGATTGATTAATGATATTTGCCAAGTTTTAGGCATTTTTAAACTTTAAATTACTAACAAAGATCTGTTACGGCATCAACTATGATAATAACTTAAATTTCAGTACAGTTGCACGCTGTAAATCATTTTAAATTGACTTCCAATGATTTAATCTGGGACTTTACATAAAAATCTAACTAACTCAAAAACTGCTGAACTTCTGTAGAACATTTGGTGGCTTAATTAGGAATACTTCGTCTTACCAGTAACCCATATGTGGTTTCCATACTGTATACTATTCCTATTTTGCGATGGGATGACCCAATATTTTTATTCGAAACTTGAGATTAATGTCATGCTTCACTGAGCACAGACGCAGCCAATATCGAGTTTCCAATACAAATGACGATATGATAGCCACTTAAAATGTACTTCTTTTGATCGGGGTAAAGGAACACTGTATGAATAAACCCTTAATATAGCAGCTTCCCTTTCATGACAACATTTTTAGGAAGGTCTGAATATGGATAGAAATAACATCAGATTGCTACTATTTTAGGCATCTTCGTAGCGAAATGGATCGTTTTAAAATACGATACCTATTTTAGATCAACCCGTTACGGAAGTCCGTTTTTAGACGACCCGCATTGTACGCGTATAGCGGGTTGGAGTTAGCGCCAGTGCCCATTGAAAACTACCATTTAATCAAATCAGGTTCCAATAAAGCTGTCTGTTCCCCGAAATTGTTACCGGTATGCCAATTGATCGCCAATCAGGTTTTCATTAATCCTGGTCCTCTGGTACGCGTTTGACAGCACTCAGCGTGTATGTTAATTTGTGCATGACATCCACATATCTCTCTATATGCAGACGCTAGCAGTATCCGTTTGTCAAGCAGGTATTAGGTCGCAATATAACACCGACGTAGATTGAATTGTTACCTGTTGAGACGAAGTCAAAGAGCTAAATGATATTACAAGCACGTTTCCGCCATGTTATTAGATATTCTGCCATGTTAACCGAACGTAGGTTGGTAACTTGATTATTTAATATCATTACCAGTGATTTAATTATCATAATTGCAGATTGGAGTAGGATGTAGTGTAGTCTTAGTAAATTATTCATTTGATCTGGATATTATTTGAAAGTATAGAAGAAAAAGATATATTGCTCTAAATGTGGAACACATATCACCTGCCCATATACAACACAATCTCCAACACTTCAACACCCCCTTACGCAAACGCTAAACACATCAACACACACTTCAACATACACACCAGCACATATATGCCCTCCATCTCACATACACACTCTCACTCTACATTTACGTATTGTATTACATACACAATTACTTATCATACACACACATACATATACACCGTAAAAGTCGTTTCCAATACCCCCCCTGTAATTTCCTCCGTGTTAATTTTAATATTCGTACTCTGTGCCCTGCATTGTCAATGACTATTTTTTGTAATGTTTGAACACAACGTTAAATGTTTTTGGTATCACAGTGACAGCAGAATACTGATTCCTAAGTCACAGGATCACCAAGTTTAGGAGTCAGGGTTTACCTTACCTGTAAGATTTTTCCTAACCAAACTGTATCGAATAAAGATTTTTATTTATTTTATTTTTGCGCCGACTCCAAATAAATTGTGATAAGGGCAGGAGTGATGATGACGATGTTTAGAAATAATATTTTAGCTGCCATTTCATCTTCTTCTCCAAATAATGGATTAATGGTAGTTGTCACAATATTAACTTTCTGTATTTTTTTTAAATAGCTAAGAATATTTTCATACGTTCTGTCAGACGTTGTCAGAAGAGGAAATCTTGTCCTAGAGAAAAGAAATCTCAAGCTTCAAACGAACTGAAAGATATTAGATCTTTCAGTTCGCTTGAAGCTTGAGATTTCTTTTTAATTTTTTCTCTCCGAGTGACTTGATTCTTAAAAGGTTTGCTGGAACACGAGAACTTACGGGGTAAATGTAGGAGCAAAGTAGCTTGATTAATTTTTGCTTCTAGCGTATTCCGATTGTGATAAGAAATAGGAATCGCATTGATGATTGTGTTAGCTTTCATATTTGTCGTGGTGTTTCAGAAAACGTTGCTTTTATGCGTCACTATTTAAGTTATACCTACTTACGGCTAATAATGTTATATGTTTGACTATATCATCAAATAATAATATGTATAAAATCGTCTGAGGAACCTCTCCGAGCGATGCCGACGTTAGAAATTGTTACCCATACCCGAAACATCCGGCTCACCTACCTAGCACTCGGTAACGCAGTCTAGGTGACTAATCCTTTCACCAAGATGGCAAGAACCGGTCTTTGTCACAATCCATTGTGGTGCCTTCGACACAACGAAGAAGAAGAAGCCCTTCTAATTTTTATTTTGTAAATAATTTACAAATCAAGCTTAAAAGTCCCAACCATTTTGCGAAAATTTTAACGCCATCATCAAAAATCAACAGCAAAGTGAATATTCTCACAATTTAATTTTCAGACTGATGAATTACTCATTAACGTGGAATAGATATGAGCGCCGCGCCGGCGCGCCACCGTCTTCGTCGATTTTAAACGGCGCGCCGCCGCGAAACATTTTTAGGGTTCCGTACCGAAAGGGTAAAAAGGGACCCTATTACTAAGACTCCACTGTCCGTCCGTCCGTCCATCCGTCTGTCACTAGGCTGTATCTCATGAACTGTGATAGTGAGACAGTTGAAATTTTCACTGATGATGTATTTCTGTTGCCGCTATAACAAAAAATACTAAAATACAGAATAAAATAAATATTTTGGGGGGGCATACAACAAACGTGACTTTTTTGCCGTTTTTAGAGTCCGTAACCAAAGCGTGAAAAGGAACCCGCTATTACTCCCGCTCCGCTGTCCGTCCGTCAGTCCGTGTCCCCGTGCCCGCTTACTTCGTATCCGTAGCCCAAAGAGATAAATTAAAAGTATTTAAACTGAAACATGATTAAGGAGGATCCAATTTGCACTTTTTATAGTTCATAGGATGACATGGAATGGATTTTCAGCTGAGGTTTTAACAGATGCTTGTAAATCAGATTCTGTTTTTTTTATCCTTTATTAAAAAGAACCAAAGTCTTAATAATTAATTACAATCTAGCCTAAAAAACTAATAAGCAATTTAAATTTTACTTAATTTTTTACGTGATAATTATTTTAAACTTAGAATAGTGTTGATTGTACTTTACACAAGTCCGTTCCACTTTCTTAGGGTCTGATATGATGATATAAGCACTTTGGTCCTGTGTTATAAATATGTGTGTCATTGGTTCCGTTTTTTAAAGAATATCTTTTTATTATGCAAATATTTTTTTTTTTATTCATAAGCATAATTTGCAGTTATTATTTTGTTCATAAGCATTATTTGTAGGTATTGACATGCAGCAAAATGTTGGATATTCAGATAGCAAACATTTATAAAAGGCTAAGGATATCAGTGAACAGGCATCTTCTGAGCACGCTTGTTCCACAATAGACCTCATCCATTGCTTTCAATCGAGCGTGATCGAGGTCAAGACCAGGCCCATTCAGCAATAAAGAAAAAACAATATATTCTTCGTCTTTATTCTCCTTCACTAATTGCATATTCTGAGAAATAATTTTACAAATAGCTGTCTAAATTTTTCATTAAATTTCATTGCACTAAATCACGAAGAATCAATACTAAAGCAGTCGGAGAAATAATTTAAAAAATTTCAAGAACAAAAATATCACGATAGGAAATCCGCTCTGCTTAAACTAGAACAGATCAAATGACAAAAACAATCCGGTATTATAAATCGTACTCGATAACTCAAAGGAAATATTCTGAAAAGAAAAGCAGCGAAATGTAACAAAACGTAGGAAAAATAAAGACTAAGGTATACTGTAATGATCTACGAAGGAATTCAGGATGTAACTACGGATATTGAATTTCTTTTAAACAAAGATCAAGTAGCAACGGATATCTATTTTGAGACGGTTCCGCGCCCTTTGGACATTTGTTAGATACTTTATTAAGCTGAAGGACAAAAAGAAATCAATCAAACAAACAATAACTAGAAATACAGTACTTTGTAGAAGTTATTTTAAGCCTATTAAAATTTTCACATTGACAAAGGTCGTGAATTTATTTTTGATATTAAAATATTAACTTAATAAAAATGTTTATTGAATTTTGTTATCACGTTATTATTGGTCGATGGCATAATGCTTCTCTTAGCGCGTTTTCAATCCCCAGCTGACAAACTGTATATCCTGTATTTCAGCTGAGGGATTACGGAATAAAATGTTAACCCCAGTAAAACCTTTACCTGTCACTACACGAACGACGCCTTGGACGTTTCCCACTAAAACATTAGCGATAAATAACCTGAAAACGGCAAACCCTGCGGTTTTAGGGTATCTTATCCTCTTGGGGATACGCACTTGATTGTTTTATGTGCTCACTTAGATTTAAGAATGGGTTTCCTCTCGAAATCAATTGTAGAATGTCGTAATTTCGTTTCGAAGTAGGTGGCGAAAGATGTTCCGCTAAAGATACTGACTAGAGAGAGAGAATCAATTCCAAAGATATCGTTATCGAGAAGCCTCATGTACAACGAAGGTTGATATTTCTGGCACATTTTTTTTTTTTTAAGAATGATACGGTGTATTTACCTACAAGAAATAAGTAATGGTGCCATTAATATTTCTGGTTTATTTATGAGTAATGCTATTATGATCCCTAGCATTGCTGTTATTGTTGAATAATATCATATCTGTTTAGGGACTAGGGAGGTATATTATAACCTAAAGGTTACACCTCTGTGAGGATTGCGCAAAAACAGTGGGCGTTTGGTGTTGGGGTGGCTATTAATAATTTACAATGTTATCGACCAACTAGTAGAATAGTCCAATTATTTAGATAGCGCTGTATTATACGAAACTTGAATTTAGGTATGTATGCCGAATACGACAAGAAATAATCTGTAATAATGAAGAGGAGAAAATACCAGTACAATCAGTGGCAGACATAATATAAGCTGCAAAACTAAAAAATGACAGCCAACAAACTTTCGACAGATAAAACAATAAATAAACTCGGCGTTGTGTTACGTTAAACAATAAATCCTTTTGATATTACAGTTGAGTCGGGCCCGATGCAGTCGACTAGTATGACAGTCGGTGACAGCGTAATACCGCCTCGGCAGCGCTGCAGCGGTATAAAGCGAACTGCTAACAAGTCAGATGTTAATAAACTTCCGCAAAGACTAGGATCAAAAAAGCAATGTAAATGTTTGGACGTGGTGGATGAAAAATTGCTTCGTGTGGTTGCTGTAGCTTTTTCCAGCACACGTGCATATAATTTATAGTTGTATGACCAAAAGAATGAAATGTAAGCTCAGAGCATGTATAATTTTGTCGTTTATCAGAAACTTGACAAACTTTTTTCCAGAAAATTTTATGTTTTGGCATCCGTAGAATTGTTTTTTATTTTATTCTTTTTATTGCTGAATAGGCCCCCTTTTGACCTCGATCACGCCTGATGGAAAGCGATGGATGAGGTCTATGATGGAACGAGCGTGCCCAGACGATGCCTAAGGCACTGGAACTCCCACGCATCGACGAAACACAGTAGGCTGCTTGACGCCGGACTCCAGTGGGAGGGTGGTTGCAAACCGGTGGGCGTTAGTCCTAACACCGCAATGGAAGAATTGGCTAGTCAAATAAGGTGTTTGGGTGTGATTGTCCTTGATGCGCCGAGCGCTCGGTTCAGTTAACTGACGCATGCATCCCAAAAATTGCTGGGATTTTTAATGCATAAGATCTAGAAACGAGTAAACTAAAAAGTTTACTGTACGGTTTACTATTTGTGTAAAAATGTCGATGTAGAGAAATGAGGGCGATGGAAAATGTTAGAGAAATCAAAAGTATTAAACGTGACTTGCAATAAAACAAGTTTCTAAAACCAATATGTTTTCATTCCAGTAAGATCTGTTTGATCACGCACGAATAACAAATGAAGTTGTTTTGAGCATTGGAATAAAAACAAAGGGATAAAGGGAATATCTGTAACTATAAACATTGCTAAGCCAGGTTCATTCGCTATGAAAACAATGCGTTCATAAATATCCGTTAGCTTAGTTGGTCAATTCTGTCGACGTATCGGCTGAAACACTGAAAATTTACGGTAATGATGTTAAAGCAATTTTGTGTCACCAGCCTATTCAATATGCTTAAACTGGACCGCGGGGAATTGAAATAGTGTTAAGGCAAACTTTTCGGATAAACTAGTTTGGATGGCTATTGAGTGTGCGGAAATAAAAATCGAAACTATACAACGTGTAACGTTAATTGCGCAAAACCTGAAAATAGTTTGATCAGAATAACGAGCAGAATTAATTGAACCACTTTTTAATATAGGTCACATTTTTCAAAAAATCTTCATTAAAAACGTTGCCGTGTCTATTTATTAGTAGGTCAAGCAAGCCAATGTCAGCACGGCGCAGCGGCCCGGTGATGACTCATCCCTCGATAAAGCGTCGTCGCAGACGCAAGAAACGATCAGAATGGCCAGTAAAACTAAAACAGCATATAAAACCTTTACAATTTTTTTAATGACTTATTTTCTCTCTGAAATAGGTCAATTGAATTAAAACTCTGTTGGGTTGTCTGAGGTTTTGCGCATTTAACGTTACACGTTGTATATATTTATTAAACTATAATAGCGGTCAAATATTAATTTCGTTTCACAGCTTATACACACCAAATGTTTTAGTTAGTGTGGAAATAAAAAAAAATAAGGAATGGACGAAAATAAATATAGGTAATTAATAATTGTCATTAAATTCTTTTCCATATTTTTATTAGACATAAATATTGGGTTGGCACAAAAGTAATGAGACACTACAAAACTCTATACATTTTCTTTTTCAAGTTAATTGTTTTCGATAATATTCTAGAATGTTGTAGGATATTCTAGGTACTTGTGATGTGTGGTATATAAAGCCGCCCTCTCGATCGGCTTAGTCAGTTTGAAGAAAAATGGACGAGCGACAAGTTCGAACACTATACTTATACGAGTACTTGTCAGGCCACAGTGCGCGGGCTGCAGCGGACAATATCAACACTGCATTGGGCGCTGGAAGTACAAGCCATGCGACGGTGTCCCGTTGGTTTGACCGTTTTAAATCAGGAGACAGGAACCTTGAAAGTCAGCTACGCCGCAGTGAATGATGACAATTTACGCCGCGAACTGTAGTCGAATCCGGATGCTACCACTTGCTCATGCAGATGGTATTCCACCACGCCGTGGAATACCATCTGCATGAGCTTGGGTATCGAAAAGTTTTGGCTCGGTGGGTAGGTACCGCACATCCTTACAGCCGCCAGTCGTGCAGTCCGTATCGCTATCTGTCGATCACTTTTGCTGCGACCCCGACGTAAAGAGTTTTTGTCTGATCTGGTTACTGGAGATGAATCATGGATTCATTACGAGAACGATACACGTCGTGCTTTTTGGCTTCCTCGAGAAGAAACGCCACCAACTTAACCGAAGCTGAGTCAAAATAACCGCTTAAAAAGTTCTGCTTTGCTGTTTCTGGGACGCGCAAGGCATGTTGTTTTATGAACACAACGAAACTATAAACGCTAACAAATATTCAATCCAGCTCAGCAGACTATAATTTGTTTAGAGCCCTGAAACTACATTTGCGGGGTAAACAATTTAATGATTTCTCTGATATAGAGGCGGAGTTGAACAACTTTTTCGAGGCACAGCCATCAGAATTCTGGGCAGAAGGCATCCAAACTTTGCCGGATCGTTGGCAAGAAGTCTTAGATGCTAATGGTGATTACATCATTGACTAAGCTTTTTGTATTGTAATAATAATAAAAAATATAAAACGTAAACCAAGTGTCTCATTACTTTTGTGCCAACCTGATACAACACATTATACGACAAACTTTTAAACAGGTTCCTACTCAATGTATTGTTACGAAAAGGTGCATAATAAACAACAGCCGTCACAAACCCTGGCAATAAAAAAATATTCTTTCGTCGTAATTCAATGCAAAGTACCATTTAGGTAGCACGGTGGACACTCAATTTCTCGCTGTATGATGCCCGTGTATTCGTGCTAGAAAAAGGATTTTTTAAATATTTATTGCAATTAAACGATTCCTAATTGAATTCTAAACAAAATGACTTTTCGTTGCATTAAGACCAAAGGTACTAACTGCTTTGTCATGCAATGAGATTGCGAATTTGCTCAACCGCACTAGACAAATGACACAGAGTACAGCAAGAATGTCACTTCACGCCGACGATGGGATATAACACAAATATTGCATATTACGGTACTTCCGGCGCAGGGCACGAAAGGGCTCAAGTACACCGCTTTGGTATTATGCGTAAACACAGTAAAAGTGTTGCCATAAATCTACTAGATATAAGACCGCAATATTCCGCCCAAGAAGCGAGGAAAAGCTACATTTGTATTACTTTTTTCATCATAAATACAAACAACGAATTTTACCATTGTTTCAACTGAGACAATGAATAAACATTTCGTTTCAAAGAATGCCAACATTGATGATCATGACAGATATAAACGCCCAGATGATAGAAACGATTCTTGGGTGTTGAAATAAACGAGAAATGAGATCATTACCTTTATATGGTCAATAAATTATCGTAAGGGTGTGGATCCAAAGAGATGACCCTTGTAATATTTCTCAAGGGGTCTTAAAATTTATTAGGATTTTATAAGAATTACGATCGGAAAGCTGTTATAAAGCTTTCCGATCTAAAATCCATCATGTTTCAAGAAAATTACCTTGTTATCTGTGGCTTTTATCGGTTCTATTATGTTCATTCTATTCAGACTTTGTCCATGACAGTCGAAAAAAACAAGCTATCTAATATTAGTAGCCTTCAGAGGACAGTAGACGGAGCCGCCGAACCAATTCAGGAGATTTATTAATGTGTTTGCGAGCTGCGACAAAGGCCGGATGATGCTTTCACGTTGTTTGATACAAAAAAAAAAAACATAAATAACAGTCAAAAACAACGTTGCTGAGAGTTTGATATAGATCACACATATGTGGATCCTTTTGCCCTCCACAAAAAGGTTGGGAAGCGGTACAGTAAAAACGTATTTCGGAACCAAGATGGGATGTAAAAGCAATTGTCGTAGTACACAGAATTCGTATCTTTTTCATCGTTAGTTGAACCAGCATGGCTAAAAACTGAAGCCTGTATGGTAATCCATTTGCAGAACGGTCGCACAACCGGCATTTTATTGTAAAACTAGATAGGGAACGAAAAGTTAAAAATGAAAAAACCAGGAATTGCAAATCAGTAGACGACGAGGCAACATAAAATGAATAAAATTGCTGCGAATTTAATTACTTAAACAAGATTCCAAATGACCTGCCTCCAACCACATAAAATGTCCAAAATTGCCCACTTAATTACTCGCAACACAAGGCCTTAGGGGAAGTAAAAAACAAATAGGAAAATATGTTAACGAACATCCACCTAAACTCTTCCAAGGGACATATTTGCCCAAAAGCTCCACCTAACAAGGGTAAGTCGTATTTATTTCGGCGATCACAACAACAGTTAAGAGGGATAAGTGGTTACAGTCTAATGTTTGCACTGGAAGTTTTGAACCAATTGCACAAAGTGTAAGGTTAGCATATGCTCCGTCTTCTGGTGAAGCGTTTTCAACTTGAAATTCGCGCGGATTTTTAGTGCCTACGGGTTCTTTTATAGAAGTTCAATAATAATTGATTGGAACTTCTGATTGGAATTCCTGATGAGATGAGAAGTGTACCTAGAATATTGATTCGATGTCGATAGCTGTCGAATTTTTATTAAAAATTTTCGTGTGAAAAATATAACAAGACAAGGAAGGTAAAATTAATAAGATTTACGTTTTCTTTGACATAAAAGATGAAACTCCATAGAAGAGGAATGCAAATATTAAAGCAATCAAAAGGTTCAAATTTTGAATTCCCTTGTCTCGTCGGTCGTTACAACATATATATCTAGTTAATTTATCAAAAACCCCGTAACAAAGTTTTTAAACTTGGTTAACAAGTTATGTTCATTCCTTATTAAACATAATTTTATGCTCATCAAAATTGGTATAAGGGATGATTTGTGAGAGAAATGTTCCAAGTTAAAAGGTTAATTTTATTATTGTTTTAATTACAACGTCAAATTGTTGTGTAATTTATGTTTATAAATAGTATTTAAAATTCATAAATACATATATTGGACAGCATAAAACTTTAAACATATTTATTATTGTTTACGGTCCATAAACATATATTATGCCGGTCGATTCTGTAAAAATCTCACCGTGAAATCATAAGTGAAGTGAGCACTTAATAGTGTTAATCCCTAGCGAATGACAGCTCACTCCACGCTCACTTCACCCAAGCTTTCACGGTGAGATGGTTACAGAATCGCACGGCTGTTCTCAAAATAATAAATGAATTACAGCATAAACATTTTATAATAATATCTTACACAGTCAAAGAAAATATGAGAGCATAGCACTGAATCATAAAGATTTCAATTCCTCTCTGCATATATTCTTAGGAGTTATGCCACGTGATACCTCGACATGACTCGTATTTTTCGTGCATTTTCTACTTTGCTACCTTTTATTATATTTTCTAAAGTTCCTGAGCTGACACTGTACCTCTAATCATGGTTGGAGCTACAAATATCTAAATCTATATTATTATACATATTTTATTTGTAAGCATGTTCTTACTACCTATGTCACGTAATGACCTTACTCTTCAGAGTTTCTCTTTTGTTTATTTCTACAGCTTCATTCCTTGACGTTATCTCACTAATTTGTGTAATAACCACTGTCACGGTGTGGTGATTAACTGAGAAAGATAATTTCGTAGGTAGTGCCGTTGTAATATAACCCTAGGGAGTATTTACGCGAGTACTAGCGTGACAATAAAGCGGGTTATGAATAGTTGTGGCTTATTTAGAAATTCCAACTTTTGGTGCTGGGCCCGACATGTAATAAGGGCGGAATAGAGGAGAGATTTCATTTGGGGATAGTCTTGCGTTATTGGTCCTCTTATCTAACGACGAAAGTCTGATGAGATAAGGCAAATACTTTGGAAAAAACTCTTTTTTAGGAATGAATTGATGGTGGTTGGGAGTGCATAAATTACATTTATATGTGAAGGAGACGATCGATTGCGACGAAGTCAAACAGGAGGATAATGTGCTCCGAGATTGAATGTATATAAAAATATGGACGTATAGGCATGTGGATAAATAGCCCTATTGGTAGAACCTACGTTTGATATCAATAAATATGTATGAATAAAACTTGAGTGTCGCTAATTATTACAATAGCAAATATTTAATTTCAGTAATTGCCTACAAGTGTTGTGGAGCTTTTATGTGTGTAAGCGTGATGTTTGAATTGCTTACATAAAGCTAAACGAGGCCATGCAATTCCATGAGCCAAGAAATGGCGCCAAAAGCAACACTTCCTTGGATGGTTTCTTATACAATGCCAAGGCACAAATGTCATGGTAAGTGTTTGCCCCTTGAATAAAATGCAAACATTCAACACCTAATGTATTTTTCTTGTCAAAATGTTGGCAGAATTTTCTTCGACAAACCTGAGCCAATGGCCGGACTCGGAAGTCCTCAAGTTTTTAAGTGCACTAAAGTTATAGCAGAGTTTCCTCAAAGGATTTTCGACGTTCATTAAGTACCGGGGCAACGGTGGTCGTGAGCAGTTACGTTTGAGCGACCTGTGAAGCGATTTTATACTTCGTTAGGTAATAAGGATCTAGTTTAGCTTCACCTGCTTATAGTAAGTATCCTGTTGTAGATACCCGCTTGTTATAAAATAATGTGACAGGATCTACGTAATAATCTGAAAAGGTTGAAGGAAATAATAAGAACCAGAAAGAGGGTAAAGATTAGATTGACAAACACGACCATTGCGTGCCGTACGTCAGCGAAAATGATAAAAGTTTTGGCGTGTTTATGTATTACAAATATATAAGATGTCGATCCCAAAGTCGATTTCACAAGTAAATAAATTATGAAGGGACCATGCAAAAGTTTCGGTATGAGTAAGATCAAAACTGAGAATATAACTCATGCAAATTCAGAAGTTTATATAAACGACGCCGTCAGAACTTCCGAGATAGTTTCATTAGTTTCCAGACACTCGATTTCTTTATTTTTTGTGGATTTCGTGTGAAAAGTAGATATGAATGGTGTTTTGAAGCTAGACATTCAGACTTTTGGATAGTACGATCATAACTCTTTCGATCAGAGTGTGCAAAACGAGAATAAGTTCAGCTCGAGTTTGTACCAAAGCGAAATTTTTAACATTTCGTTTCCCACATGGGAACTGTAAACTTTTATAGCAGGTTTGCCCATTAAAACAAACAGGAAAACTTCTTACTTTGTCTTGCAGTTTTTTACAGCGGGTTCCCATAAGAGACGTGGCATTAATTAATTTGTAGCAAAGAGGAAACAACAATAAACAGGAAATTGACAATTCAAAAGTGACTGTAATTGGTTTATTTGAAATAAAAGCTTTGAGTTTTAGTTTGAAATCAAACCAATGTCAATAGCGCATCTATTTTAGTTTTCAATTGAAGTTTTATAAAAGAATACAATTCTTAAATTGGTCCAATGCCCAAATGTACGATTTAAAATTTAACGATGTGGTGCCGTACGTATACAAAGATTTACTTGAACAAAGTCACGAAATTGGACAAAGACATTGAAATAGAAAAGATACAATTCGGAATAAAAAGAAAGAGCAGTAGGAAGAAATATAGAATACTCCTTATAATAGACACAAAAAGTAAGAAAAACGAACTAAAAAATGTAAGTTTTGAAACAGACGATTCCGTGCTCTTCTAAGGATGGTATAGGTTTCATAAATAAAAGTAGGCTTAAAAGTAAACAAGCCTTTTCATGTCTATTGACATCCTTCATATATAAACCACAAAAATATGGCGCACATTTATCATATTCGACAAAACAAGGCCCGTACTAAGAAACAAAAGGTACAAAGGAAACCGGGTCTTAAACCGAGGGTAGTAAAATACTCGCATTCGTTAAGTAAAGAACCTAACCTCCTTCCTAATACACGTCGTACTTACAGCGTCTGTATAGTTACACAACGCTTTGTCTTCTTCTTTCGAAAGTCAAATTACTGACGACTGAAAGAGAGAAATCGGTGTGTACCTATCCATCTGATATAATATGTTTATTATTATGGGGGTTAGTGCCTAAAGTAACCAAAATATGTTTTTATTTCAACATTCCAACTTGCACGTATGGTACATTTGACCTTTGAGGTGAGTGAAGTATTACGCATGTGCGTAGATACTCGTATCGTCGCAATCCTATTTTGCTGTGTCTTGACTATGAATAAACCAGTGATACCTCTTCAAGGCCATAGCAGTGAGGGGAAGTGAGTAGCCAAAATACTACGACACGAAAAGAATCCACAGAGCGTGATACAGCAGTAAAATAATAATAATAATAAATGGTACTGATTTCCCAACAAAGGACAATATGAAGCAATTCTTAATAATTCAAAAGCAAGAAGTAGTCAAAGTTCCATAGTTACCTTTCTTAAGCCATTGAAATGTGTCTAAGTTATAGTGGCTCAGATATGGAAGCATTTGTTTTTCCACTTCCCTTGGCTATGCAAAGGTTTCAGCACAATGGGAACACTTCTACGCTTAGTGCGCCCGCGTAAGAAATAGTGTTGGCAGTGGAGCAACATTTCTCAAGGCTAGTGTAACGATAAAATAACTTCACAATGAAAATATCTTGAGAATAAATGGGTAACGGTTGCCTCTTACATACAGTAAGCGCCATAATTTTACTCGTTGAAATACTTTTAGCAGATCCCAAGGAAGCTAAAAATTAGGCGAAATGAGTGTTGGAAGAAAAAATAATCATCGTAATAGTTTTGTTAAAAGAACCATTTACTATAACGGAAGGGCTTATTAAAACATTTCAAATATTGATATTTCTGAATCCTTCATTATAAGGAAAGCTTTACCTAAGTCAAATTGATATTACTATTGTTAGATAAAGATACATACATATTTAATTGACAGCCCGTCACTGTGATTAATTGGCATTCAAAGTTATGTACATAATCGTTTCAATATCAATGGGATGATATTACAGGCTGGTATTGATATGGTAATAGTGAATAGCATATTATAATTCATTTTTAAAATTGAACAGTTGAACTTTACCGTTGCACATAACTTTTTTTTAAATCCGTATGTTTCGAGTACATCGGGACACTTAGCAGCACTATTCCGAAAGCTTAGCCTAGTGAGTTTGCTCGTGGCCCGTATGTGGGGCACTTAAAATGTGAAACTGTTGAAGAACAGAGAATAGCGTGCGAACAAACTTCGCTTTCTAAGTGAAATTCGTACAAACATTTGAACTGGACTAGTCAGAAAGGATACGGGGTTTACTTAACATAATCATTAAATGAAACAAGCAGAAATAAGTCAAATTAAAATGTAAAACGAAAGTAAATAAACTTCAAATAAATGAATGTTTCCTAGAACTAAATACGATGCATAAAAAATGAGTAATTAAAAGAGAAACAGGGCTTTATCAAAAATGGTAGCACAAGGATACAATACGAGCATTGTTGTTAGGCGATTTGTTGCCTCAAATACAATATACGAACGAAGTACATTAGCAGTAACGGTAACTGTACTTTACGTAAAAAGTAAATTATGTGACTCAAAAGGTCTTGATCTTGATACTTCTAGCAATAATATTATGTTTTTTCGCGATATTTTCGTCAAACTAGAGCCAAACGAATGTGGAGTCATTTTTAATTGCCAAGCCTGTGTGTCTACAAAGATAACCAAAGCTTTACTCTGCCCAGTTGACAGTAAAAATAGGACAAGCCGTAAACAACTGCTAAGCTCAACATTTTTCATTCGCTCTAAATACAGAAGTAAAAGGATACTTTAACTAGATAAGCGGTGCCACTTAACCAAATTCTAGTCGAAAGTCATGGAAACAAGTAGTGAAATGAGAAGAGAATTAATTATCCAAGTGTTAAACTGAAACAGTGGTTTTGATGTCACAAGCCATTCCATTATCATTTATCTTTTGAAATTGCCTCCCGTGGTGGCTGTCTGAGAGAACTATGGGCCAAATTGCTTTTTGAGTTGCATTGACGCACGTTATTCTACAGTCAAACCATTTATTTATGTTATATGCAATACAAATTATTTTCAAAAATTAAGTTACGATAAGACACGCAACACAGGAATTGTAAGTCCTATGCGATGACCTACATACATTTAAATTTAAGCGAGGCATTATATCAAATGTACTACGAAGATGGATTTGAAACGACAGAGCGGTGTAAATACCAGCAAAATAAATATATTGGCATGAAATGCCATTCACACACGCGTTTATGGACATAAATACTCAGAAGCGAGCAGCAACTGAACCAATGGCTTTTTGTTTGGATTCAAGCCAATACCGAATACTACGACTGCAGATACTGATAAGAATCCAAAACCTATCTCCCAACAGATTTGCAAGATCAAGATAAAGATAATACTATCTAACAGGAAATCAAATTGAAATACGAAGCGGAGGTACCGCAAGCCTCGCAACTAGTAAAAGAAAATATCAAGAACCTAAGTAACAATAATCTTGAACAAGAACTGAACAAAATAAAATACGCTTTTCTAACAAAGAAAACAAAAAATCTAACGATTGAAATCCGTAACGAAGTAGAAGAAAAATAAATGAGTCAATTTGCAATTTAGAAGTAGACATAATTCAATTTCAAAGAGGTCAGAGGTAAAGGTTTGCAGGTATTCAAATATTAAGGTTTGTTTTTTTTTTTTTTGTTTTGCCAAACTTGAGTAAATTCGGTTAGGAGTCTTGCTGCGCAGACGGGCTGCAGAGAAAATTTTGTGCCATTCAACAACGTAGAATTTTAAATGAATAGATGGAGGTGGTAACTTTTAAAGTGTTGCCAAAGTTTCAGCTAGTGAATGAGTTATAGACGAGAACGTGAACATAAAGAACAAGAAGAGGTTTTATTGTAACACATACACACAAGAGGTACAAAAGCTTATGAGGCTTGAAATTATACACTAACCGTAAGCACATTGGAGAGACAAACACGTTTAGGGTACGGCCATTAATGATAACACGAATTCACGTATTAGTTTGAGTACGTGAAAGTCCTGAAACGACACCTACGATAAGCTTGCCCATGGTTTTATGGAGCACTAAAATATGGAAGTTTTTCTCTAAAGCGATGTAAAAAATCCATTTAAAAACTTTACAACACCAAATAGAGGGCTGTAGAGAGGACCAAAAACGTTGCCTCTTGAGGTTAAGGCTGATAAAAGTTGCAACACTAAGGTTGGTTCGCAAATCTAGGTGGCGACGGCGGGCAGCGTCGTTTGTGGCGACCGACTTATGCAAATTTTATTAGTAACAACGTGGTTTAGCCACACTGACACATTACCCGTATCAAACACAAATAATTCAGTAGGATTACTAGCATATCGAACTAAAATATCATGATTGCTGAATCAAACTGATTGCAAGCTATCGACGAATCAATGATACTGTTATTACACCCAAACATAATTATCAAATGAAATCAACAAACTATATTAATATTTGTTGTTTAAAATAGAAACAGATTTCCAATAATGCAAAAGCAAACGTGTATATGAATATATTTGTTTATGGACATGAGTAACGTGGTTTGCAATCATTTTAATGGAATAGCTAACTATAGAGTAAAATATAGCTGACATTTTGTTTGAACTTGGCTACGTACTTTTATTTATGTGTTTAATAACTGTAGGTTATAGAGCGTTATTGCTGTTAATGGAGCGTGCGTATCTTAATGGTTAGGCAATAACTAAATCGTAAATTGCTTAGATTGGGTTATTGTATCCGTGTCAGATACACACTCATGTGAGTAGGTACATACATAAATTAGTGGTAATTGCTTAAGAAATTGTACAATTTGGATGAATTTATTAACGCTAACGTTTTTATACCTAACTGGAAGTGGTAATGGAATCTGAAAATGTAAAATTTAAGCGATTGTTTTACTTATTCCTATGATATTGTATTGCGATTGCAGCTAGATGGGTTCCACAAACAAGTTTTTTTTTTTTTTTTCAATACTTAATTATTTTAAAAAATATGTTGAACGTAACTCATACTACACGATGCAAGTGTCAAAGCAAGCAGTTTGCGATGCCAAGTGAACTACAAACTTAGCCAACAGCAATCATCAACAACTCTAGAGTTGATATACGCCACAGAAGCGCGAAGTACAAAATACATATTATGTGGAACTGATCTGGCAATGAAAGGAAGACCTACACAATGTGGAGACTACTTATACGCTCATTTCGAGGCAAATGTGTGTTGGCAATATGCCAGTGGGCTGTAACTGTTTGGGCGAATTATTGCATTTTTAAGCAATTCCTCGTACCAAGTCCACGTAGAAATAGCGATTGTAAGTCACTGTGTAACGGACGTAGTAATATTTTAATGGGTGTTCCTGCTACACCTGGCTTCGGTGAATCTCCGAACGCGGGATTAAAATACCATTGTTGGTAACTAAATGTGCTCGCGACTCCGACTGAGTGGAGGTCGGGAAACCATTGAGTGGGAAGTTATAACTTTTCGTAATCCCTGGCTAGTGACGGAAAGTAGATTTAAGGGTCGTCGGATTGAAAATTTTGGTTACTCTTCTGATGATTCGATGTGTCACCATTTTACACAGAAACTAAGAGAATATTTCTGAAAATATTTTACTACTAGCCCACCTAACTATCGCATATTTGCTACAACAGGCCGCCACTGAGCGACTAATTCGAACACTGAATACCCCGCTAATGAAACCACGCACAAACCGGTGCTAATATTTCGTGTTTTGTTACGTATTCCATACATTTTCCGAATACATACATACGAGTGAATAGAAATACAGAAACGTAATCGTTTTAGTTCACAGAACTACCATAGCGGATATGAAACGCGCCGAATTGTGTAAACATGATCGAACAAAATTTTGGTTTATTGCCTTTCAATATTTCGTTTTTCAATGACAGTGTAAAACGAATTGTCAGCACACTGCTCGAATAAAATACGCCGTAACCTTGTTTTATGTGATCTCCGCTGGCAACGTATTTGTTAAAAAATAAATAAACTCGATCCGTTTGCCGAATTTATCAGTTGTTGTTAGGAACATGTCACCCAGCCGCAGTAAATCAGTATATGGTAAATAGTAAAGTTAACAGGAAATATCCAAGATGCCACAAACATACGTAGGGACGTAAATAACTCTCCATTTACCGCTAAGCCGACGTCGAATGAAGGAGTAAAGAAATAAAATGAACGAACGAACTAATTTGAAGTCGAATAAAAACAGAAAGTGCTTCAGAACTCTTAAAGTTCGTACCTTTGAATGAGCATAGCGTGAAATTGCCCGAACCGAGTGGTTGAAAGGTCAGGAAAGCTAAAAAATAAACTGCGGAATGTCATATAAAATGTATGCTGGTTGAACAATTAGTTTACAGTCAAGTTTTTTTTTAAACTAATTTCCATTTTTACTAATATTACGCGATACCAAAATGCAATTTAGGGTTTTTGGAATGCAATTTAGGGTTTTTGGATTTTCAACTCTCGGCGGTGAGTCAAGCGTTGAAAATCCAACAGTGCGCTTTAAATTAGGCTAGACATTTAGGTGTCGCGTAGTTTTAGTAAATATGACAGTAGTAATGATGAAACATTTACACGTGTACCCAAGTTGGTTGCTTATAATTACGTTATAAACTCAACTAATGAGTTTGTAACACACCCGACAGTTCTTGTCGTTGTGTGAGTAAGTCATTTAACGACTGTTTACGTCGCGAGTTTGGAACTTCTTAGTTGGTACTTAAATCAAGTTTTGGAAACGACACGAAACACCGGAACGTGCACGCACTAATGAAATGGTTTTTAACAAATTGTGTTCACGTGAACATCAATTTCTAATCACCACATCGGCTTCAATAAAGTAACATGTACCACAGCTGACCATCCTAGCTATCAGAAATTATTTAAATACAAAAGGTCCAAATATTACCGCCACTTTTATGTAATGGGCTGTATAAACTTTTCATATTAAAATTAAAATAGCAATTTGCTAGATGAGGTCTAGAAATAAAAAATAAAAAACTCGCAACAGTGCCCGTCCGTGACCTTAATTATATGGAAAAAGAGTTCTTATTGTAGTAGCCCTTGCGTTCAATATTGTAATAATATTATTATCTCGGCCGCTAAAAAACAACTGCGCCTGATAAAATCTTAACCCATTGGCTTAATAGCCTGGAGAGTACTTTCTCGGTGGCGATAAAGATCTGTGGCTTGAATATAAGCCTAATGTGTGTCATCTGAGAATAACGGGCCCTACACGATTATCTTCAATCGCTATAAAAACTGGGACTTGAAAAATCATAAAACTTAAAGCTTATAACAGACTTGCTACGCCTTACGGTTTCGCCCGCAACAGTATCGATCCCGTGGGAATATCGGGATAAAAGTATCCTATGTCCTTATCTGGATCATGGTATATTCAAATCACTACATAGTATAAAACAAAGTCGCTTGATTGTCTGTCTGTCCCTATATATGCTTAAATCTTTAAAACTCCACAACGGATTTTGATGGAGTTTTTTTTAATAGATAGAATGATTCAAGAGGAAGGTTTATATGTATAATACATGCATAATATAGTAGAGAAACACTGATAATTTTAGAGGTTTCTAATGTGAAGTCGTAAATAATCATTTTTTTGCGCTTACATTGTAAACGCTGGCTGAACCATTCGAGATAGATCAAAATAATGTACTACAGTATTGTACAACTTAAAAATTTCTACAAAAAAATCCGCGATGGTATATGTCTATCTCTTAGGGATAACCCACAATAACAATTTTTTATCCTATACTTTTTACGAGAAATAATGGCTCTAAAATTATCAGTGTTTCTCTACTATATTATGCATGTATTATACATACTATAAACGTTCTTCTTGAATCACTCTTATCTATAAAAAAAAACCGCATCAAAATCCGTAGCGTAGTTTTCAAGATCTAAGCATACATAGAGACAGACAGACAGCGTGAAGCGATTTTGTTTTATACTATGTAGTGATCAGCATTGCACCCGTGCGAAGCCGGGGCGGGTCGCTAGTTTCATCTAAATCTGCTCAGCCGTTACACAAATTTACAAAAAAAAAAAACTATCCTTTTTATGTTTACATTACAGAAATAAAAGGATAAATGATTTATTTTGTGTAAGTATATATAAGTTTTGTGTAAGTGTATAAATATTGTTATACATATTTTTTTAAAACTAGATAAGGTCGTCGTTTCCTATCAGACTATTTTGAGAAGAAAGGCCGAAACAAACTCAAGAGGTCATAGTCTCTTTTAAAGTCCAAACATAATCTTGGTCAGATAAGCGTGTGGCGGAGAATAGCGCAATATGTAATGATAGAGACATAAAGAGAATAGGGAGAATCCTTACTGGTTTATATGTACTGGATCATCAAGAAAAATAATTAACGGGCAAAGTTGCCCAGGTTTTTTCAAAGGGTTGCAAATTATTCATTTGCGACTGGTAGCCCTGCCACCAATTATAAAAGCCTTGAACAGGCTCGCCCATTCCTTGAAATGATTATACCCAGCTAACTCAGTAATAATAAATAATAATAATAATAATAAAAAAAAAAAAAAGTAATAATGATTATGATTTAGGACAATTTTCATTTGTGGGAGACTGATGCCTAAACTAAGCCGTGACTTGTATTTCAGGACACCAGGGACTCCCCCCTTCAGGAAAGTAGTGCCGGTTTATATACGTACATACAAATCGACTGCCGCAACAAGCACTATCGAAACTGCAAATCACGTACTTCAAAGGAGAGCAATTCAAAGTTGTAATTCGATGCAAAATATTTTGTATTATTAACTTCAGTAAAATTATATAATATATAATTTTACTGAAGTATATATTCTATTTCTATCTATTTTTATCTGATATTTTGCATCGAATTACAACTTTGAATTGCTCTCCTTTGAAGTACGTGATTTGCAGTTTCGATAGTGTTTGTTGCGGCAGTTGAAATATGTACACACAATTAAGATACCTACATCCACACCCTACAGATACACGCACGCACACATTATACTTAAATATTAATAACTAGCGACCCACCCCGGCTTCGCACGGGTGCAATGCCGATCACTACATAGTATAAAACAAAATCGCTTCACGCTGTCTGTCTGTCTCTATGTATGCTTAGATCTTGAAAACTACGCTACGGATTTTGATGCGGTTTTTTTTTATAGATAAGAGTGATTCAAGAGGAAGGTTTACATGTATAATACATGCATAATATAGTAGAGAAACACTGATAATTTTATGTAGTGAAACACTGATAATTTTATGTAGTGAAACACTGATAATTTTATGTAAACTATGTAGTGATAATGTCAGTGTTCGCCATTCTTTAGATTCTGTGTACTCGTCGTTATTGGCGTAATGTTATGAATAACAATAATGTTATACTAACTGTCAGCTGTGGGGTTACCGTATATAAAATCTCAATAGTTTACCGGAGGATGTAAAAAAAATGTGACAGCATAAACACATTCAAACGCAGATTAAGACAATACTTACATCATAACATTTGAATAACATAAAACAGAATAATTATGCTAATATAATGTCTACAGCACCCCAAAGGTAAATAATGTTAATAGTACTAGTTATAATCACTTAAGTGTCTCATTATAAGGGGGATATGCCTTAGGCATTAAGTCCGCCTTTGTACAGTACTTTTTTTACTTGTGCATAGAGTTTTAATAAATAAATAAATAAACTGTTATTTTTAAGTTCTTATGAGAAATAAAGTTCTTTAAGCCCAAAATAAATATTCAAGTACAGACATATTCCCGCCCAGCAGCAAAAAAATTGATACATTCAAAGAATTATGAACACTGCAAGTATATTTCTGCCTCACTACGTTCTTAGTTTACCATCTGAAAGCATTGTTTCTCCGACTCCGATATTACTTGAATTAATTATGGTGGATAAAATGCATTTTTCACGCGGATAAAGCTGTACTTGAATACTTTTGTGCAAGTTACAGGCATTATGTAACTTGCACAAAAGAATTCAAGTGACTTGCATGCCAGTTTAACTTCTACAGTGGAAACTCGATTAACCGGACTAATTATTGTCGTTAGGGATTCGGATAATCGAATATAAACGTATGAAGAAACGCGGGGTTTGTGCATATGTAGTACATACATAATGTTATGTGTTTATTAAAAACAACAAATACATATCATCAAAAATGAATGTTTAATTAAGAAATTATTAAGAGATATATTTTTCAACATACGATGTACCTATGCGTGGTTGGTCGTGGTTGGTAGTCCGGATAGTCGCGAATCCGTATAACTGAGGGCTGGATAATCGAGTTGCTACAATTTATTTTATTTTTGAAGTGAAATTTCCTAGGCGACGATTCCATAATTGGACGAGAATTGAGAGTGAAATTTCAAGGACGCGTACGTTTAGGCACATTTTGTTACATGAGAGAAGAAGGATATAACTCTCTCCTATCGTGCGTAGGATCACAGCATTATGCCGAGCGATTGGCCGTTTTGCGTGAGTATGACGCATATTTTTCACCAACATGTCCTTTTTTGTGTTTGTGGTTTTCTTTGCACCATGTTTTACCGCAAATAAACGTATTTTCTTTCTTTCTGTCAGTGTGCCTTAACCACTTCTGATTAGTGAATGTTACAATGGCAAGCAAGCTAATTGCATGCTCTTGTGCAAGTAACAGGCACGTGTATTATGTGCTTAAAGTCTGTCTTCTTAGTAAATATTTAAAGAGTTTGCAAAAAGTACTTGCGAACCGCCATCACGGTAAGTGAGTAGTATGTCATGTGTCAGTTATGGTGAATATTTAATAGACTTGTTGCCTCCACCTGGATATTTCTTTGGTATTTATATTCTTTGCGAGTTTGTTAATGAGCTTATGGCGTGTTTTAAGAGGGACGTTAGCTGCCTTTAAAATATTACTGTTTTAGTAAGACGTGTTATTAGCGTTCTTATAAGTGCCTGTCATGGAAGGTGACTGGTGATGTTTTTTTTATACGAGTTGGTGTGCATAGTACCTACTTTTTCTGCGTTAAACCTTGACGTTTCCAGTATTTTTTCTATATCAATGTCAGTGTCAATTAAGGGTTAACCGAATGAACATCTCGAACCTTGGGAAGGGCCAATTTTTCGCAACAATTTGACGCTCAAATAGACGGGTTGGTGGAGTACGAAATTAAACGTAGCTGAGTGGTAAGCCAATAATGATCGATTGGGTTGGCCAAAGAGTCAATAAAACTTAAAAAAAGAAGATTAAGCGATTGTGACTGGGTCCTGTGCCAATAGAAACACGTTTTTTTTGCATCACCTGTGCAAGTAACAGACTTGCACGGATGATGAAAAAAAAATGCCCTGTACACGATTGCAACGGTTTTTGATTTTGTTTTCCTTTTCCGAGTGTGATTTTGATTTCAAATATTTGAAAGGAAGTCGGTTGTTCTAATAAGGTTTTAAAAGGCGTGCGTGTACAATAGTATTTCTTTATTTTTTAGAGAGATAAACATTGCAAGTTAAATAAAAGCATGTAAAAAGTTACCTACCAATATTTTACAGTGAATTTTAGGTGTAGCTATAAATTATAGCTCTATAATGTGCACCAGTTTTTACAACAAAAATGTTATCTTCTATTATAAAAATCATTTTATGAAGGCTTCTGGGTACATAAAAACCGTCGCCGCTAAAGAGTACCTACTTAGTTGAGTTTTTCAATGTAGTCTTTGAAAGTAACTTGGAATCATCTTAAAAGTATAAAAGAAACATAAAAATAATGAGATCTGAAGGTGCGGGCTATATTAAGAACTTGCAATGCTTTGCATTACCTCATTAGGAAAAGAAGAAAGTTTTTATTAAGAAACGAGATGCGAAGATGAGATTTTCTATAGCTAAGCAGATAGTATGTATGTTAATTAAATAATGATCTTGCTTTTAAGATTTTAATGTTGGAAACCAGGAATATATAGCTACACCTAAACTACAAAGTCAGTTTAAATTAGGTATAATTAATCCCCTATTATCTAAAAGCGGTCGTGAACTCAGCAGTGCGATTCCAAAAAATAATCTTAGCGAGGAGAACTGATAAACTTTAGTAAGAAAAATTTGCAAACTAAAGCGTTACTCTAGATTACCTTAGTATGAGACCATGTAATAAGGGGTATTCCTCGAAGCGCACTAACTTGAAACCGCACAAAATAAAGTGCACCAAAAGTATTCCTCAAAACGATGGTGCGTTTCGAGGAATAATTTTGGTGTGCTTCATTTGCATTTCAAAGTTGGTGCGCTTCGAGGAATACCCCTGTAATAAACCGAGTTGCCAGGTGTGGATAACCTTTTTGATAGACGACAGCAAAAAATCCTGCTCTATCCAACACCGCACACGTCAAACTGTATAAACTACTCATACATCAAAACCTAAATTCAAACGAGTGTGGTAGTAGGTATGAGGTAGTCAAATATTCTGAATTTTTCATAAGTCAGAAGAATCTTCCACGATTTTTTCACTAAGTGTTCTAAAAAGTTCGCATGATAAATTAAAGTTGAAATTAAGAATCTAGGATATTCTTGTGCTCGTAATTTCATGGTCGTTTACAGTAGCAAACTATTAAGTTGCTTAAGTTGCCAGCAGTGGTAACATTTTAGGCTAATAAAAATAAAAACTTGCTCAAACCGACAAATGTCGTACGAACCAAAGCGTAACATACAAACGGCTTCTAGTAGACGATAATTTGACGGGTTAAGAAAATGTTTGATATCTATGATAATAGTAAAAGTTGCTTTCAGTAATTTCGGGACGATGACGATCCTATAACTACAAAATTATATCGAAAATAAACCACTAGCAGTTATTTCAGCATTTCAAACTGTTGACCTTTGTTGATGAACTATCTTTGTAAGCTTCTATTAACATTTTTTTTGTATTTTTTTACTAATGGGTTTACAACATACAAAGTTTATTATAAACATAATCAGCTTATATTGTTCCAACTGCTGAGACACAGGCCTCCCTCTCTGCTGCTTAATACAGGGTGTCCGGAAAGTCATGGATTACCTTTTACCTGCTGATGGGCCACATTGAGATCTACCAATAAAAAAAAATATCCTACCAATAATTTTTTTTTTTTCACCAGAGCCCATTGATGTATTAAAAACAATACATCAATGCCAGGGCAGATCAAAAATAAGGTAAAAGTTTATTTTGGTGAAAATTTTAAGTTTGAACCTAAATTTTAGGTAATTAAAAGATTATATCTGTAACTTTCTTGTATTCAATCGATAATAGGATGGTTCAAGATGAAAATAAAAAAAAACCCTTAACCTCGAAAAATTTATCATTCTTGAAATGGCATGGAAAAAACTGATGAAAGGTAGAGATTTTCCAAAATTTCATTAAACATCAAAAAACTCGGAAACCATAAGACTTTTATCATGGTCATTTTTTTTATTGGTAGATCCCAATGTGGCCCATCAGCAGGTAAAAGGTAATCCATGACTTTTCGGACACCCAGTATAATATATATTTATTTATAAAATCAGAGGAATTAAGCTGACTGGTCAGTACGATTTAATGGAAACAAATATATGTATTGCGAGCGATAAAAATGTTTTTATTTGAGTTTGACAAAAGAATACCTTTCATTACACAACACGGGTCTTCTCTTCTTTTAATCTAGAGAACAAAAGACGTTTTGCTTATGCTGCATTTTGCCCGACTGTTCATTGCTTTAATATGTGTTTCAAGCCTTGTTATGCTTTTCTCGACAAAGGCAGCCGAAGCTCTGATTAGCTACGCTTGATTAGGTATCCTTTTGTGAGAATCCAATCACGTTTAGGGCGCGTTCCCACTATGTCTTGACGGCAGATTATCGTGTCGTTTAAAGTGTCGTGGCTTGTGTATTTAAATGGAGGTGTTCACATATAGAACGACACGATTTACTGTCGTCTACAACATTTTTTGCAGTGACAACAGATTGTCGTGAATTGGGAACGGCTAGCACGACAGTCGTAAAACTATAAAAAATAATTACGACTAAATCTTGACCGCAAATCAACGATAAAATGTCGTCGGGATCCAATGGGAACAGCTAGATACGATAGTCGCTAAACGATAAAAAAATTGGACGAAAAACAGACGTATTAATGGGAACAGCGAGAGACGACAGTCGTCCAACGATAAATTAATCGTCACGACATAGTGGGAACGCGCCCTCACTGTGTTCAGTGATAGATGTTTTGCCAAGATCTTTCGGCGGTAGCCTAGTTATTTGATAGTCTTGTTATGAACGAATATCTACTGTATCAACTAATTTATTTTCTGGGGAAATCGAATGAAACCGGCTAACTGTTAGCTGAACTGTCTGAAATGATTTGTCTGACCAAAATTGTGTTTTATATTTAGGACAGCAAACAACAGATCATTAAAATATTACGTTTTTTTTTTGTAATCCAATGATCCTCTGCGGGTTTTAAAATACATTTTCCTTGTCAAAATTGCAAAGCGCTTATTCTCCAAGAAGGTTCAAAGCAGAGAAATCTTGAAGAATTTTCTTAATACAAGGAACCGGCCAAATTACAACACGACAAATACTTCAAACGATGGATAAAATGCTCTCAACGCAGAGGCGGTTATTTGCACTTTTTTATAGTAATAAGCTCTTGGACGCGATTCCATTCACTGGCGACCGTTTTCAAAGGAAACTCTAGTCAAATAGTGGGGAAAAAATGACTTCCGCTCAGTAAAAAGTTTTTATCTATACATCTAAATGTGATCGCGTTCAAGGAACTGATTAATTGTACCTAAGTAGTGATAAAAATGAAATACAGGTGTACTTACCAAGGTTTCAGTCCATTTAAGAAGCAATAAAGCCAAGCAATGTGTCTCTCTCTCTCTCTCTCTCTCTCTCTCTCTTTAGGGCACTCTGGTACATGAACGTATGTACCACTGGGTTAAGGGATATCTGGCCCACAGCCCAGTTTTTGCGTGGGCCAGATATCCCTTAACCCATTTTCTAAACCATAATTTGAAATATTCTACTCTTCTGTTTTAGAGTGAATTTATGTTTTTGTTGAATTTGATATTTTCACGTAGTTATTTTACTAACGGGAGGAAGACTGACCTAAAGCCATCGCTCAGCGGACTGATTGATGTTGATCGCTCTTTTTGACAAATTCCTAGTCATCTAACGACATTCTCGGTACTTTTAAACTAGAGTGTGGTCATAATTTTGTATGTCCACGTGCTGGAAAATGTAACCTTATATAACTTCTAAAACACAGTCCAGATTCAAGGCAACAATTTCTTTAAAACAATATTGCATCATGGTTAAAAGGGTTTATAAACTTCCTGGTGCGGACACAGTAATGGATAACATCTGAAACTACTAAATTTAGTGGCTGCAGTGAAAACAGGAGACGGGACACTTGTCGCGACAGTAGGTACGACAAGACGTGCCCACTGTCATCGTAGTGACGGATGACCTTCGCTGCATAAAGCCAGTAATTAATTAATGTCTTATCGTCTTTCCTGGCTATGGATGAGGCCATGCTGTCGTTCCCTAAGGGCGTCGTAAGCAGCTAAGGGTTTGCGCGAAGGGAATTTGTGGCATTAATAATACGCTACGATTCAATCCTGCGGGAGTTGTAAGCGGATTTGGATTTTTGTTGTCGATTCCTAGAGCATTTTTTGAAACCCCACAAGAGTAATCCGATATAATTGCTTTTGTTTCAGACTGTTGAAACAGTTATATCACTTTAACAAACGGATGTTAGAATTAATGTCGTATTTCACTTGGATTACTTTAAATTTAATTTTGAAACGCGATTACAAGGATTTCAGATTGTAAACAATCAAAATTAATTAACATTGAATAACGTGCGGTATTTCTTCCCAATTAACAGTGTACACAAAATTGTTACGGAAGATTGTTTTACAAAAGGCTTACGTTTTACTTACTGTGCTTCTACTGGCCAAAAAATATAAGAACTTTAAAACTTTAAAATGTTTAACGTACCGAGTAATAAAATTTAGTTACTGGTTCAGAAAACTGGCCGGATGTGCGACTATTAAAGATAAGTATGGACACTTTTAGAGGAGTTTTCTCTTAAAAATCTATTCTGTGCGCCAGGGTGAAATATTATTATCCCCTTTTAATACTTGAACTATGCGACAGGTCTAGTCCCATAAAATGGGATTGTGTGAGGTAACGAGAGCTTTTTATACTATTAAAATCAGCTACTTCAATAATGAATTATTCGCACAAATGCGTTACGACACTAAATTCGTAGCAAGCCTAAGATCGATTGATGGATTAGCGCGGGAGAGTGATGTTGACAAAACGGCGTAGACAAAGGCCACTCTCTCATTTGTAGGCGTTAACAGAAGGCCTTGCAAATATTCGGAATTTATGATATTCGAATATTCGATTATTTTTCGGGTATCAGGTATTCGAATTATTCGAATATTGAAAAAAAAAGATGTTTTAATAATCATATCTGCATTTTTCAATATCCTAGATATACTCGTATTTAGAGTCTGATTAATTGGAAGGAATAAATCAAAATTTTACTGCTTTATATAAATAAGCCCTACACGCAGTCTTAGAGGTCCTTTGTAGATGCAAAAGCGATCGACACCCACACAAACAACACAGTATTTTACATCGAGATCTGAGTATTGTTTTAATATCTATAATAAAATCAAACAATTCATAACAAGTGACACCATAAAATCTTCAACGCACTATAGGTAAGTACCTACTTATTCTAATGCCATTTTTGGTCCCAGCACTGAATTACAAAACCAGATATGATCAAACAGATTACCAGAGAGTGGTAAAAACAACATAATGGGAAAGAGTTGTCTTATGAATATTAATAATTATTAGATCAGCAGATCAAGGTCCTAACATCTAACTTTGAATCGTTCTTCGTTTTCCTTGGATGTAAGACTTAAAAAAACTTAGAGCGTCTATGGAATCATAATTATTTCAAAATAATGATGATTCCATAGACGCTCTAAGAAAATAGCTACCTACGTACCAATAATATAATTATTTATGTTATTATTATTATTATTTTATGCGAATGTAATTATTCAGTTTTCATTTATAATTTTATTGTATTTTTAACTTTAAGTAATAGCTATGAATCAAACAATATTTTTTGCTGTTCCCTGACTGGGTCACGGCTCTTAGCTCTGAGCCTTTTGTAAACATCTTGTTTTACCTTGTTGAACGCAAATAAATGAATAAGAATAATACTAGCAGTGCCCGGGACTTCGTTCACGTGCATGTCGGAAAATATATTGGATTTTATAGGTTTTAATTTTTTTTGCGCGGAAACCCAATTCTTTTTCTAAAAGTAGCCTAAGTTATTCCTTATAAAATCAGCTATCTGCCTGTGAAAGTCCCGTCAAAATCGGTACAGCCGTTTCGGAGATTAGCCGGATCAAACATTTTTTTGTTATAAGTTCCATAAATACTTTCGTATGAATTTAGTAGAAAGCTGTTATTTTGACATTACACACAGACATTTCATTTTTATTTATTTGTTTAGATATAAATTTGTATAGATATATGCTTCATTAAATTTGTGGTACAAAGTAAATCATTGAAAAGTATAGATATACCGCAGTAGTCTCAACTACAACGTTACATTGTGCTGTGTCAAAATAAAATGGTACAGACGCCAGCACATCAAGCTACTACAATCTGTCAGATTTTTTAAATAGATTTTCAACTTTATCGCTAAAGCATAAGGTTCAAAGTTGATTGGGAAAATGTGACAGTTTCGGGTAGCTTGATGTGCTGGCGTCTGTACATAGGAACACAAAGAGTTTCTCGACAATACTTCGACATGTGCACCAAAGGGAAGTTTTGGTAAAGACAAATATCAATGGAACACTTGACAAACAGTTCAGGTTCCCATAACGACTTTCATTCGTGTGAAGACTACCGAATCGTGCGAACCGCGCGAAGGATCAAGACAATCTTTGCCGAAAAAAACCTTATTTGATATATTGGAAGATTTTGGTTCCCATTGGGTACGAGATCGGATTTACTCTGTCCCCAAGCTTTTGCGGCTTATTTATAAGCGGTATCACATTACATTGATGGATGAGAGCTTTTAATGGATAGCGTTAGTGCAGATACTAAAAGGCGGTGATTTACAAGCAAACAAACAGACGTGAACCATCGATGTTTCTGTCATAAGTTTTTTATTGATGAATGACCACGGCTAATTGTGTCGTAGGTATAAATACATATGCATCTATTTATGTTAGCACATAAAAATGAAAGTGTACTAGCGAACTCGATCTATTTCTTTGAGGAGAAAGATAAGAAATATTTATATGACATAAAAAAAAATGAAACAATACAGAAACATTGTATTCATAATTAAATTCAATATTATTATGAATACTCTGTATTACTTAATGCTTTTTCCAAGTAACTGAACACAGTTACTTGGTATTTAAATGCAATGTAATTATGAATACAATACAATGCTCAATTCATAATTTCATTCCAACAAAGAGAAGGTTACAATTAATGACTCTGAGAATGTTATGCCAACGGGCAGACATTAAACAACAGTTCAAAAGGCGCCAGTACCCAGCAGTAAGTAATATTTTGAATATCACATTGTGCACTTCCGACATTCAAGCTTCCATATCGAGTGTGAGTTTCTCTCCGATACAATTCAACCCCGTCACTACGTCGTTCAATCTTTTATGCAACTATCTTTTATACAAATACCATAAAATCTGAATGGGAGTGCTATGTACTCTGCATTTGCAACACTTTTAACCAACCCGAAGTACAGAAATCGACACGTATTTTGTCTTTGTCTCTCTGAAATTCTGTCAAATCTGAACTGATTTTGTTAACACTGTTTTGTTGGTCCAATACTCAGAGGAAGATCTGATGAGAGCTTCAGAGATACATTAATTTGACAATGATGGACGCGCGATTGTTGCAATCTCATTTATATGGACTTATTGATTACGCCATTCATTCTGACTTCCCTTAAATCTCTTGAGTAGAAATATGCTTTGTGTTTATGTCAATAGTACAGAATTTTGTTTACACTTATTCTAGGTCTGTTCTATGAAGTTATGACCGCTTAATTTCTACAAAAACTAAGCAAAGCACGCTCAAGCGTTCAAACAGTTAAATCTATGTACAGACGCCAGCACATCAAGCTACTACAATCTTTCAAATTTCTTCAATAGATTTTCAACTTTATCGCTAAATCATTAGGTTCAAAGTTGATTGGGGAAACTTGACAGTTTCGGGTAGCTTGATGTGCTGGCGTCTGTACATCTGATCTACCCCTTTAATGTGACACATTGTTGAAAAAGGGTTCATGACGTGGGTGCCCTCTATAAACTGGCTGAATAACAGAAAGAGGGACAGTTCTCTTCACTGTTCACTTACAGTTTTTAAAACTGGGCAAGTAGGCTCTTCCCTAATATTATTATTACGCTTTTTTCTTCTTTTAACATTTTATTTGCATTCCTTTTGTTTCAGCATATTTTCGAGACCACTTCAAAAGCATTTTTATGAGACCCTATTTTGTTTTGAAAGCGTAAATTAAATTATATTCGTCTTTTCCGGAAAGTAAGGACCACTGAGTAAAGACAACGTGGTCATAGCAAAGGATTTTTTATTTAGCGGTAAAATTTTCCTTTTTACACTAAATTATGAGGACTCAAAAATTGGGTGTGTGCAAAAGATTTTTCGGTTTCTAAGCAAAAAATAATTTTACATTTATAATTATTTATTCACTTAATATTTACATTTATTCACATAGACACAACAATTACAATGTACAAGCTAACACTAATACATATATACAGCGTGTAACGGAAGGGGGGTATCAACCCGGAAGGGGGGTATCAACCCTGAAGGAGGTGAATGTGCTCATGTAACTCAACAACTTTCCCCAAAGAACATAGGTCGAATATAAAAAAAAAAATTTGGCCCTCCCTTACAAAACTGACTACCAGCTGATTGATTTACTATGGGAGGGCTAAATTTTTTTTTCATATTTCGACCTATGTTCTTTGGGGAAAGTTGCTGAGTTTCATGAGCACATTCACCTCCTTCAGGGTTGATACCCCCCTTCCGTTACACGCTGTATATAAATATATTTATACAGACAACTGATAAAGTATATTTAAGTACCAGACGGATTATAAAAAAGTGATAAGCCCAGTAATCTACCATTTTATGAACAAGGTGAGCTATACTTTGGTACAAGCATATTCAGCAAATTTGGTCCCACGTAACAAGGTCATCTCGCATTATACTCGACACGAAAATGCTCTTTGCTAAAATGAAATAATTTGTATAATCGAATATATTCCTTTTATTTGTTTTTCTGCGTTGTGTAATTACAATTTGATTAATTTCGTGTAGGTATGTGTTGTTTGATAATTTCGTTGTGTTTTTAATTGGAGTTTATTATTGTTAGTGCCCTTGTTACGGAACGGATGAAAAGGGGTTGATGTTTTCATTTTATTACATATACAATCGACTTATAAAATGATGAAAACCTATTTTCTATACACGTTATTCAAAATTACCTATTTCAAGAACATGTTATGTATCTCATTGTATGGTGTTTTAATCATATTTCACATAACTATCATAATATTTTGCTATTGTTACCAAAATAAAGGCCAAATAAAAACGGATATAACGTTGTATGTATTTAAAGCTTCTAAATAAATAGTTTCAAGTTCCTCAACAGATTGCAACACGAGATAAAGTTACAGCAGCGTCAAACGGAGAATCATTGAAATGAATCCGGCGCGACGAGCAAACATAGCATATTTTACAGCACATCGTTAAAAGTTACCACGTCCCGTCCGCGCCACTTAAGCACGCCCCGCTATAACTCAACTCTAGTTTCGAATTTTAACACATTACCCTACAACCTTGTCATAAAGGAGAATGGACAGAGCTGGCTACGTGTACACAAGCGAGATCGTGATGAGGAACAGGCTGCAAGGACATAATTGCCGTCATATCAACAAGACCTCGAATAGAATAGAATAGAATACTCTTTATTATGTACACCATATAGATTACAGACATAAATATAGAAATTTTACAAAGGGTGACACAATGGGCGGTCTTATCGCTAAGAGCGATCTTTTAAAGACAACCTTTGGATGGATTGAAAAGGGAAGGAGAGACAAATATTGTAGGTAGTCTGTGGTGTACTATTTACACGATAAAATAAATACACAAAGTTACATAAAGTATATTATACCAATCTAAATAAATATATACATATAACAATAGACATGAAACAGGAGTAAAGAAAATATAATGGTGCTGTTTAAGGAGAGAGGAAGTGATTGACCTTGGGCGTTGATCTAAGGGTCAATTCTCGTAATTTTAAGAACGTTTATAGTCTGATCTCAGTCGCAATCTGTCAAAAATACCTCTAATGTCGCTACATTTTGACATATGTTTATCGCTGAGATGAGACTGCGACTAAAATTTTAACTTTTTAAATTACGAGATTTGGTCGATTCTGAAAAAATCTCACCGTGGATAACTAAGGTGAAGTGAGCTTAGAGTGAGCTGTGAGTCATGCTGATGCTAGGGATTGCGACTATTAACGACTCACTTCACCCAAGTTTTCACGATGAGCTGGTTAAAGAATCGCACGGCAAATGTTGTTGACTTCGGCCACCTCATATTTTTGAAGTGAAAATTTCTTTATGCGTACTTTGCGCTCATTTGGAACAGTGATCGAATTGAACCGTCGAGTCGGTGACACTGAATCGGGTATACTCGGCTCGAGTCGATGAGTGACGCTGAATTGCGTGTACTCGGCGCTGAATCGCGGCTCCAGTCGTAAGTTTTCCCTTCTATAGTGTGTTCATAAGCACACACCCTTTTTTATATTTATATTTTCACTTCGTGTTATGAAATAGGATTACTATAACCAGATCAATTTTATTTGAAGGACGCACCAACTTTCTTTCTTTTATATCTGTGACTTCTTTGTTTTCAGTTATGACGTTTTCTTTCTACCGGACGCCTTGAAACTTCTCTTTTAATTTTCACTTTTTTTAACGACTTTAAGATGAATCATTTCCGGTGCCAGTAAGAAAGGACGTACCAACGATTTTTAACTTTTACCGCAGGAAACTTCACGAAAGAGATGGGAATTTCCACTTCATATTATAATCTATAAATAAAATAATAATAATTTCTTTCTTTCTTTCTTCTTTCTATGTTCCAGATTGGTTCAAAAAACGGCTGAACAGATTTATATTGGCACACAGATACTTTTAATACTGGTAGTACGCTCCCGTGAGATATTTTCCGACATATACACAGGCGAAACCGCGCACAAGAGCTAGCGGTGAAATATAAGCTCGAATTAACTATAATATTTTTTTAGTAACTATTTTTTCACCGCCACGAAGAAAGACGTTACTGTCATTTGTCAAATCCTTGAAAGATGTTTAATTAAGGTAGGTATACAATGAAGTAAATTTCCTAATCCAATAAGAAAACTTCCCTTTTAAAATGTTACTCGCTCTACAATTTAGCTTCACAACTAAGCTGTAAACGATCAGCAATTTCTGTAGCGTTTCAAAAATGTTATTTGCTTTCATAAAATGATTGATTGTTCAGCAAAATAAAATAAAATGGCAGTGTGCAGTTCGCCGGAATTTCCGCTTCATTTTCCCCGTCATTTAATATTTTCTGTAAAAGTTGTAGTTGGATGGGGTTTCATAAACTTTTGTATGGAGCTAATAGTGTAATATAGAAACTTCCCGTTTGTATTAGTTCCTCCAATAAATAGCGAAACTTTGTTACTTTGTACATACAAATAAGTTACAATAAAAGTTTTAAACACTAGTCCGTGTTCTTTGACTATGTTTGTACCTATATTTGAGTCAGTTATATTAATTCATAACCTCGACAAAATAAGCTGTAGGTAGTAATTATTCTAAGTATGTAATCGGATTTGTTTCGGCATAAACAATGTAATTATGCTGACAAACGTCTAATGTGCCAGCATTATAATCTAAAGTTAAGTACTTAATCTAGAACTTTCTTTTCGAACACAGGCACAAGTAATAAAGGATAAAAATTAGTGACTCTTTCAAAGATAAAAGTAGAACGTCGTTTATTTCGCCCGGAGGAAACATTTCCGTGCGGGTCATTAAGAAACGTTGGCACAATTCGAAACCATAAACATTGAACGCAAATTGTATCAAGATTTCTGTACTGCAGCCTTTTAAAACATTCTTACATTCTCAAACACATTTCACTGACAAATATCACAGTTAAAACATTTTGAATTATAATTCATGCAAATCTAATGCCAAAAACATTCAAGTTTCATTCTCACAAAGGATTTAAAATTACTTTGAAAAACTTTAATCATTATTTTCTATCCGATAAGACTGCGAGACAACTGAAGAGTAATTTACTACACTAAAAAAAACTTAATTAAAAGTAAGATCACGGTTTTTTTTTTCTCGACACCGCAGGGGAATTAATGGAGTACTAGGTGTTGGCCTCGACTTCGACTGCATGAATTTAGTATTTTCATTGTGACGTAATCGACATAGCCCAAAAAATTGCCAAATTCAAGTGATAGTAGGCAGGGCACATTGCTTGCGGAACAGATGGCCGATGGGGCCGAAAGGTTGTGGAGTGGCGACCGCGGAAAGTAGCGATCGAAAGCCTCCCACAAAGTGGACCGATGACCTTGTGAAGGCAACAGGAATCCCCTGGATGCGAGAAGTCCAGAACCGGTCGTAGTGGCGGTTCTTGGGGGAGAGCTATGACCAGCACTGGACGTCTTTGGGCTGAAATAATTTATTTATATATTTTACCATTTATGTACACACATATATAAACAGACAAGAAAAAAAACAGAACAGAAAAATAGGGCTGAAATAATGATGATTATCGTGAACAAAAAGTAGCCTATGTCCCCCACGTCCCAGGCTACCTCCTTGTCAAATTTGATTATGATCGGTTCAGTGGTTTAGTCATGATGAAGTAACAAACTGACAGATTTACTTGTCCAGTTCCTTTAACTATGAAGAGATTTAAAGCTGGCACAATTCTCTTCAACTGTATTAAAATGAAGACTAAATTTTTCGGAGTTCAAACTTTCAAATACATTAGACCTGACCTATACAGACGCAAGATTTAGTTAAAAACCGGCCAAGTGCGAGTCGGATTCGCGCACGAAGTGTTCCGTACCATTATCTATGAAAACGGCAAAAATATCGTGTCTGTTGTATGGGAGCCTCCTTAAATACGTCTATTTATTTTATTCTGTTTTTTAGTATTTGTTGTTATAGCGGCAACAGAAATACATCAATCAACTCAGCCTATCACAGTCCACTGCTGGACATAGGCCTCTCCCAGACTGCGCCACAACACCCTGTCCCCCGCCTTCCGCATCCAGTCTACCCCAGCCACCTTCTTTAGGTCGTCCGTCCATTTAGCTGGGGGGCGTCCCACACTACGCTTGCCGATACGCGGTCTCCACTCCAGGACTCGTCTGCTCCACCGGCCATCGGCCCTTCGACAGACATGGCCAGCCCACTGCCACTTCAGTTTGCTTACTCTGCAAGCTATGTCGGTTACTCCGGTTCTTTTCCAGATAATTTCATTCCTGAATACATCATCTGTGAAAATTTCAACTGTCTAACTATCACGGTTCGTGAGATACAGCCTGGTGACAGACAGACGGACGGACGGACGGACGGACAGCGGAGTCTTAGTAATAGGGTCCAGTTTTACCCTTTGGGTACGGAACCCTCAAAATCAAGCAGTAACCCATAAACTTTATAATAATGTTAGTATTTGACTGTTTTCATAGGAACTCGCAAGCTCAATTCGTCGACACCCTATTCAGGCGTTTTGACGACTGTTACTAAGATTTAAAGATTCAGAAAAGGTGTGGTTTAATTAGCAAATGTATATTATAAATCTTTACAAGCCTCCGATTAATTAATGAGTTTTTCAAGCTCTGAACACTCAGGCGCATATACATGCCGTTAAGCAAAACGCAAAAACATCGTTCGAAAAACATCCTTACCTTACGGTAAAGATTTTTTTCTTAGTTCAAACAATATCACTGACGAGCAGTTGACTACACGCCAGGTACAATAATAGAGAAATAATAAGTATTTTTGAAGAAAATTAAAGACACCAGTTCTGAACTTAATGAAAATAAAATTTATCGGAGGTAAAGGCGGTGAGACCACGTCTATCGTATCAATGACACTTAATTTATATTCAGTCAACAGTTTTGTATCGATACTCTTTACAACGACGATCTCGGCATAATTTTGTTCTAACTTTCATCTACCTAGAAGGTGTATCATCCACTTTCCAGTTTCGGATCCGTTGGTACACTGGGCAATGAGATACTGTTAGTGAAACGGCTAAAAATTTACAGGAGTAGTTTGCTTTGCCGCTGTGGCCGCGCTATAGTACTAACGATGCCCTATTTTCCTGCTTTGGTATTTTGCTGAAGACAACTTATAAGGACAAGCATATCCGTATACTTAACTGCGTATGCTTTTTGTCAGATGCTTTTTTAATTAAAAAAAAGTCACTTAACATAGTCTTTTTCATTGCAGAGAGTTTCTGCATCTTCATTTGGAAAATGTCGTGGTACTATGTAAGTTTTTACGTATTTACTCGAAAAAAAAAAACAAAAAGATACAAGTTATGTATTTATTCTTTGTGATCTAATCTAATTTCGTGAGCTAGCTTTGTTTCGATATAAACATCGTAGCACATTCGTAGCAATGGCACAGCACTACGCGTAGCAATGGCGTAGCGCTACACGTAGCGTCTGTAACAAGCGCGTAGCATTATTCGTAGCATCAGCGTAGCAAATGCCAAACAAAATTGCAAATGAAATAGGTACGCACTGCGTACTGAATTAACAGTAGGTAAATAATCACACCAAAAAAGGTGGACTGTATCCTTTTATCTAGTAACTAGTTTTCTTGCCTTTTAAGTGACTAACTTTCAGCTGACACCAAAACGCAGATACGACTACATTTAAAGGTCACTCAGCCAACACCAATAAACTCTGATACGAAGTTCAAGCTTACTAACATCCGAAACTCTTAAGCTTTTAATCAATGGGATTAAGCCTTAGTAAACTTGGTGGAATGGAATCAGTTCGGATTGCTATAGCCATTTGTCAGTAGAAGCGAAAGCAAAATCTACAGCCCCTATTTACAGACCACTCGATCGTTACCTAGTGAGCGCTCGGCTTCCGAAATAGCGACAACAATAAATCTAAAACCAGGGCCGGATCTGTACTGTAAATTAATTCAGGACAAGCACTAACTTCTGGCGCTCGAAGTTCGCAAGCGCGAGGCGACAAGAATTATATGATTTATGTAGCTTAGGAAGTGACTAGCGTACAACATTAGTGCTTAAAATCTAAATGCATCGTGTTTAGGGAAGTGCTAATGTTAGTTCGTGTTTACGCTAATTTCAAGTTACTGAAGCACGCTTTGATGGGATTTACGCTACTCATTTAAAGTTGGGAGTATTAAACTTTATAGTAGCCGTATTTATTAGGGAAATACAGGTGCATTTTTATCTAAACGAAAAATAAAAATTTTAGATATTTCATTGAAAGGCATATACGCAAACTGTGACCATGAATTCAGGACATGATTCTAGAAGAAAATTTTTCGACGGATACAAAAAAAAAAACATCTGCTGTTTCATAGAAAAGTGCAATACCTACGCGGTCAAAATATATGGAGTGTCATTTTTTTTTTAAATTGCCGGCGAAGGATTTCGACGCAGGGGTTCAAAATCATGCAGTGAATCCATAGTAACGCGTCGATGTCCCTTCCACCCTGTATATTTTTTGTGCATAATTTTTTAACCAAATATTGAATTTAATGACAGGGTAAACAAATATAGATTCAAGATGAGATTATTTAATGTTCTTTTTTTTAAATTTATTCCTTGAATATTTAAAGAGAATCCTGTCACAAAAATCATCAGTCTGTTGAACAGAGTTAAACTCAGTCAACCGTAAGTAATGTAATAATATTCATAGTTTCGCCAGTTCTATTAGTCAAAATGTATTTAGATACATACGTATGTCCTAATTTTTTGCTTTGATCATTTACTTATGCTACTACATATTCAGAAGTAGAGACAATATACCGGCAGACTTTTTTACCGTCTGGACCAAAACAGGAAATAAACGGTGAACGGTGTAAAACACAGATGTTCTTTTTAACGAAAAAAAAAAAAAAACGAGTAAATCGATAAATAATACAAAATCCAACTTAAAGGCACCCTTCTCTACGCGCGCAAATTATCGTAGCGACATCCAATCCTTTGATTGAAGTCATCGGCCGGCTTCAATCAAAGGACTGAATGTAAAAAAAGAGATTTTTTATACAACGTGTAACGTTAAATGCGCAAAACCTCAGACATCCCAACTGATTTTTAATTCAATTGACCTATTTCAAAGAGAAAATAAGTCATTAAAAAAATTGTAAAGGTTTTATGTGCAGTTTTAGTTTTATTGGCTATTCTGATCGTTTCTTGCGTCTGCGACGACGCTTTATCGAGGGAGGAGTCGTCACCGGGCCGCTGCGCCGCGCTGAAATTGGCTTGCTTGACCTATTAATAAATAGACACGGCAACGTTTTTAATGAAGATTTTTTGAAAAATGAGACCTATATTAAAAAGTGGTTCAATTAATTCTGCTCGTTATTCTGATCAAACAATTTTCAGGTTTTGCGCATTTAACGTTACACGTTGTATATATTTTTTTTTTGTAAAAATAAAGGAAACTTCTGTGCAAGGCTTCTACTCCGTTCACCTTTTATACCGTGTTTTTGTTCAGACGGTAAAAAAAGTCAGCCGGTATATACCTCTCTATCCAGGGATCTAAGGCTGGCTTTATCGACAAAAATCCGGGCCGTCAACATAAATAACATGGAGTATGTCATCTTATGAAAAGACAGGATATCCTTACGCTATCGGAGTCTATACTGGTTCACGAAAAGCTGTGATAAAACATCATTATTAGATTTATGGATTATCTCCTGACGAGACTAAAATATTTCTATTAAACATTTTTATACTAGCGACCGACCTTGATACTGTGCAGAATTCCATTTTTATTGAACATAAATTTTGGTGTGAACGGTCTAAATGTTGAAATAGTATCAAATTCTGTTAGAGGGGCCCGTGGCTAAATAATAACAGCCGCACAGGTCGATCGATCAGGTAAAGCTACGCTTGCCGCGGTTGGTCTGTGGATGGGTGACCATCTTTACATACCGAGACCCCTCCGTGCCTCGGAAAGCACGTTAAGCCGTTGGTCCCGGCTGTCATTCGTAGATCTTTGACAGTCGTTACGGGTAATCAGAAGCCCGAGTCTGACAACCAGTCTTACCTAGGGGTATCGTATTACCCGGTAACTGGGTTGTGGAGGTCAGATAGGCAGTCGCTCCATGTAAAATACTGGTATTCAGCTGCATCTGGTTAGACTGGAATCCGACCCCAACATAGTTGGGAAAAGGCTAGGCAAATGATGAGTATCAAATTCTGTTAAGTGCGTGATTCACGTGCAAAAAAATAGGGAAGCGTGTGCCAATGCCAACGAACTTGAAGTCGTGCAGTTCTTTGCACAATGCATAATCAGCCTATAATGTTCCCACTGCTGGGACACAGGCTTCCTCTGGGTGAGGGGAGTGGGCCGTAATCTAGCACGCGGGCCCAGTGCGGGTTGGAAGACACATATCTTCGAATTTTTGGTTATAGAAAACTAGCTGCACCCCGCGGTTTCACCCGCATAACTCTCGATCCCGTAGGAATATCGGGATAAAAAGTATTCTATGTGTTATCCTGGTTATAAACTATCTGTGTGCCAAATTTCATCAAAATTGCTTCAGCCGTTTGAGCATGAAGAAGTAACAAACATACAAACACACACACACGCACGCTCACAAACTTTCGCCTTTATAATATTAGTGTGATGCCGGTTTCCTCAAGATGTTTTCCTTCACCGTTTTGAGAACAGTGGTCTCACTCGTAAGTCGCGGCCAATACCACTGGGCCACCACTACTAACACAATAACTTTACATAAATACTTGTACCGATTCATTAATTATTTTCAAAAATTCAAGAGTACATTTAAAAGAGACAAAGCGATGTCCTATATTAACGACAATGGAACTGCATTATTGAATTCTCATTAACTTCGTAGCATCGAAAAAGTGAATTCATTAATATTAATAATATAAGTAAGTATGAATAGTTTCTGCCCGCGATTGCGTACGCGTGAAATTTCTAGTTCCTCGATCCACCCCGTCCCATCGCATTGCCTACCCGCGCTTTTACTTAATTTTTTGCTTGGCGTTCTTTCTGACATTCTTTCTTTTTGCTCGGCTCCTCCTAGAGTGGTGGTAGAAAAAAAACTGCAAAACGATTTTTCAAATATTATATTTCTGGTACTCGTAGTTCCAGAGACTATCGCGTTCAAACAAACTCTTCAGCTTTATTTGTAAAAATAATCTATAGATATTTGTATAGATTAGGTATAATGTAACGTAATATTTGGGAACGGTGGTGTGATCTGAAATGGACTGGCTAGTTCAATCATCTATTCGGTAAATTGGCGCTAGTAGGTAATGAATTAGTGGTTGCCATAAATCGAATTTTGCCACTAATCGACGGTACCCAGGAACTGACGTCATCATAATAGCCGTTCATAAATTGCCATCTATTTAGTACCAAGAGCGAATCTAGTTTGTGGTCTGTTTTGTTTCATAAGGTCGTAATTAAAAGTTTGTTCAATTCAAATAATTTATGATTGCATTTTTTTTGTAAGTATTTATTTATTTTATATAAGGTTGTAGGAAAGGAAAATCGATCGACGCATTGAAAACGCCTGAATAAGCTACTGGTCCATGAGCTATTGGTAATGAAGAGTGATCTGCCGATCTCCCTGAAGTGCAATCTCATCGACATGTGTATCCTGCCCGTCCTAACCTGGTCGCTCTCCGGGTCGCAAAAGTTCCGCCATGGTATTTGCCAAAGAACGAGTGCAGCATTCTGGGAGTAAAAAGACAGGACAAAATTCGGAACACCATGCTGCGTTCCAAAACGGGTATAATAGATGTAGGCTAGAAGTCTGCCAGGCTCAAATGGGATTGGTCGGGTCACATCAGCCGCATGCAGGATGACCGCTGGGCAAGTTTCCACGTAATAGGGGCCTGAGGATGGACGGCGCCGCCGAGGTCGGCCCAGAAAGCGGTTGCGAGATGACCTGGACGTGTATCGCGAGGGCTGATTTTAGGTGGCGCGGAAAAAGAGTTCCTGGAAGGACTTGGGGGAGGCCTTTGACCAGCAGTGGGACAGTATAGGCTAGACAAAAACATATAAGGTTGCTTCACAGCACGTATAACATTATTATTATTATTAATATAAACTTTACACCAATAACGAAGTACAATAAGAAAAATAACAATATTTTCTTTCTATCAAACAATGGCAGAGGGTGACTTAATAATATTTGTGTGCGTGCATGTATGTGTACTGTGTGAGTGTCTGTAAATGGCTGTATGACTACGTAAGTATCGACTAAACTGGCAATACTGACTACATTGTATCCTGTACATTTAATATTCTTGGTTATGTAGGTACACGGCTTGTGGTAATTAGTTAAAAACAAAGTTTGTGGATCTGTTAAGTGTTAATTACATACAAAACCACAACAATTCATTTCATAACCACCCATTAATGAAACTTGGACCAAATATTGTGTGCTATTTATTTATGTATATTGATTAGTGTTATGAACACACCACACCACCTCATTATCACGTTACATCCGGACTGTTTAAATCGTTTTTGACACGAGTGTAACGCAGATGGATTATTGTTTTGCAATATTTCACATTTAACTGTTTTTATGCTCAGCCAGGCGTGGGTACACAGTTGTTAAGCTCGGCATGAATCGGCACAGCCGGGCGTCATGCTGCTCATGAACCATGCCCACCCGTACAATTAGCACTCCTCAAATGATCAATTTTGACTGACAGTTTCAGTAATAAATTACTTAAATAGAGCGAAACTGTTAGGTGGCTAACGAATGCTGTTATAGACAACTACATACACGGAGAGAAAAATCTTAGAAAAATTACTGTGCTGTCTCATAAACTGAGTGCATTTGAGTTGTAATGGAAAAATTACCATGCTAGCACAGTAAAAATTCTTGTGCTGTACAGTAAAATTAATTGGAAAAATAGTGAATTTTTCCCAATCTCACTCAGAAAATTTTCTGTAGATGTCTACTTGCACTCACTTTACAGTGACGAGCACAGTAATTTTTCTAAGAATTTTCTCTCCGTGTAGTAAATTGTCACCGACCTCTGATCGTACTTTGGCAGTGATGCATTTGGCTATCTACCTAATTCTAAAGTTGCTAGATTGGACCTTTTGTAATTGCGAAGTTCCTTTATATTTAATTAGTTAGACAAAACAATTATCCTTAACAAATTATAAATGAGTTCGATAGCTACAGAACAAGTACCGGTGACGAACCGCAAGAGCACGGTAAAAAAATTAAAAATTTTTTGTGAATGTCATCTTGCAGGTCAACCTAGGAGGTTGCGAGGGCTGCTTAACCAGAAATGAAAAGGTTCAGCACTTCTAGGTCAATTTATACTTGCCCCGTGCATGAGAAATTAGTATTCAGACTACGTATTGCCAACATTATGAACGTAAATTACAATTCGAATAAGTGACATGTGCTTGCTGTACGAACCAAGAATACCATTAAAAACTTACTAAACTGTTTTGTTCCTCGAAAGTAAACGATTTTTAGTAATCTAGCAAGTCCTTTGTCTCAAATGAATTAAACATTCTTTTATTACTCACACCGAAGCCTTTGGCTTTTGCTCCGCGCAGTGAGACAACATAGGCTAAAAATAAAATAAATAAATAGATAGCAAATCCGGCCCTGCATAATCCATTGAACTAATCCGAGAAGTGTCTTAGCAACGTTTAATATGTGGCTGTAAACAAAAGCAGTAGGCTGACAGATAAACAAAACAATTGTATTTTGTGGTTATAAGGATTATGATGGTATTATTGAGAGCGAAATTGGAAGGAGTAAAGCAGTGTAGTGGCAATGAATAAGTGCGTACACAAAGAGGTTAGTACTTGTAGAAGATTAGACTTCGGTTCGGATTAAGGATAAATTCATCTAAATCAAGATGATTACGACGTATTATAAGCTTAATACCATTCGATAAATTATTAGAATAATTATGGAAGTCCACATCAGTCTGTTTCCTATAAGTAGTACGGTCAAAATTTTCATAAAAATTCCCTTATTAATTTCCTATATTACCACAACTTCGTCGAAAATAGCTTAACCACAGATTGTTGTTATAAAACAACGCTACTGCCTGTGTTTGGCGACAATTGAAAACGGTCTTCACACCCTACTAATTTTTTTCGTCATATAATAATAATTTAAACTGCAAAGTCTCGCCCTAAGGTTGACTGGTAGAAAATGCGTCAGACATTAAGTCCACCTTTGACAGTGTGTTTTTTTTTTTACTCTTGCATAAAGTTTTAATAAATAAACATATTCCATGTCAGCCGCATGCAAAGTGACCGCTGGGCAACATTCTCCCCATGGTGGGTGCCTGAGGATGGGCACCCCCGCCAAGGCCGGCCCAGGAAGAGGTGGCAAGACGATCTACATGCGTACCGCAAGGGTTGGATCGAGGTGACGCTAGAAAAGGATGCATGGAAGGATTTTGGGTTAAATAAAAAAATAAAAACAAAATTACGCAACGCAATCATTTTAAATCAACAGCCTTTACAATTCTTTGTTCATGTTTCCGGAACAATGTATTTGGAGACATTTTCTAAGACAATGACTTAGGGACAAGGATATTCTATTGAGCTTATTTGGTGTCAATAGAACGGAAAACTCTGTAGCGTTATTATTTGAAACGGTGCGTTTGAGAGGAAAGTTATCTATTTTTTCAAGAGTCGCCACTGACGACCCACAAAAGGCAGTTAAGATAGGTAGGATTTGAATACGGAGCGGATATGCACAAGCACAATTTGAATGAAAAAGGCTTTTGTCTAACGTTGGAATGCAGTTCGTTGAATAGATTCACGTTGAATAGAACAGGCGAAAAAATATCGCTTTCCACTTTCAAAACCTCTATGACACGTCGAACTAAACAAATGAACCAACGTCAACTACGCAGTTCATTCACAGTTATTAAATTATGATAAAAAAGCACTTCCTCTCTCCTTAAACATCACCATTAGGTATATTTTATTTGCTCCTGTTTCATGTTTATTATTATATTTTGGGTTGCTGCTGCCAGAGGTAAAATAACTGAGAAAAGGCTGTTTTTTACGTCTGATCTTATATCACCGTCAAAATCACAATAATCTTTATCTTCATTACAATAAGGTTGCTGTTGGCTTGCTGCTGTGAGAGGTAGAATAACTCTGAAAGGACTAGTCTATAATTGTAGAGTAGTATGATCAAACTGCGCAATAGTTATCTCTGCGAGTTAAAATATTTAACAAGTTTCGCACATCAACTATTTGGCCGCGCTAGGCCCCGACCTGGTTTCATGGGGGGAACAACACATTTTGTTCTCGATCCCTGCTTTATATTATAACGGATATGTTTTTGCTCAAAGTCTACCTATAATAGAAGTTTAACAATGCACGATGTCTGAAAGTAGTTCTGGAGATGTAATAGCTACTTTGATGCGATTATAGATAAGGAAAATATGGATATATATAGAGGTATGTGGAATAGGGAGTGAAGTTCATTCATCCTCCATAGAAAAGGGAGAATCCTCCGACCTGACGAGTGTTGTGTTTGGAGGGCAGCTGCCCGGCGATTGATGTCGGGACGTTGTATATTGCTCGTTATATTGTTGCTAGTTTCGCGGCAAACTCTGCTTGTGCGATGTAGGATTTTACGTGAAGACAGTATGACGCTTAGTTCGCATGTAGCAGTGTAGATAATACGCGAGCAACTCCTTTGCCACTGGCCAAAAGATTATTCGAGAAATAAAATGTGTGGTTTCAGTCAGTAAAGTCGGTCGTCTAGGACACTCCACAAAAGTAAATGAGTAGCCAAAATGTCATAGCACTAATATTTCAATGGTGGTTCTTTGAGAGTAGTGGTGATGAAATAATTTACACCACAAAGTAAAACACCTGAACAGGTTCGAACTTACAACCTACAACTCGTAAGTCGCAGCCCCTACCACTGGACCATCACTGCTCTACACAAACAACGCGATTTACTAACACTTTATTACCTAGTTTGTATTATTAGTTGCGTCGTGCACGGACCGTGACCTGACTTTATAACACGTTACTTTTGAGTAGAGTCGAGGACGATGAGCCTAAGAGTCAAAGACAGACCTTCATTTTTAAACAAGGTTGCTCAATACTGGTTATTTTTCAGTAGAATCAAACTTGCAAACAACCTAACCAGTTTGTATTGGATTAACTGATTAACCATGCTTGGACGTTCACGATCTTTGACTAGGCTCAACTTGACGTATTAAACCTACTTGGTTTAATATGTCAAATGTTCATAGAGCCTAGAGGCATTAGGAAGCCATCAAATCGGACGTAAATTTATCGGTAGAGTGGAGACATATCGTGTTACCATTATTCAGCAAACTAACACCCGTTTAACAAATTACGCCAAGGTTCAGTAAATATTACCGAAACTAAAATCTTACTAAAAGAAGTCACAATCTACTTTTTAAATAATGTCAGTAATGATATATGTACAATATAAAAACTGAAAAAGTTAATAAATAAATAAGTACGGCCATCCAAGAAATTAAAGAAAAAGATTTAAAAAATAAACAACAAAATCGCGTCTAATATCGTAAGATTGATGACTAGGATAAATTAATATTGGATAAGTAAATTAATTATGCTTATAGACGGGCTCTGAGAGGACTTTACCGTATTACGAAGGCTTAATCGCCCCAGATATAGAAACAGGTTGTCCCTTAAGCTTTAATTTCATGATAGCTCCCATCAGTATCCATCAAAATGGAAACAAGGAAAAGTAGAAAAAAAATTACGAAAAAAAAGATATTAGAAAATAAAATTGTTTCCTGTTCTTATAAAAAAATACGTGATTTTCATTATATTTGACCATTGTGCTTAATACTGGAAACAAATTTGCTGAGCCGGTACGAAACTAAAAATAATTGCTTTCCATTTGCATCTCAGTCCGTTGAAAGGTGATTTATTTTCCTTAGCGAAATAACAGCGTAAGTACTTAGTATATCTAACTGCGTATTATTAAAGCCTTTTACAACTTTTCTATTGAAGCAGAAACCCTATTATAGAAGTTCTGTAAACTCATTATGAAAGGATCGGACTAAATTCAGCTATCAGTGCGCACTGTCATTTCTTCTCAAACAATCTTTAAGGTCGTTACCTATCTCAAGATTCTATTAGGCAGATCGATCGACGCCGATATTTCTTTTTACATAATAGATGCCTAGCAATAAAGTGCTTCTAAAGTCAAGGATTTTTTTTAACAAATTGAATACAACTAAGATTGTCCGGTTTAGGCGCATTAGGGCTAATTCTCATTTTGGCAACCGACTCGCTAATGGACTACTTCTCATTATGGCTACTTCTCATTTTGGCTACTTCTGATTAGGGCTACTTCTCACTTGGGCTACTTCTCACTTGGGCTACTTCTCACTTGGGCTACTTCTCACTTGGGCTACTTCTCATTAGGGCTACTTCTCAAAATTTGGGAATGTTTATTGAAATAAGTACTGTCTTTATGTATACAACGTGTAACGTTAAATGCGCAAAACCTGAAAGTAGTTTGATCAGAATAACGAGCAGAATTAACTGAACCACTTTTTAATATAGGTCACATTTTTCAAAAAATCTTCATTAAAAACGTTGCCGTGTCTATTTATTAATATGTCAAGCAAGCCAACGTCAGCGCGGCGCAGCGGCTCGGTGACGACTCCTCCCTCCATAAAGCGTCGACGAAGACGCAAGAAACGATCAGAATGGCCAGTAAAAGTAAAACAGCACATAAAACCTTTACAATTTTTTTAATCACTTGTTTTCTCGGTGAAATAAGTCAATTGAATTAAAAATCAGTTGGGGTGTCTGAGGTTTTGCGCATTTAACGACAAGAAGTAATACTTATAATATTGTATACTTACCTATTACATTGGTTCAATTAATGTTGATTTATTCTTAAAATAATGTAATCGATCTCTTATGAATTAATAAACATGTTTATATACATAAAGACAGTACTTATTTCAATAAACATTCCCAAATTTTGAGAAGTAGCCCTAATGAGAAGTAGCCCAAGTGAGAAGTAGCCCAAGTGAGAAGTAGCCCAAGTGAGAAGTAGCCCTAATCAGAATTAGCCAAAATGAGAAGTAGCCATAATGAGAAGTAGTCCATTAGCGAGTCGGTTGCCAAAATGAGAATTAGCCCTAATGCGCCTAAACCGATTGTCCGTATATTCAAATCAAAACATACTGTCATTATTTGGCAGTTGTATGAAAAAACCATATGACTGTATGAGCTTATGACTATAAACATGGCAAATTGACAGCGTTAATTTGATAAACAATTAATTACCTTTGCTGTCCAAATTCGGAATCAAACGTAAAACTTTTTGAAGATAGGTATTTGTTTCTCAATCGCGCATAAGCGGCTCACCGGTTTTTGATGAGTTTTAGCATATAGGTAAACTATGTTCTGAATTCTCATGACGTTTCCCCTTATATGCGAGCGAAACCACAAGCAAGCAGCAAGTGCTCCATAAAACTAAGAAGCTTGAATCTAAATTTCGTTCAAGCGTCGTAGCACACGGCAATTTAAAGGTGAAGCGGTTTCATAATAACTAGAACGAACAAACTTAATTTAAGATGATTTATTATACGCAATATATGGCTTGCGTTGAACTATGGGTTGCTATGAACTTTTAATTTATTTTACGAAAATGAGATTTTTAAGTGGTTGGCTATCGCAGACAAAAATATTGAAATCATAAGTTAGAATTTGAGCGGCTGCCAATTTAAAATATATGGCATTTTCGTACACAAGTTTCGATTATAAGTAGTTGATGTATGGGGAGAAACTACACTAAACTAAAAACATAGGGTTAAAACTTTTGAAAGGCACCAAAATGTTGAATATATATTTCAAAATTATTGAAGGAGTAGGTTCGTATATAATAGCTGCTACCGTACATTATGTATTGATGAAAAGCACCGAAGGACAGTGAGAAAAGGTTTAAATATATGCTTATCTCATTTTACTGCTATACGAATGACAAGGACAGCTAGAGGTTATAAAAGATTCGTAAGTTTGTCTTAACGAGAAGGTTCATTGGTGTAGATAAAATAAATTAAATTAAACATTTAATCAAACTAGATAAAATCAAGCAAAATACGATGTTCAAGTTCAAATATTTAAAATAAGAGGCTTAAATAAATTAGTACTAGCTAGCCATCCCTAACCTTATCATTGCCAAACGCCTGATAATTTATTTATGCCCTGATTTATCTTATAATTTTTCCAAAGAGTTTAGGTATCATACCTAATTTTTAGATTGCTATATTCTCACTTAGCCTCCGGAGTAATTGCGTAACACACTATTGCAATGCCTGTCAATTTGACAATTCGACAACATTCATTGCGTTATTTATGCTGTCGAGCAGTCGACTTTTTCTAACATAAGAAGCAATGGAATAGGAAATAAATACTTTCGAAAAATCAATCGAAATGCTGGTTGTGTTATTAAAAACTAGCTGCGCCCTTCGGATTCACCCGCATAAGTTTCAATCTCGTGGGAATATCAGGATAAAAAGTATTCTATGTCCTACTCCAGGTCACGTTCCGCCGTTTTAACGTGAAAGGGTAAAAAACAAACACAAAAACCTAATCTTTTCTCTTTACAATATGAATTACAGTTTAGACTAATGACTCTATAAATCATAAGCTTCACGTTCCTGTAATTACATTCCAAACGTATAAATACATCACCAATTACTTAGCTACTTCCGTTCACGAATGATTTTCAACTGAAATTCTCTAGGTCTACCTGTGTGTAATAATTAAATTACCATCAATTAGAGATTCATGAATATCAACGACTGTTTCATCATAACGATATTAACGAAGTATTGAGTGTTGGATTCAACTGGGAATCTCAGGTAAATGTGATATTCATTTAAATCCAATAGAGGGTGGTAGTGTGTTACATTGGTGGATAGACAGATGTATGTATGTATGTAGAAAGAAGAAAGAAAATATGTTTATTTGCGATAAACATGACGCAGACAGAACACAAACACAAAACGAACACAGACACGTTAAGCAACCAATGGTACTGTTTGCAGACGATAGCACAGTAATAATAAAATGTGACAAACCAAATGGTTATGAAGATGAAATCAATCAAACATTAAGTACAATAATTCAATGGTTAACAAACAATAATTGTAAAATAAATATGAACAAAACAAAAATAATGCACTTGCGCCAAAGAACTCAACCTAAAAATAACCAATGGTTGATTACGACGGACGGATGGTACTCTCTGTACCACAGAGAGTAACAAATACCAAATTTCTGGGAACTGAAATAGATTACAGTTTGTTATGGAAAACACACGGAGATAATCTCTGTAAAAGAATGATTAAATCCTCATTCGCTCTCTACAAAGTGTCCAAAATTGTCAACAAAGAAACGGTCTTAACGTCATATCACGGACTTGTTGCACCTATATTAAGGTATGGCATAACATTCTTTTTACGTTTTTGGTACCGATACAGTACCGATACTGATTAAAAATACTAATAGTACCGGTACCGGTATCACACCAAGGTCAATGGTAAAAATACTGATATTTTAAGCCCTGCACCCTAATTGCGTAATATACTATCGATCTCAATCTGAATCATTTTGAAGGATATTGCTAATCCATTGCTTCATATGTTCGAAAACTGTCTCTGCTCTACAACGTAAATAACGCAATGAATGTTGTTGAACTGTCAAAATGGAACCCATTGCTACTGATAGTGTGTTACGCAATCACCCCGCTGCTCTGAACGGACAGATACCTAATTTAGGATGAGACGTAATAGTAATAAATGTTCTACTTGAAAAGGCTCTTTTCATTAGCCTACTTAGGTACACACTCATACAGTTTCTTAAGCTAAGCTATAGATAAGGATAGGTCTGGCGCCTGTAGGGATTAGGGGCTTCAAATTTAGGCAATCGTGGGTAGGACATGTAACTTTGTTCAAGATAGATTCAACTAAACAACTTCGTAAATTGTCTAGTCGAACCCTATAACTGGGTTAACCTCTATGTATGGATCCGATAGGTCCCCAAAGAAAAGATAAACTTACAATGTATCGTGTTGTCTTTTTTATTACAATCTGAAATCGAGACCAGGATAACATCTGTCCGGTAGCCGACCCGACAGATGTTATCCTGTTAAAATTTCAATACGATTTTGAGTTCATACAAAAATCCCATTGAAAAAAGCAACTTAAGTTTTTCACGAATTTTCCAATTTTCCGGAGCATCTTTTCCAATGTTTCCATGAAAACCTAATCCGGACTATTACGAACATTTGAAAACTAATTCCCAAATCAATCCAGCCGTTTTCAATTGGATCCGCTTACCAAGGAACAGCATTTCATTTTTATTTATACGGAAAATATATTTTGTGCTAACGAATGTTCGTATATTTTAATACTACAAGTACTACCATCAATTTACGTAGCCTAATTTTATGCTTAGTATGAGTTCTATATTATGTTATTCTCCAAAGAACTTAAGCATTTAAATACACAGAACATTAAAGTGTTAAGAAAACAGGCCTTGTTAAAATCAGGCGAACTAAACAATTCAAGAGCCTTAAGAACTTTGAGAGTGGTAAGTACAGACGCCAGCACATGAAGCTACCCGAAACTGTCAGATTTTCCCAATCAACTTTGAACCTTATTCTTTAGCAATAAAGTTGAAAATCTATTAAAGGGATCTGACAGATTGTAGTAGCTTGATGTGCTGGCGTCTGTACATATGAAGTTAAGATTTTAAGCCTTAGAAGCCTAAAAGCAATCATAAACATATCAACAAAGGCTCATTATTACATTCTTAGACTTTAATTTAACAACGTTATAATTCGTGAATAACGTACCTACGCAGCATTCACACTCGGTTAAAAAAGTATTATAGAGATCAGCCGTGCGATTCTGTAACCATCTCACCGTGAAAGCTTCGGTGAAGTGAGCGTGGAGTGAGCTGTCATTCGCTAGGGATTAACACTATTAAGTGCTAACTTCACTTATGATTTCACGGTGAGAATTTTACAGAATCGACCGGCTGTGGTTATATTTTAATTTGTGGAAGCTTTTAAATGGCGATTGTAAGCGCTAATTGTTTATTTCTGTTTTTATATTAGACTGTAACCTTTCTGAAGACCAATAAACAACATGACATGACGCCTTGTTTCCCCGAAAGGTTGGGCAGGTATGTACAGACGCCAGCACATTAAGCTACTACAATCTGTCAAATTTCTTTAATAGATTTTCAACTTTACTTTAAAGTATAAGGTTCAAGGTTGATTGGGAAAATTTGACAGTGTCGGGTAGCTTGATGTGCTGGCGTCTGTACCTGTACACACACGTCACACACACACACACTACTCACATTACTACACTACATCATCTGGGCATAAATCGAAACTACAGGCTGCTACTGAGAATAAAAAAAATATTAAAAAGGAAATACAGAATATTATATATATATTAAGAAAAAAAAAGAATAATGGCGTAATCTCTGGTTATAATTAGTAGCCCACCACTTAAATCTTTTGAACATAAACTACCTTTGCATTCAAAGGAAGACGTTGGACTAATCTTGTCTGGACTGAAGAGCAGACACTGAGATTAACTTGCTGGAACTAATTAGGGATTATCAATTTTGCAAACTATAAAATAATTAAGACAAGATGATATTTAAATATTAATAGTACATTGATGGTGAAGTTATCACTTCACTACATAGTATAAAACAAAGTCGCTTCCCGCTGTCTGTCCCTATGTATGCTTAAATCTTTAAAACTACGCAACGGATTTTGATGCGGTTTTTTTTAATAGATAGAGTAATTCAAGAGGAAGGTTTATATGTATAATACATGCATAATATAGTAGAGAAACACTGATAATTTTAGGGGTTTCTAATGTGATGTCGTAAATAAACACATTTTATTGCGCTTACATTGCAAACGCTGGCTTAACCCTACGAGATAGATCAAAATAATGTACTACAGTATTGTACACCTTAAAAAGGTCTACAAAAAAGTCCGCGACGGCATATGTCTATCTTTTAGGGATAACCTACAATAACCATTTTTTATCCTATACTTTTTAAGAGAAATAATGGCTCTAAAATTATCAGTATTTCTCTACTATATTATGCATGTATTATATGCATATAAACCTTCCTCTTGAATCACTCTATCTATTAAAAAAACCGCATCAAAATCCGTTGCTTATTTTTAAAGTTCTAAGCATACATAGAGACAGACAGACAGCGGGAAGCGACTTTGTTTTATACTATGTAGTGATAGTGATCAGCATTGCACCCGTGCGAAGCCGGGGCGGGTCGCTAGTAAAAAATAATTAAGAGATAAGCAGTAAAAAATAGTTACCTATAAGACTTCATATTTCCATGTTACTGTATACATTCCTTTATAAAATATTGTCGGTACTTCCCACGTTCAATATTATTCCGATACTAAAGGACATTGTCCAGAATCGCCCTGTGCAACACAAGTATCGGACATACACGATAATTAATTGTATATTTTATTATATTAGTTGCAAATACTTTTGTAACACGGACTAGCTGCATGCCAAAATAAAAATTATAAAGTATTTTACGTGACTAATAACATTAATCGCCGCCATCTTTGCCAAACGTCATGTCGTGCCGAAAAAGATTAGTGATGCCCAATCGATTGCAATCAATCGATTGAATTTTTAGTGAACTGTTGCATATTTTTTAATCTGAATCATATTTTGAATTTATCTCGGATAAGAAGCTACAATAAAAACATAAAATCACTATTCCATATATTAATTATTATTCTATAAAAGTATGATTTCAAAAACCTACTAAGTATACTTTATGAATGAGGTCATACTGGATTTCAAATAGGTAGTTAGAGTGAAAAAAATCTACATATTTCATCATGATGAATAATATCTGGGTTTTCTAATGTTCGTTTATAAAAGCATGTGGTTTACTTCTAACTGAACGAATATTTACGGCAGTTAATATAAAAATAACCCTCCTTTTGGGCTTCGCCGCAGTCGAGTAAAAAATACTTATCGTTACTGAATACATTATAAATGTTTTCTTTAAAAAAACAATATTACAGACTAGATACAGACGTTATTATTTATTCATATTATTATAACTTGTATAGAAGAGTGTTATAATAAGTAAAGTAGGACATTATCAAACTTATAATGGTATGAAAATTATCTTATGACAAAAGTTGATGTAATACAGTTTGTAACGTATGTCATAGTAAATCTTAAGAAATATCGATAAATTGTATCGTATCTGCCACCCCTATTTTTGACATCACTGTCATCACATAAATGTCGTCACTAAACGTAAAACGTCACTTGTCACTGTCAGTCTCGGAGCTATGATAAAGTATACCTTATGGTTCGATTATAACCTCAAAATCGGATACCTTTTTTTTAAATATTCTACAGCTAGTCCGCTATAAAAATAAGATCTTATTGGAGTGTACTAATGATCGAAAATACAACACATAATTTTCCGACGCTCTTGGTTCCAGGGCGAACAATGTTCGGGCGCAGAGCAATGTCCTTTAGAAAATGTAAGTATGCTTAGCAACCATTTTTCTGATTATCTAAAGTACATATATCTTTTATCGGGTACTGTATCATAATAAATGATACAAAAAAAGACCTTGCAATATTTGGCAATTAAATGACAGAAAATTAAAATCTCATATTAAAAGTACACTTTGAAAATAAGCGCATATTAATTTAAGAGGATTATATCCAAGATAAGAATGCTTGGAAATATACTGATTCTACTCCATAGGACAATCTAGACTCTAGAATCTAGACAACATCACACTAGTTCCTAACTTAATTGTATAATATTTATATTTTGTATGACATAGATTTTATATTCTATGATTACTTTAACTCGCACACTAGTTGTCATTATTTGTTAAAATTTTATGAAAATCATCTACTCTTACAATATTTTTAACTATGTGAGCACCATGTATCTATCATGAAATTAATTAACCTGTCATTGATGTATTTTTAATTATTTCTACCAATAGTGGTATAGTAATTTAGTTCTAGGTGCGTTGTCTTCACATATAATTATATAATTAATGTATACAAAATATTCTAAGACATTTTTAAAGTGGTGGAGTTTCTTGCCCATTTTTCTCCATACGAAGCTACCTTTTGGAAGGGGCAACTATAAATTCTATTTTTAAAAGTTTTTTTTAAATATATTTGACAATTAAAAGTGCCGTTTATTTGCCTATTTGAAATAAATGATTTGACTTACCTACTTAGTGTTATTTTTCCGTTTTCCTATATGTCCCCTTAAACGAAAAAGATAGTAAAAATGGCACACATAAACAAACAAATTGAACTGTAGTGTGTAAAAAAAAAATACAAAAAAAAACTTTAATAAAAAAGCGCTTCTATTCTTAATGAATTAAATTAGTGCCAAAGTATCACTTTACACCATGTTTGGCATGTATGGCGTGTTAAAATTTGACGTAATTGCACTATTATGTGACAGATTGCAGCAAGTGTTGTTATCTACTGACATAAAACTTCCCTTTGGACTTTTACGGTTTCTAAAGGATGACGTATTGTACTGGCACTGGAAGTGTATAAGTAAATAATCAAGTATATAAAAATTGTTAAATAACTACAACGAATAATAAAAGATAGGAAAAAATGAACTTACATAGCAAAGCATTTCGAAATCATTTATTTCATTGCGTCAGAATCCATTTGTTTCACTTTATACAAAGTCGAACTCTTCATTAATCATGATTATGATAAAAAAAAAACAAAAAAACAAAATCAATAGCATTTAACCCGCGCACGTTAAAATTATTCACATTAAAATTATTTTATAATTGAATAAATTATTATTTAGCGAAACTATTTTGAATGAATAATTTCAATGTATTTATTAATTACAATTAAAATTTACTTATTTAGTAGTTTCACGATAATGAATTCTAATAAGTTGTAACGTTTATCGTAAGTCATCTGCGCAACGCGCGACGCGGCCTCCCGGCTCGTCTCCAAACACGGACTGAATGTGGCATCAACATCCTTCCCTCGGGAACACCGCTGCCCTATTTTGAAAAGAAACTACTAAAGACTTTTTTATACAACAGCTTAAAACTTCCAAATAGATTTTTTAAGTAGCGTTTAAGCTGGATGAGTGTTTTAAAAGAGAAGAAAATAAGGTGCAGCGACAATGTTTTTTTTTAACCGACTTTATAGTCTATATATTGTTGTTCCCTTGGTACTTATTTGAGAGTCCAGAAACTTCAGCTTTAGTATCGTAGTTTCATTTATAACCACCATATTGTTTACTGTACCTTCATAAAAAAACATCAATCATTTGTAGCAGACGTTATGAAGAGTATGTTTTATGCCAGATATGCAAATCTGTAGCGGGGCTGCGAAAATGACACAGAAAAATAAGACATAAATTCTAAACGTACGCACGAATCCGCACGATGCGTCGACAAATGGTTTCTTCTGTCACACTGCAAATCAAAAACACATCAACACAAAACGGCAATTGATTCAATTTGCGTCACCTTATTTCAGATAAACGGCATTGCACTAACGAGTGACACACAAAAAGCACTAGCACAACAACTGCAAGCATACTAATTTCAACTGTAAAATTTTAACGAACGTGCGATGTAACCGATGCTTTGAAACGACCCACCTTAAGTCTGCATAATGGGGACAGCATGAATACGTCTTCTGTCAAAGCTATGCCCAGTGCTAGCTAACAAGGCAGCCTATTCATGACACATTGTTGCTGCAATTCAGCGTATTTCGACCGTGTATAGGACGTTTTAGAACTAATTGCTATTCGAAAATTGCCTCTCGATGTACATAACTGGCAGCTACAAGAGTGTGACGTCACATGAGTTTTTTGATGGAAACAGCGTGTGTTAAAAATAGAATGCGAACGTTTATTGGATGTTAGTTTTAACTTATTTTTCTGTGAGCGACACGAGACGTATGTGAAAATATTAGAAATGTCACAATGTTTGTTGTATTTAAGAATACAAAGTACTGTCGGAGCTCAGATGTGTTTTCTCAGCAGGATATGAAATATTTTCCTTTATAAGATAAAAGGTAGTTGAATGTCTTAGAAAAAGTCTGGCACAGAAAAGATAAAATTGAATCTGAGCTTTGTTTCATGAGTGCATAGTCATTCCTTTAATTGCCGGTCGAATTTTCTTTGATATAGGTATATATTTTTTTCTGAAAATTTTCGAAGTTTACTTAGTTTAATATTAATTCTCGGCACAGAAAATGTTGCAACAACGTATTGGTAAAATGGACGGTACTAAAATAAATACAGGTTCATGATTCACGTCATGTTTGTTCAGAATTAAGTTCAACCACTGAGCTGCTGAAGCGTGACGTTGTTGGTACACCTCTCTACTTAATGCCCATATAACTCAATGGAGGTTTCATTTGTTAATAAATTAATGGATCCAAGCTAACGTTATCGGGAGATGTACATGTGGCACGATATATTGCGCTGGTAAGTTTTATTTTTTGCGGCTGAAAATTTAAATAAAAAATCTGTGTTTACGACCTGATTCTTAATCCGATATCCTCTTGTGAGCGAATTTTTTATGTTGTGTTAAAAATTAAAAATAAATGTTGCAAAGTTTTATTTTTTGTAAAATGCAACAATGTAGGTTACTGATTTTATATGTCAAATATCCCTGTGTCAATTCTCAGGCAATCAGGAAAGCAAGAAAAACAATCAGTAACTACGTTCTCAAAGTTTAAGACCCAGACAAATGAAGATTCGTGTAAAATACCTACAATTTAACTTTATTTAATTAATCCGACATGGGTGGAATTCCGAGTGGTAGGGCCAGAAAAGTTACTGAAAGACCACAGAGATGCGATCTACGAACAAAACGTATACCCAGCCAATATTCAGTAAAAGAACATGGCTCGTGGCTAAGTAATAACAGCCACACGGACCGATAGATCAAGTTAACCTACGCTTGCCACGGTCAGTCCAGTCAATCGCAGTCAACCCTTCGTGCTTAGGAAAGCACGTTAAGCCGTTGGTTCCGGCTGTCATTCTTAGATCTTTGACAGTCGTTACGGGTTGTTTGAAGCCCGAAAGTCTGACAACCAGTCTTAACAAGTGGTATCGTATTACCCAGTAACATAGGCAGTCGCTTCATGAAAATAATGGTATTCAGCTGCATCCGGTTAGACTGGAAACTGATCCCAACATAGTTGGGAAAAGGCTAGGCAGATGATGTTTCCATTCAAGAACATGTTTCGTACCGTCAGCAAGTATAGCCGCTTACCACAGACTACTTAAGTTTCTTATCGTAACTGATCAGTAATGGTCAAACTTACGGAAATAACTGATGTGAAGGCAGATTATTATGTTAATTATATTGTGTTTCGAAGCTTATGTCGCGAACTATAAAGAAAGGCTTAAACTTGTTACAGTTTCATTGGTTTTGTTGTTGTAGATGCTGCTAGGCTGGCCAAGCGAAAAGGGTTTGAGTTTTTATGCTATTATAACAACAATACATGTGTATGTTTGTATTCACCGTTATTGAAATGAATAAGAAAATCAAGTCAGATCCGTAGTACTCGCTAACGGTGGGTGTATAATTAGATGTAGGAACATAAACCAGGCAAAACGAGTATGTTAGGATCGTAGCAGATGACGTTCCGTAGATTCTGCCTACCCCCATGGGGAGAAGGCGTGAGTTTATGTGTAAGAAAATAAACCTGTACCTAAATGTCTTGATTCGCAGAAGTTTATGTGACATAGCCACGTATCTTATCTTCATATTTAATTATCGATATTATGAATTAACCTGCTCGAGTATTAATATTTTTTTGCTTTAACTATTTTTGCTCTTTGTAAAGTACCTTTACAAAAAGGTGAAACTGATGAAGCTACAAACTTCAATAACGGAAATTTTCGGTTAAAAGTTGCAATATTGCAGAACCAGCGACAGGTCGGAGTGACCCATTTTGCAAAGTTTGTTTTTCAATAAGTGCCAAAAGCCAGAAAGTTACACGTAATTATTGTTTTGTATCAATTATATTATTGTTAGTAGAAAAAAACAATTAATATTAAAATTTTCTTCTGGGAAGTCGCACACACAGGGTGGCAGGACCATCGATGCGCTGCCTTCACGGGTTCATCACATGAATCTGAACCCTGAAAAAAACATTTGCCGTTCCATTTTGACCGCGTAGGTATTGCACTTTTCTATGAAACAGATTTTTTGACAAATAATATACTTATATGATAAGGGGTATAGGATCTTGTGATGAATTCATGGTTACAGTTTGTGCGTCGAGTCCTTGCCAAGCTGTGTACCTACTAGAATTCTAATTTTATAGCTAACAAATAAATCGAATATACGCAACACATCCACGAAACATATTCAAACACGATATGTGATATAGCAAGTAAATAAGGCACGTATTTGGTAAAACTAGACGGGAAATAGATTAATTGTAGAATCTAACATTATTTTTCTGCCACCACAAGTATCACACGCCTAAGCGGATTACGTTCTGAAATATTCGCACTTTCCCGCAACTATCTATCAAAATTGATCGAACAATTTGTAAAAGGTTTCATACATGAGAAAACATTCTGTGTTTTTCTCTACATACTCAATCAATCATTACCAAAATAGATCTTGAGCACAATTTCCACTATAGAAAAATCTACAAAAGAAAAAAAAAGCAGAAGACCAAGACCTAAAAAGTGTAAGTGAATTCCAAATATAGCGGATATGTGAATAATAAGAGATATATGTGTAAGCGTGTGCTACAGATCATCACACAGAACCACTTTCTCCATGGGAAAAAAATCGTAATTGCAAAAAATATTAGGTCATCCCACTTCCAGTGTCATATTTTTTATTTCCAATATTTATGTATTGCGCAATGGTATGCAATAGTTAATACATGTGTTGTCTTGTACAATCATGTTAGTTTAATTTGGTGTGTTGTATTGTCAAGACGTGCATTGATTTAAAATGGAAGATTTAAAAAAATCTATTAATGTAGTGGAGCAACGTATATTTCTAAAGTTTTGTGCTTTACTCAACTACTCTGGAGGAGTTGCGCACGACTTACTGGTAAAGGTGTGTTGGTCGTAACGCTTTAAATAAAAGAACCGTACAGCGATGGCTTGAAATGTACAAACAAGGAAGAACCACAGCTGAAGATGAGCCGCGAGCACCTCGATCATTATCATCGACTAGATTAGAAGCAAGGGACAAAATCAAGGAAGCACTTCGTCAGTCACGTAGGGTCAGTGTCAGTGATCTCTCCACTCAACTTAACATTCCTCATTCCACTATACATAGAGTACTCACGGAGGATTTATGTCTGGTCAATAAAAGTGCAGTGTGGGTGCCCCACACTCTGAACACGGATCAGAAGGAGTTTCGTTATGAAACTGCGCGTAGCCATTTATCGTGGTATCGCCGTAAGAAAAATATACTTAATAGATGAATCTATTAATTCGACCCAAGTTTCATCAAGGCATATGAATATGCCTTGATGAAACTTGGGTCGAATTTTATACTCCTCGTCAAAGACATCAGTCACGATGTTGGGTGGAACCGGGCACTTCAGCTGAACATTTACCACGTGCAGAGCTACATGAACGAAAAATACTACTAATAGTAGCTATGGATGTCAGAGGCATTGCTTTTTGGAGAACTTATGATAAAAATACAACTATGACTGGAGAGCGATATAAGTCATTTTTAGAAGAAAATATTCCTATTTGGGCAGACGAACATCATATAACGAGTCCTATAATTTTACATGATAACGCCAGACCGCACAAATCAAAAATAGTTCAGAATTTAATTGAAGAAAGGAGGAAAAGGATCGATTGAAATTATTCAGCCGCCATATTCCCCGGATATGAATCCTTGTGATTTCAATTGTTTTGGCCATGTGAAGAGGAAATTGTCGCGTACTCGATACAATAGCAAAAAGGAGATAGATATTAAACTAAAGAACATTAGTGATGAATTAAATGAAAGTGGTACTTTAAATGGTGTTCAAGATTTGCCAGCAGTCTGGGAGCGAGTGATTAATAGTGGTGGAGATTATTGATTAGTCACAAGGTTATATAGTATAGTAGTCAGTTTTTGTAAAATAATAATAATAAATAAATATGACACTGGAAGTGGGATGACCTAATATCAACTGTCTCATAAAAAATTCAATACCTACTCGACTCAAATGTTTGGGGCAGCTGATAATTTTTTCGCGATTACGATATTGATTCCATGGTGAATGGGATTCGATTTAATTTTCCGCACCATAGCCTTAATATTATCACACCTTTCTAATACACGCTGTAAAAACTTAAAGATTCCGCACGTTACAAAATTTTGTTTCAGTGCGGTTAGTGGAAGTGCTCAGGTGTGGTTCGTCCGAGTGCGTTTGAAATCAGTGCTCTGATGAGTGGAATACCTCTCTTAGAAGGTCTTTTTTCCATTGACTCAATTGTGCTGTATTTTACAGTATGTTTAGTTTTAAAGTTGCCCTTCTAATGCTACATTGGTGCAAGGCACATGCGATATATTCCTCTTTCCAAGCATGTCGTGTTTACTAAGCCGGAGAAATGGGATATTACATTGTTTATACGCTATGGGCTTACTACATCGCAGTGCACAGACATTACCTTTAAACCTATTTGGATCATAGCTTGTAGCCGTTCGAATATGCTCTGTTTCTGCATTTGTTATATTGTTCATGTATATGGAAATGACATGTTACCAACTAGCTCAGACATAGTGCAAAACACTTCCACTGTAATAAAAATGCGACCTATTAGGAAGGTAGTTTTACACACAGAAAAATTGATTGCATATGTCATACAAAATAATATTTAAAATTAATTTCAAAAATAGTTTAGGTTCTATGTTAACTCCCTCATAAAATAAGATAATAAACTTTCCGTGCATAATTTCGACGATACTCAGTGGTGTTGCAGTAAAACAACGCAGTAAAGAGATGAGAATGTCTCCAATAAAATCTCTATACGACTTCAGTAGTGCGAGTAGATAGCGAAACAACTAAGTATAGTAAAGTGCAGAGTGGACTAGGTCTTAGCTTGGAGTAAACTTACAAACTTTAACACGACATAACTTCTGTACTCGTTATTGGAGACACCAGATATTAATATCGTAAAGATGGACTACTAAAGAAGAGCAGAGGAGCACTTGACTACGAAAAAAGAACCGAAAATTGATGACGTTGTGGATTCAATATGTAAACAAGTAAACAATCCTGTAGGGTAGTGTAATACATTCTGAATCAAATATACCTACCTAATCCAGTGAACAAGTAAAGCAAAATACATATTAAAGAAGTAAGAAAGGTTTTTAAGAAGCCAAAACTAAATTTTGCTGATCACAATCATAACAAAATGCTCGTCAGTCTATTCGCTCAAATCGTAATTAACAGCCTCTGACATCTAATCTGCTAAGTACAGGTCCCTTTCAGCTAACATAACCTCGCTTTACCTTTACCGCATGAATGAAACGAACAGATAACCACCATAAACAGGAATATCATTACTAGACAAAACAAGAACGTGTACCACGTTAGGTAACCTATACTTCTATGATAATATTATAAAGAGGTAAAATTTTTTATTTGTTTGTATGTAGGGGTTGGATCTCTGGAACCATCAGTAGGATTAGAAAAAATCTTTTTGGGTTTGATGGCCCAATTCTTGAGGAAAAATATAGGCTATTTAACATCACGCTATGACCCTTAGGCGCCGAGCAAAAAGATAAAAAGTCAGAAAGAACGCTGAAGATCGAGAGAGCAAGAAATCCCACTCGGACAAAGTCGCGTCCAGAAGCTAGTTAGTAATATAGTGAGTTCAGTTTTATCATTTCGTTTCATCAATTAATCAACTCAGCCTATCGCAGTCCACTGCTAGACATAAGCCTCTCCCAGACTGCGCCACAACACCCTGTCCTCCGCCTTCCGCATCCAGTCTACCCCAGCCACCTTCTTTAAGTCGTCCGTCCATCTAGCTGGGGGGCGTCCCACACTACGCTTGCCGATACGCGGTCTCCACTCCAGGACTTTTCGTCAGGACAGGATCATTTCGTTTGCCTTTAATGAATCAATATTACCTACCGATCAGCTGTAAGTTCTAACTAGAATATGCATAATCAGCATGTAATGTTCTCATTGCTGGGACACAGGCCTCCTCTCTGTGAGAGGGAGTGGACCGTAATTCACCACGCGGGTCCAGTGCAGGTTGGTAGATGTCACAAGTTTTCGAATTTTTGGTGCTAGGACATGGCGGTTTCCTTCACCGTTTTTAGAGCAGTCGTGATGAAATGATTTGCATAAAGTAAAGCGCCTATCTGGGTTCGAACCTATGACCTACAACTCGTAAGTAGCGGCCGTTACCACTGGGCCATCACTGCTCTTCTAAATACTAGAATATGGCCAAGTATTGATTATACCCTATCCAAAATTACAGTAGCTAGTAACAAATCATCCTTCACCACACTATGTAATATTCCCGTCCATGCACCGACACTGCAATGTTTTCTTTGCATCGAAAAAACGGGACACGTTTAATCTTCGCAGTCTGTTAACGTCAAACAAGCACGACGGGAACGAACCTGCAATTGGTTCAACGGGAATGCTTTTCTTGGAAACATGTCTTGCATCTGTTACAAGGATAGTGCTGTCGCGCATTCGTTAAAAGAATACGGTGACTGTTTACGTCTTTGTTGAGTTAACCTCTTGCCGGAAGATTGACTTAACTGTCATCTGCTTAGCTACGAAAGAGACATCCACTACCTAAGAGATCTACTTAGAAAAGTTGGTAAAATTGTTTTTAAATCTGAGGAGCCGTTAACGTCCATGAAAAATAAGTGAATCATGTAGGAAGACTTTCCCACAATTTTTCAACTCCATGCAATAACGAGTTCTGTCGAAACTATAATCGAAAACCTCAGTAGTCACTGCTCTTTCTTTCGCTTGACATTTTAAGTGTGAGTAAAATTCTTTAAGAAATATATACTATGAAAGTTGTTGGGGCCTAGTATGTTCCCTTGGGGCACGCTTCAATTAGCTGTGGACATTACGTTAATAGAAGTCGTCTTTAAATTTACTTGTTATTCCAAAGAACATGAATATAACTTAAGTATAATTAAGATATAACAAGACATTTTCATTTGTGTTTGGCCCACTTTTCTAGTTATGATGAAGGATAATAAAATGGGTCTTAAAGTCATCTTGTGAAAATGGAAGAATAATTTTGTTTGCTAGGCTTTCGTTATGCTTGAATCTTTTGGAACTCATGTTATGATGGCAGAATATATGTATATTATGAATGAAGAATGACAAATGTGCTACAATGCTCATACAATTTAAATTTTCTTGGAAGCAGCGATTCCAACGATTTTTAATAGTAACAGTAAGTTCAAACTTAGAGCTTCAATGCGACGTTTATTTTTATACAGAGCACCACCTACAGACCAACACAACAGAAATGTCAGGAACTCTTAACGAGAGACAGAACAATATTGCATTCCAACTGTAGCCGTGCCCACAAAGCAATATCATTTGTCATACGATGCACGGCTGCTAGACTTGCCACTAGTATATTGGCGTTATCGTGAACTAGGCAAGTATAGCAGCACATACCGAAACAGACATAGTTTTTTCGACTTATTTTATTATACCTACAATAGCGACTTGATAAATAAATAATCCAGAAAATTACATTAAAAAAGAAAAAGTCGCAAAGGCAATGATTAATTAAGTGACCGTAATAACTCATTGTGTCAACACAGAAAATTAATATAAAAAGACAGAAGAGGATCGTTTTAAAATGCTGAACGTCAGACAAAAGGCGGAACACAATGGTACCCGAGGATTCTGATTTAATATACGGAAACCTGAGTGTCTATAATTTTACAACCATTTCTAAAGTTTCAGTCGTTAGTTCTAGTAGTCACCGCAAGTTGGACAATACTACAGGACTTAATAACATCTCTGCTTGTGCACTAAAGGCAAAGTTCGGTAATTAATAATTCCGGGAAGCGAGAACTTGTAAATTAAATCCAACAATAGGTCCGAGTTCTACACGTTAAATAAAACATGTGCGATACAAAGTTATTGTCACGTAACGCATGTTCGTCGGCACGTGCCTTAAATATTTCATGCAACATATAGCGGCTTACATCATGTTGGTAAGTAAGCTATAATATTAACAGCTATGGCGATATGACCATTAAGGATGACACATAAATCAAAATCTTCAACCAGGAGTTAAACTAACAAAACGGAACAATTGAGACCAGAGGCGACATAATTAATTTAAGAGCAAACTTACTGAATATCTTGATTTTGTGTTAAATCAACATTTTCTGTATCAAATCAAAGGTTACTTTGGAAGGTCCTTAAGTTCTTCTTGCCTATTCATCATTTTCTAATAATATTTTAAAGTGTCGACTTTATGAACCTCTAGTGTTATAAATGATAAATAAATGATAAATGATAAATGATAAATGATTTATTTTCTGTAAGTAGGTTTGTACAAACACTTTTACATGTCAATCACATTTTTTTTTTAAACTAGATGAGGTCGGCGTTTCCTATCTGACTACTCTGAGAAGAAAGGCCGAAACAAACTCAGAGGTCACAGTCTCTTTTAAAGTCCAGACATAATCTTGGTCAGATCATGTGAAGACCATGTAGATTGGTGTCTGAAATGGTCTTTTGAGTAAAGAACCACACAGATTGAGAGGACCTGTCCAGTCAGTGCACGCATTTGTCAAAAATCGTGCAGCTCAACTCAGAACTTGAGGAGCCTTACGATTCGACGAACAATACCAATGAAAGGACATTTGGGTAGGCCGCATAAATTACTCAAACTGCCAGGTCATGATTAAAACTAACTAAGAAGGAAAACAGAAAAAAGAAATGACCCACATAGTCTTCACACTCACAATAATAATAATAAAAATAAGATACTTTACAAAGTAAATATCCATGTCATTGTTTATATAATATTCATCAATGTCAATGTGTATATAAAAATCCGGAAATAATCTTTGATCTTTGAGGACTATGTAGATTGGTGTCTGAAGTGGTCTTTTGAGGAAAGAACCACACAGATTGAGTGGACCTGTGCAGTCGGTGCACGCATTCGTCAGTAACCGTGCAGCTCAACTCAGAACTTAAGGAGCTCAACGATTCGACGAGTAATACCAAGGACAGGACATTTGTGTAGACCGCATAAACCACTCAAAGTGCCAGACCATGGTTAAAACGGAAACAATGACCCACATAGTCCTCACATTCACAATAATTAAAATAATATAAGACTTTAAACAGTAAATGTTCATGTCATTCTGTATATAAATTGATATTTAGAAAGAGAAAAAAAAAAAAGTGTAAATCAGCAAAAAATTAAAAATAAACAACATTCACTGTCTAGACCTATTGGAGCAGTTCAATCCCAAGCTTTTTTGTCCTCAATATAGTCTTTTACAGTATAATAGGCTTTCTGGCATAGTTTTAGCTTTATAAAAGATTTGAATTTATTAATGCTTAGTTCTTGAATGTGGCTAGGAAGTTTATTATAAAAACGTATACATTGGCATCTAAACGAGCCACCTATTTTCTTGAGCCTTGTTGTAGGAACAACAAATTTGTGTTTGTTCCTAGTATTTATGTTATGGATATCACTGTATTTTTTAAACAGATTAATATTTTTATGTGCATACAAAAGATTATCATAAATGTACTGAGAAGGCACAGTCATTATATTAATCTCTTTAAACTTGTCTCTGAGGGAGTGTCTGGGACTTAATTTATAAATGGAACGAATTGCCCTTTTTTGTAAAATAAAAATTGTCTGAATATCGGCGGCATTTCCCCACAACAGAATACCGTATGACATCACACTATGAAAATAACTAAAGTAAACTAAACGGGCTGTCTCTAAATCAGTTAATAATTATTATAATGTATACAGACTTACTTACAAACACGTGGCTTAGTTTTAATATAAACGGTGTATATTACTTTTCAACGTGGCTGAAATATTATGATTAACATAGACTTTGAGACTAGAAGTTTACTAGAAGACTCATTACGAAAGCCTAATTAAAAGTACCTACTCCTAAACTAAGATTGAGTGGTTTATTTTGAAATTTCATAAAGTTGGATTGGATTTTTCGACCTTATTTTTTAACGGCCTTTGCTTACCTAAATATTGTGTTTTTCTGAGGAAACTGCATGGAAATACTTTAAGCGGCACAAAATTAGATTAGGTACGTAGGTACTCATCACTACTTTTCTACAGTAACTTTCATATTTGGTTTCAGGTCATCCAACTAACTTAAGATTTTGTAAACATGAGTAGAATAATAAATCTTTATTATATAAGAAAGTTGTCACAAATTGTGTGAAGTCCCTGACATTTGTGCTAGGTGGTTAACCTGTGTTACAAGAGCCAGTGCCCTCTCCCATTATAAACTTATGCAATAACATTTACATGGGAGATTTTAAAAAAAGCCGGACTAGGGCGAGTCCGATTTGCGCACCGTGTGTTCCGTACAAATTTGTAGGTATTTAACTACAAATTCTCGGTTTTCGGATTTTTTCCTTGTGCTACATGATATTGCTTCTTGCCAAAGAACAATGCCCATATCGCTCATCCAATAGAACAACGACGTAATTACGAAAATGTTTTCTTGAGTTTTCTGATGAAATTATTACAAATTATTATTGATTAAAGTAACATACATAAAAATATTAAATATTTTAGCATAATCATTGGAAATATATCATATTTTCAATTTCAAACTTTTAAAACGTTCTCCTGAAAAATAGCTAAAACGTAATTACGTCATTGTTCTATTGGATGAGCGATATGTCATACATCGTAAGGCCCAGAAATGGACAGTTAACAGGTTCCCTGTCCACAAAGTAGACACAATAGTTAAACAATGAACATGAATCATATGTGATTCATGGGACAGGGAATGGGTTAAATATTACACTAATATAATTTGTATTAGTTAGATAAATGTCTACTAAAATAAAAAAAAATCTAGAGAAAAGGCCACCGCGTTACAAGTATCACGGAAAATATCAGTAAAAGTAGAGTAATCTTACAATAAATAAACATAACAATTCATTACATATTCTAATAAATGATAACAAATAATAACGATTATTGGAGTACTTTTAACAAATGTTACAAAACATATTATTTTAAATATAATTGATTACATGACTTAATTAAAATGCTGTCAACGCGTGGGCCGAAAATGGGCATTGTTCTTTCATGATTCTAGGTCAACGGGAAGTACCCTATAGGTTTTGGTTTCCTTGCGAATGTCAAAATATGCGCCAGAAACGGAACACAATCGCCCGTATCTTTTGATTGCGTTGACTTAGAAGTTTGGTTTTTTTACTGCTTTAAGGGATTACAGCCCCGAGTATCTGATATTATATTAATGCAACTTGATAACACAACGCGCTCCTGAGAAAAATCGTCTTGACCGACGGACAGACAGATGGACAACGAAGTAATTTTATACGGGTTCCGTTTCTCCTTCTGAGGTACGGAACTCTAAAAAGACTTAAGTCTGTAATGGTAATAGTGTGTATCTGTGTGTGTGTGTGTGTGTATAAGTGTATGTATGAGTGTGAATTGAAATGAATGTTCAGGAAAGGTCGATTGGGATCGCGAGTAAGGGGTGAAGTTGAGTGCCTATCATAGGGTAAAATTGGTATTACGAAAGAACTTAATTACGCTAACTAGTCCATTACATAAGTATGGTCTTAGTTTATGGACCAGCATTGTTCAAAAACAATTTTCTGTTGTGAACAAATCAACAATGACGGTTGACCTTATTAAAATCCGTCTAACTAATTAAGAAAGTTTATCTCCTGACGCAGACTTCTCGAGACATTGAGAGTGTTCAAGAGAGTAGGGAAGGACAAGGGACCGATATCGATTCTGTAAGTAGCTAAGCGATCGTGGCAGCTCGGAACGTGCTTAAGAACCTGCGATAGACCATGTTGGAACGAGTTAAGCCAGTGACGAGATTCATAGATGAAGTATGTGTTGATGATGCTAAGAGGTTCGGGACAAGGCAGTTTGAGACTCAAAGAATTTTTAAAAGTGCTTATAAAACACGTTGTCTGGAAGTTTCAATATATCTTGTGATACTTCAGCTGAGTAATGTCGAGTCCAGTAATAAACTGAAGAATTTATAGTGCTTTAGCTGACAAATTCGGCTTCGTTGCTTTTATGAGGAGCGCTTTAATACTCCCGTTTTTATTTTGTACTTTGTTAAAAGCATCGGTATTCTTAATTACAAATTACACCGAATCTCATCCAAAAAATACGAAAATAATCCCTATAGCGATAGACAATTTGCAATTGTAATGAAGAGCTAATACATTTTGCAAAGATAATAAAAAAAAACAATAACCTAAAATCTAGACTTTCAAATAGTTCTGAAAACTTCAAAGCTAAGTTAATAATGGCATAATGAATTGAATTACTGATGAAGTCTTACCGCGACGCCTTGTTGCATTCAAATTACTTTTGAATCAGAAGAATTGGTAATCAACGAATTTGCTGGCTTGGTAAATTGCTTTTGTTCCATCAGTGAAATAATGATGATTCTATCTGATATTTTCTTCGACTCGCTTTCTTTGATAATGACTCTTGGGTCACAATTAGTGTCTGTATTGGACTTATTTTATGCGCCTTTTGAAATTATTCTTACTTTGATTTTCTTCACTGTTTTATCGCAATCATTTAATCCCTCTCTTCAAGGTTTATACGGTTATATACCTTTATTATACCTGGTATTCGTATTTCACCAACATTTTATGTGACCTACTACCAAAGTTAGATAGGATAAGTTACTGGAGAATATAGCTACCTTGACGAGATTATCTTCAAAGTACACGTAGAGATCTTTGAACATGTAATTTTCTGAATATGTTCAAATAAACGTTGACATAAAACCAGGATACAAGCGTAAATCTCCCATGATAAAGTATTTTTTCGGCATAACAAAGATATAAATTTGCCATAAATTCGTATCTTATTACACAGAGTGTCTCGACGAACTCTTTACACTTGATAAAACTTTGTTTCTCGCGCCAGCATCGACCTACCTTTCGTTGGCTTCGTCATAATATGGAGAAAATACGGCAGTTTAATGTTTTCTTTTCCTTCAAGAAAATGTCTGCAGGTTAATATATTTTGGTAACTTTGTGACATGTTTGAGGATCAATGAGAAGTCAAATTGGCACGTTGGTGCTAATAAGAACAAATGGGAAATGGAGTTTAATTCCGATATTTCTAATATTTGTTTTTCATTTAGATGTTCTTATTGATTTCATATAAACTTCAGTACTTAGTAGTCAGTTTGATATTATTATCAAGATAAGCGTGTTAGATCATAAAATGCAGGAATATATTCTTAAATAATGATATGACAAGGTATAAATATTTTATGATGATGGCATATACTAATCGGGCTTACAAAGAGTCCGTATCATCCATCTCATACCAAAATGGAGAAAATAAAGGATGCATAAGTAAGCAATGTTATTTACGACTGGGTCTGCGGGTGTTACTTCATTATTTTTATTCTTGCCACGTAGAGATCTTGTGAGGGGTTGTGTTTTGTCAATTTACTATAATCTCGCCATATGGAACTTCGGAGGACGGGATCAAGTATTATAAAGTACTGTAACATTATGTGAGACCAAAATCTTATTTCTTTTTTGAAAATTCAACGTAATGTTTGTACTTGAACTTCTATAATTCAAAAGCTGCAACAGGTAGGGGTTCGAAAGTGAATTTTATAGGTACTTACAGAGAAAGCCTATTTTTTATTAACCAGCTAAGCGCGCAAGCCTTTGTACACCAACAAAACGAATGCATGATATATGCGTAACATTGACAAGAAATAAAAGCAAGAGTAGAAACATATAAAACGTGGTAAGGATAGAGTATCTGGCATCGACGTGGAAAAGCGTTGTCATTTCCAAACGACAGGTCAGCGGTTTTGTTAGCCACAAGTACATAAACCTCATTGCTTTTGCATCGCAACACTTGATAAGTCTCGATGAGATGCCAAAGTAATTGTGTGTTTTGAACTTGGGAATTATATTAAAACTTGTAAAGAATACGAGTACTAATTCAATCTTAAGATGTCTGTTAAATTACATGAATCAGAGTTAATGGTGGTTGCTAGATATACCTACATACATAACCAGAAGCTTCAACACTCGCTTCACTCATATGAACTACGAACGTCCCAATATACTTTTATTAAAAACCTGTAAGTTTGACTCACACTTGAACGAAAATTATTGGAGGCACCGGTAGATAATATAGTGCTATCATAAATGCTCTATTACATTCAGGCGCCATCTACCGACTCTTCTAAATAATACTCGCTCAACCACCCCACCACGCAGGGTAGGAGTAAACAGCCCTTACACAACTGTTTGACTACACCCAAGAGATGTCGCTGTTGTTTCATTGCTGCTGTTTGCGAGTAAACCGTCTAGGTAGCGCTGTTATGCGAGGTGAAGATGTAACGAAAAATTCATAGATGGCGCTGTACACCGATTTTGGTTTCAGATTATTTTTAAGTCTATGTTAAAGTGGTTAGTGCATGATAATAATTGAAAAGATGAATACCTTTTGGGCACAGGTTTCACATTTGGTCAACAAGAAAAAAATGATCTGCTTACTGTTTTCACTGGATTTTTGGGACATTTTACCTGAAATAAAAAAAAACATGTTCTTGATAAATAAGACAATGAAAATGTCGCAGTAGTCATACGATACTATTATTATTATAATTTTCCTTAACTTAAAGCGTCAAGATGGGCAGAAATGTTTACCGCAACAGATTAACCTTTTGCATGCAAAGTAAAGCCTCAATCCTTGAACAGTTTTAGCTACCGAAGAAATCATGTTGATAACCAGAAAAAGACGAGTAACATACAAAGTGGAACATTTAATATAATATTATGTAGGAACATCAAAGCAACGTTATACCGCCTCTTTCTCATGTCAACGGATTTTCATAATATTATAAGGCAATTTCACCCCTTATTTTTCAATTTAGCATTTTTCTCCCTTCCAAAAAGAGATCGCTGCGAACAGGGTTATCTATTAAATTCTTACATTTGACAATATAAAATAGCTTAACATACGAAGGGGTGTAGGCAATCGCTGGAAGCTAATGAACGTAAATTAATAATGTGTGGATAATAAATTACCTTCCCGGGACTGTGCAGGTAAAGACGGTATTAAATTAATGGCTTCAGGATACCGTCAAACGATTATAGGCATTACGAAGCAAGAAATAATTTCAAGAAGTTATAAGGAAAGTCTTTAATGGTCGATTTAGCCAACAATATAGGTAATAATATAGGTCTTCTAAAATACGCAATACCTTACAATAATATCTGCTATCAAGTCCATTTTAGGGCACTACGAAACGTGAGGTGTCATCAATGGCTGCCAGTGTCCGTGGTGTAGCGTATTTGTAATCGTATTATGAAAATAATACAACGTGTAACGTTAAATGCGCAAAACCTCAGACACCCCAACTGATTTTTAATTCAATTGACCTTTTTCACAGAGAAAAAAGTCATTAAAAAAATGGTTTTATATGCTGTTTTAGTTTTACTGGCCATTCTGATCGTTTCTTGCGTCTGCGACGACGCTTTATCGAGGGAGGAGTCGTCACCGGGCCGCTGCGCCGTGCTGACATTGGCTTGCTTGACCTATTAATAAATAGACGCGGCAACGTTTTTAATGAAGATTTTTTGAAAAATGTGACCTATATTAAAAAGTGGTTCAATTAATTCTGCTCGTTATGCTGATCAAACTATTTTCAGGTTTTGCGCATTTAACGTTACACGTTGTATATTTATAGTTCTTGTTCTGTAAAAACATTACCTTGTTTTTTTTAACTATTTCTTTATTATGTATCCAGATTGATATTGGAATTGAGACATTCAACATTGCTAAAACGGTTCTTATTTCAATAACCATCGTTATCCAATTCGTGTATGAATTACATTTTAATAAAAATATCTTATTACAATTTCATTATTTATGACACCACTTTTTTTTCTAACACAATACATTTCGTTCAATAAATTCAACAGTAAGTATTTCTTGAATCTCCTTCGCAAAAATTTACGAAGATTATTGGCACTCTCAGGCCGTTCCCTTTGCCTTCCGATTCACGATGATACGTAGACGCCCCCGCTTTACTGGTACTCATTACAGGAACACAGAAGAATTTTCTCGAAGGTTTTAACGGAAATAAATCTCTCTTTTAATGGGTCTCCTTTCTTTGAAACATTTTGCTGTATCATTAAGTTGAAATACGCCGATAGGTTGGCGCTTCACAATACGAAGGAATTTACTAATGAATTCTTTTATGAATAGGGTTGTTTTGTTTTATTTGTTTCCGACTTGAGCGAGAAAGTAGTATATTGATTTACTCGATTTTGCGTTTTGGCTAGTTCGATCGAGTAAACCTGTTAAGCTACGCTTGCCGCGGTTGGCCTATGGATGGGTGACCATCTTTACATACCGAGACCCCTCCGTGCCTCGGAAAGCACGTTAAGCCGTTGGTCCCGGCTGTCATACGTAGATCTTTGACAGTCGCTACGGGTAGTCAGAAGCCCGAAAATCTGACAACCAGTCTTACCTAGGGGTATCGTATTACCCAGTAACTGGGTTGTGGAGGTCAGATAGGCAGTCGCTCCATGTAAAATACTGGTATTCAGCTGCATCCGGTGAGACTGGAAGCCGACCCCAACATAGTTGGGAAAAGGCTAGGCAGTTGATGATCGAGTAAACCTTTTCAGTACCTAACTACAGTATTTAAAGTTTGGAAGCAACGCCTAACAAAAACGGTTTATTTACAGCGCAATGACTTACCTAACAGGTGTTAACTTCTATCGGCTCATTGTTTGGTGACAGGAAGTTGGTTGGCAGACTTAGGTGCGTTTTGGGGCTTGTACGTATACTTACAATAGGCAATCGTAGATTTTTTTGTTAGGAGATTAAAGTTGATAGTTTATTAGGATGGAACTTTACACGGTACTACTATTGTAGGTCTCTTTGGGTTTCATAAATTGGGCTTTTCTATTTTGTGGTTGATGACACTAGGTTCGCCCTGTATTACCTACATGGGACTGAAATAATGGCGAAATGTGGATGTACTATATACTATATAGGTACAGACGCCAGCACATCAAGCAACTTGAAACTGTCCAATTTTTCCAATCAACTTTGAACATTATATTTTAGTGATAAAGTTGAAAATCTATTAAAGAAATTTGACAGATTGTTGTAGCTTGATGTGCTGGCGTCTGTACAACTTTGCCCAACCGTTCAGCGAAACAAGGCGTTTGTGTTATGTGAGTATCACGGGTGTCATATGGTACCTGTACCTGTTCCAGGACAAGTACATGGATACATATAGCTATCCAGAGCAACCCCATTACCATATTCTCAATAAATATGTAAACGCAAGATGAGGCAATATCCACCGGACATGTTCTCATTGCCCAAAGCGTGGACGATATCGAATGGTTGATTGGAGCGTAAGTTCAAAGCACAGAGAGCCTATTTGTGATTCTATCATGGCCCGTCTTATTTAGGTTAGGTTTAGGTTGATAACAGTGTTAGTTTTGAGAAGACGAGAATAAATGCTTTTGTTAATGTTTTTGGGAATGAGGAGGTCGTTAAGATATTTTCAGTAGGCAGGTACTGGATTTTGATAAAGCACTTTAAAAACAAATACTAATCTAGTTAAAATTATGCATACCAGTTTTTGGAATACATATATCTAAACTAATATTATAAAGCGAAAAGATTTGATTTTTTGTACGTTTGTTTGCTACGCTTTCACGCTAAAACGGCTGAATGGATTTGGATGAAATTTGGCACATGGGTAGACCATGACCTGTTTTAGGATATAGTATACTTTTTGTTCCGATATGCCCAAGGAATCGAGACTTATGTGAATGAAACCACGGGTCGCATTTAGTTTCTAAATAAACCTCATATTCTATAGGTATATTTATGTCTAACCCGTGGCGTGGAAGCACCTTGCCTTTTTAAGCGCTATACATATGCCCGAGGGTCTGTATTCAACGGTCACCTCAACAGACGCCCAGTCCTCGTTTTAATGACCATGTAACTCAAGACCCGAACACGAAGATTGTGGAGGCTAGAGTTCTATTTATCGATATTATATATCAGAATCGTAAGCATTATTGTTATCCCGAGCGCGACCCGTTGGGCGGGCCGCACTTAAATTGTATAGCTTCGTTTTCTGAGTCTTGTTACTAAGCCTCTTGAGACTCAAGGTTCGCACGCGAGTCTATTACAGATTATTTTTGAGTGCCTAATGGTACCGATACGAGGAAAGTATGAACATTAGATGTATTTAAATACGATTGTTGTAGATAGTCTCAATAGAGCTCTCTGACTTTTATCAACAAAAATAGGAAAATAGAAGCGCAATATGAAAAAATTCTTTAGAAATTGCAAGTTGCTCGCGATAATTTCATCTCTCTATCAGTCATCATCTCAGCCTGAGGCCCTTTCTACACGGCTCGGTTTCGATACGGTTAGGTGAATAGACCGCGCCGTAGAAGAAACATGTCTGTCAACAGGCTTCCATAAATCCATACAACACTAATGACCGTGCCTACACAAGGTGTAGAAACCGCGCCGTAGAAAAAACGTGTCAGTCATCAAGCTCCCATACAACACTGACGACCGTTTCTAAATACTACCGTAGTTTTTCACGGCAAGAACAACATGTGTGTACAAAGGGCCTTACCTTATGCAATATCAAATCCCAATTAAGTAGAACAAGAATCAAATTAGCTAATAGCTCTCAAATCAGATAACTGTTGTTTCGTATCAGCGATCTAAATGAATAAATTCCGAGTTGCAACAACACAAAGACCGGACCACGCTGGGTATCCCTTGCCCCGGCAAAAGGTCTGGCTAACTAGATCGACGTTATTAATAGCAGCAGAGTAACTCCAATAAATTCTAACACGCCTTTAATTGATGTTATTTAGGTACTTGGATATTGAGGGTATATTGATTGTATTTGGGCGGTAATGGGCGGTATTGTTTTAAGCGGGTTTTTAGAACGGTTCCGCGAACGTGAATGGGAGAAAAATATGGGGTGGCGGGGGCCTATTATCGTGAAATGTAAATAAGATGGCGGGATTGGGTTGTTAGGGTGTTTATAGGTTAGATTTTAGTCTACGTTTATGCACCAACGTTATCAATAATTTAGTAGATACTTTGTTACGAAGCTCTTAACTCTAATCTATTTTAGGGGTTTAATCATCATTTAAAATAAAAATATGATGAACTTTTTCTGTTCTAAATGGTAAAGTGAAATGGTTATACAACGTGTAACGTTAAATGCGCAAAACCTGAAAATAGTTTGATCAGAATAACGAGCAGAATTAATTGAACCACTTTTTAATATAGGTCACATTTTTCAAAAAATCTTCGTTTTAAACGTTGCCGTGTCTATTTATTAATAGGTCAAACAAACCAATGTCAGCGCGGCGCAGCGGCCCGGTGACGACTCCTCCCTCGATAAAGCGTCGTCGCATACGCAAGAAACGATCAGAATGGCCAGTAAAACTAAAACAGCACATAAAACCCTTACAATTTTTTTAATGACTTATTTTCTCTCTGAAATAGGTCAATTGAATTAAAAATCAGTTGGGGTGTCTGAGGTTTTGCGCATTTAACGTTACACGTTGTATAAGTACCTTTCCTATCTTAAAGAATAACTATGCTGAATAAGTCTCGTTAGGGAGAACAGCATTTTCCCAAGTAGATGATGCAATCATATGTTGCCTTGAAAGAATCGCGATCTCGTTTTGTGCCAAAAGTTTGCTTGTTGCAACTGGAAAGAGGACCTGTTAACGTAGAAAATGTTTTATTTCTTGGCGTTTTAACTCGTGTTTACATTGCACGATGTCTTCCCGAATTTCAAGTTAGTGCTTATGAGAGGTCTCTTTAATCGCCAAGTTGAAAATCTTGCAGGATTATGCACACTTCTATCGTACATTTTCGGAGACTGCACTACTAACTTTAAACTTGAACGAAGTGGGTAAAGGTCATGGAACATTATACCGCCACCTCAACTGCAAAGCTGCAGCACGGCGTCGCCTCGTATTCAGGCTACGGCTAGCCGCCAGCGAGCTAACTACGCGTCGTCCACGAGGTGCAAGCTCGCAGTCCACGCGCCAGCCGCGAGGTGCAAGCTCGCAGTCCGCGCGCTGGTCGCGAGGTGCAAGCCTGCTGTCACCGCGAACACAATTGTTGTATGGCATTTGTGATTGAACACGCCTAGGACGACGGCGTTGCGGAGGGTAACGGCGCAACGACGTTGTTTCACTGGCGACTCGGAGTCGGCGCGCAGTAAGCACGTGGTCGGCGCGCTGTAAGCTCGCGGTCCGTTCACTTGCAGCGCGCGGGCTGCGAGTAGAGTTGTATTGTAGCGGCAAGCGCGCTGACACTGCCCACCATTGGTTTTTTCATATTGACATTATCTGCCGCATTCAGAGACTTCATTTAAAATTAATCGTTCATTAACTTTTATAAACCAACATATCTTGGCACAAATGTCAACGAAAATGTTTTCAATCTGACATATTTTTGACTGACTGTGCTCCAATTTATACTTGTCAATTAAAGTTAATGATTGATTCATTTTAAGTAATGACTCTGAGTACCAGGGTATGAAATATATTATACGACACACGATTAATGCTCTAATTTGAATGACAAATTAATTGCTGGGTTGGAGCGGTGCCGTGGCGGTATAGTGTGCCATGACCTTTATTGTGAGCTCTCGACACGTGCCCACGTGTACGTACCGTACTCAATAGTCAATTCTTTATTGCATTCCATACCTATTACATAGATGATATTTCTATAAAGTAAAAGATCAATATGAACCCAGTCGGGCATAGGTAGCAAAATTTGAAGAGAGGGAGAGGGCAACTAGAGGGAAACTAGCATTTCAAACAATTAAATATTATTATAAATGATAAGATTATGTGCTTAATTGGGTGTATCATTATTTATACAGGTTGAAATTGAAAACATGCGACAAATCGAAATGAGAGATTGTACTCATCATTGTGAACAACTTTTACTATGAGATAAAACCTGAAATCGCGAAAAAAAAATCAGCTGTTCCCTACATTTATGTTCGCATAACTCGTCAAAATGTAGGGAACAGCTGATTTTTTTTTCTCGCAATTTCAGGTTTGGTCCCATGGTAAAAGTTGTTCATAATGATGAGTACAATCTCCCATTTCGATTTGTCGCATGTTTTCAATTTCACCCTGTATATACAACGTGTAACGTTAAATGCGCAAAACCTCAGACACCCCAACTGATTTTTATTTAAATTGACCTATTTCAGAAAGAAAATACGTGATTAAAAAAAATTTAAAGGTTTTATGTGCTGTTTTAGTTTTACTGGCCATTCTGAGGAGTCGTCACCGGGCCGCTGCGCCGCGTTGACATTGGCTTGCTTGACCTATTAATAAATAGAGACGGCAACGTTTTTAATGAAGATTTTTTTGAAAAGATGAGACCTATATTAAAAAGTGGTTCAATTAATTCTGCTCGTTATTATGATCAAACTATTTTCAGGTTTTGCGCATTTAACGTTACACGTTGTATATACAACGTGTAACGGAAAGGGGGTATCAACCCTGAAGGAGGTGAATGTGCTCATGAAACTCAACAACTTTCCCCAAAGAACATAGGTCGAAATATGAAAAAAAAATTTGGCCCTCCCATAGTAAATCAATCAGCTGGTAGTCAGTTTTGTAAGGGAGGGCCAAATTTTTTTTTCATATTTCGACCTATGTTCTTTGGGGAAAGTTGTTGAGTTTCATGAGCACATTCACCTCCTTCAGGGTTGATACCCCCCTTCCGTTACACCCTGTATAAGGTCCTATTAAAATAGATGGACAACTTTTAGAAATCATTCAGACCACCAAAATAAGAACAATGGTAAAACAAATATATAAGAAAAACGCATTAGATACTTATAAGAAAAATAAATCAGCTAACGAAAATACACTAATGTGCCGGCTATTTATTATTTTAAGTCAAAATAAAATCACTTTAATCAGTGTTTTTTTTGCTTGGATGTCTTCGGTTAGACGTGCTGAGCGCTGTGTTAAAATTTGTCCATCTATTTTAATGGGACCCTGTATATTATTAGGTTTGTGTATACAATAGATATAGTATATTAGTTTTTTATGTATTGCGTAAGAATAGTGCAGGTAATTATTTTAAAATTCTTAAAAGTATTTTTTATTTGTGTCCATATTACAGTTTGTACAGTTTACCTACAGTACGTACGTACTACGTACGGTACTTACAGATAAGTATGATATCAACACTCGGTTTTGCGGTTATTATTTAAAATCATAGCCCATTCAAACGAAACGCTATTAATTTCCAAGAAGCAAAGGGAACATATCAAAAACCCATAAAACAAGAACACCAAGAGAAACTCCGCACTTTGTTCTTCAAACAAGTCCGCCCCTATGAGGTAAATTGACTGCGTTTTTATAAGAAATGTATTTCGATAGATATAAGAATTGCAAATACGCCTTCCTCATTCCCTCCTTTATTACTTACATACTTATCTATTGATCTCAGAAACCCCGCTGATCCCCGTAAGCAAAGACGATTGGACGAAAAAAAATAGCTTTTTGAAAAATGAGGGATCGTTCCAATAGTGACTGTAATGAAGGTTTTTTTTCTTTTTTTTTCAATAAGGCTTTGATGTTTGAAGGATTAGGGTTGCTTCATAAATCTGTATTAAGAATTTCTCATTCTGTATCAATTGATCTCAACTCTGACTATTATGAAGTTCAGTTTGTCAGTTGGAAGGGCATGTAAAATAGATTTAGACTCGGTATAAAGATAACTTATTAGATACTAGCGACCCGCCCCGGCTTCGCACGGGTGCAATGCTGATACTAAATAATATAAAATTAAAAATACAGTTAATGGCGTCTCGCAGTTCAGCCTATGAGGTTGTCGACTGCTTAACCGGGCTAGGGCGCAGCCCGGCCTTCGACGCGCTTACAGGCAAGCGCCCGCCGCCGCAGACGCTATGTACCTGCATTTTAAATCTGTAATATCTTCGAAAATATACATTTAAATTACACGCTGTAAAGGGCCATAATGATCTATATGAAATGCACAATGTTTTTAAGGTACTTAATTGGATAATGATTAATGCTGTATTGACTAAAATTGCTTCTTAAATAAGCCATTATTTCTCGTAAAAAGTTAAGGATAAAAAATGGTTATTGTGGGTTATTCCTAAGAGATAGACACATACTATCGCGGACTTTTTTGTAGATATTTTTAAGGTGTACAATACTGTAGTACATTATTTTTATCTATCTCGAAGGGTTCAGCCAGCGTTTACAATGTAAGCGCAAAAAAATTTGTTTATTTACGACATCACATTAGAAACCTCTAAAATTATCAGTGTTTCTCTACTATATTATGCATGTATTATACATATAAACCTTCCTCTTGAATCATTCTATCTATTAAAAAAAACCGCATCAAAATCCGTTGCGTAGTTTTAAAGATCTAAGCATATATAGGGACAGACAGACAGGGAAGCGACTTTGTTTTATACTATGTATATCTTCGAAAATATACATTTAAATTACACGCTGTAAAGGGCCATAATGATCTATATGAAATGCACACTGTTTTTAAGGTACTTAATTGGATAATGATTAATGCTGTATTGACTAAAATTGCTTCTTAAATAAGCCATTATTTCTCGTAAAAAGTTAAGGATAAAAAATGGTTATTGTGGGTTATTCCTAAGAGATAGACACATACTATCGCGGACTTTTTTGTAGATATTTTTAAGGTGTACAATACTGTAGTACATTATTTTTATCTATCTCGAAGGGTTCAGCCAGCGTTTACAATGTAAGCGCAAAAAAATTTGTTTATTTACGACATCACATTAGAAACCTCTAAAATTATCAGTGTTTCTCTACTATATTATGCATGTATTATACATATAAACCTTCCTCTTGAATCATTCTATCTATTAAAAAAAACCGCATCAAAATCCGTTGCGTAGTTTTAAAGATCTAAGCATATATAGGGACAGACAGACAGGGAAGCGACTTTGTTTTATACTATGTAGTGATATGGTTTAAATATTTTTCTTCTTCTTCTTTCGATTCGACGGTACATGCATGAATATTTACTATGCATGCAATTCCATACGCAATGTGTGTGTGTGTAGTTACATGGCAAATCAAAATGCATTAACTGATGAAGTTAGGTCGTTAAGCACGGGACCATAATGCAAATGAAGCACAAAGCATATTTAAAACTTTTACCGTATACGTAAAACAAATGTTCCATAACGTCGTTTATCAACAGCTAAACAAAACACTAATGAAATTTTCAAAGAAGCTATACACTGTATTATGTTGCTGATTTCTTTTTTAAAAGACTTGTTTACGTAGGTTTTCGATCGTGTAAATACAAGAAGATGAGCAACACAAGTAAAGCAGATTCCACCAAAAGAGAAAACGGTACCAATTAACACGTAAATTTATATAATATAATATGTGCACATATGCGCGTATGTGCAGTGAAGGCACGTGAACATATTCGTCAAAAGTTGGCCGTAACATCCCAGCGCTGATATGCTGGATTCGTTTTCTCCTCTACTGATCGGTTTTCTCCTGACAGTTTATTTTGTTTATATGTAGGTATGTATATATATGTATCTATCTATGTATTGTTATTAATTCTTGTATTTTATAGTCATTTCCAAGCTATCCATCCTGTATATTACACCTGCCATATTTTGTCTCTGCATCAACCTAAGGTTGACTGGTAGGTAATGCCTCAGACATTAAGTCCGCCTTTGTACAGTACATTTTTTACTTGAGCATAAAGTTTTAATAAATAAATAAATGTGCATCATTCTCGGGAACAGTTCCATATTTAACGCTCAAGTTTCATGTTCAAATATTGTACGTAACTAAGTGTATGGACTATGGACATATTCCAGACATTTGCACACGTTTGCATGTCCTCATTAATGTACGGTCATCCTAGCAGGCTGCTTGCACCTCCATGCATATAATTTAAAGTGGACGAGACAATTGTGTGGAGTACGCGTGAGTAAGTTTGAATTTGCGACAGTGAACATCCGAGCTGACAGAAATACATTATCTCTCATATCAAAATTATGTATTTCAGCTTTAACATTATGCCAACTAGTAAACAACAATAGCAAGGCCACACATTTCTACATAATATGTATTTATCTTACCAATATCAGTGTTTTGCGAAGAAGGTAAGAAAAGTCAACTGATACAGACCTTCATATCAAAAATATAAATCTTGTTTGTTGTCGGTTTTTTCCCAGACTGACCTAAATACTAGCAAGCTTGAATGCACATAATCAACCTATAATGTTCCCACTGCGGGGACACATACTTCCTCTCTGTTAGAGGGAGTGGGCCGTAATCCACCACGCGGGCCTAGTGCGCGTTGGTGGATGTCACATGTCTTCGAATTTTTGGTTCTAGGTCATGCTGGTTTCCTCACGATTTTTTCCTTCACCGTTTTGAATGCACATTTCCTACTAATTCATTCCGCGCACGTATATAAAGTCACAATGTATTCCGGTACACATCAAATTACTATTCCAGGAAGACAATAGATGAGTACAGAGTCGCGGGCACAGCTATTATCTAACACACAATAGAACTAAACTATAAAAATAATAATGCAACCAAGAATCTTTTATATATTTTTAATCACTCTCCTTTTAAGTTCATTGAAACGCTATCACTGCTGGTCTGATCACGCTAGCATCTATGTTCTGGGTAATGTTTAGTGCAGATTGCCTCTCATACAAGGAGCACAATGCAAGCTTCATCATTTGTTCCTCTGTGCACGATGCCACAACAAATACAAGCTGAAAACGCAACGCCACAATGGCTGTCTGTAATACGTGAAGTGCACGCTTTTGTATCAGCGCCGTAACGTTATTGGAAACGGATTTCAGATATTCATAATCGGAATATATTTCTGTGCTTACGGTTTTTTAAGAAAACCAAGGTTTCTCAATTGGGTGTACTATTAAATTGAAGGAATGACCGAGGCCGAGATGACGACTAATAAATAGAGAAGTATGGAAGAAAAAGACATGTTTCACCGACCCGAAATAAATTGGGGTAAGGGCGGGAGAATGACAAGACATTTAAAAAAAAAAACCGATTTACCGATACGAGAAACGACAGCTTAATTACAACATTTTGGTTCAATTAACTTATGACTGCATCGTGTAATTTGCAGTTAATCATTTTCCCGAACGACACGTAGATATTACGAACACATTAATCTGTCAAAGTTAAAATTGCTTAAAACGTTGTTGATTATTTTGAATATCCAGAGAGTAAACAAAAGAATCAGTTTGTATTCGTCAACTATATCCGAGAGGCAATTACCACCGCGTTTTAAAAGAAAAGGAAAAGATAAATTACTATTTTATCTCAAGGAGTCCTATTCCTTATCCTGCAAAAAAAGAAAAGACGCCTTATTTCTCCGTGGACATTCTATGCTAAACAAAAGGCATTTTCGACGGAATGATGGATGGAGGTACTTCGCTATTGTAATAGATCAAGTGCTTTTAGAAATATGTATCGATACAAATTGAAGCGGTATCAATTTGTTGTAGGAAAAGGAGCAACTTTTAGAAAAACTTGTTATTATACGGCATGATAGTAATTTGACATCTATGCAGATCTGTCGTCCCATAATTTAGCAACACTAACTAAACTTATTAAATCTGGCAGCCTAAATAAAACATCGAGGACCTACCACAAAATTTTACAATTATAATTTACAAATTTGTAAATCTTCTAATACCACAAAACTTAAGCCACACAATTTTAACGGAAAAACCTTATAAATATATAAATTGAAGTGACACGTCCACAATATTGTAACTCATTCATTTTTATAATTTCTGTGTTACGGTATTTTTCCCACAATTTAACAATTTTGTAGAATTGTAGACTTGTATAGTTTTCTGGTACAATAAACAAAAATAAACAGGCGAATTGAGATCAACCCAACAATTTTAATTAATTATGCTTTAACTATCTCTAAGTTTCTTTTGTCTGTACCCGAGTAAACATTCATAAATATTCACCTCTTATCCTAGATTAGTGAGAAGTTCTAATGTTTATCCTTGAAAGGGTGAAACGACCTCGTGCCACAAGGACCTTTCAAGAGTCCTTTATGGCTGTAGTAGGGGTTAATTTAGAAACATTATCTTAAGGTTTTAGCCAGGCCGTGTGTGATAAGACAAAGAATGCCTGCCTATATCCTCAAAATGACCTATTAAAAACCGACGTTGTTTACAATGTGTATAAATATTAATAAGTTTTCTTTTTTTTATGAGTTTTTTAGTATCAAGCATATTTCTCAGGTTCGAGCAAGTTGAGTCATAAAGTACTGCAATGAAACGGTTTAACAGATTTTCTCCTATTCTCCAAAACCACAACTATTCCCAAATAACCATGCATCAAGTTTAACTACGATTCACTAAAGATCCAAATCTAAATTGGGTCACAACCTACAGGTCGGGATTGACCTTTTAGTACACAGTTATTTCCCGAAGGTAAATAAAAATGGAAAATTGACTAGGGTAAAGCGTGGCAAAATCGCTCTTGCGTCGTTCCGAATTGCACCATCGAGTCTTCTAGTAACGGAACAGGCTCTCGATCACGTATCCGCAATTTCTACCCATCGACGAGTTGTTGAGACTTGCTCCATTCGCCCGTCGATCTTGGATTCAATCAAGAGAACACGTTCACACATGTCCCTATCGAGACCTAATTTCAATCGTGTTACCTACAGCTCGTCAACTTTGATTTACATATTTGATAAAGTTAGTAGAATTACGAAGTTTGGGAGAAAAGCAATTAAGGTTTTAATCGTTTCGCGTTTTTCTGCAAAAGGTTCTTTTTACGGTCTAACTTTACAAGGGTTGAGGTTGATGCAAAAATAAACCAAGTAAATATTGCAAGGCATCTGGGGATTAGACCCTGAATCCTTTGTTATACTATGCTTTTTAACAGTCGTAAAAGTTTGCATACTATTAAAAATAAACAAGAAACATTAAAAAAATAAATGACCATATCATAAAATATATATAAGAATAAACCACGAAGGAAACGACGGGCTGATGATGACGGCTTCGTGACGGTGCAAAAGAGGAAGCGCCGACAAAGTAGATGTAAGAACCGCTACGGCAAGGCTCCTACGGAGCCCAACGAAAAACTGCGTGCTGCGAAGCTGAATACCCCGGTGTATTATTCCAGTCTCCACTAAAACACCGACGTGGAGGACATCGCGAAGTATGTGCACCAAAGGCGCCGAGAATGCAGCTGCTGGAATCGCATCGCAACGTAAACATTAAGGCGTTTGTGTTGCGCATACCAACTTGCTACCTGCATCAGGTGATGGAAGAAAGCTTTTGGCCACAGGATGTGGTATTTCGCCACTTTCGCGGACAAGTGCCACCGGAGCGCACAAAGACTTAGTGCAACTAAGTCCTACTAACATAGTTTTTAAGTGTTATTTACCAACACAATTGTTATACTGTTATATGTATACTTAAGTTAAGGTATTCATCTATGGGTCTTTGTTACCTGAAAACAAATGGTTTTATTATTTCTTAGTGTTAAATCATAAACATATAGCATGAAATAAGCATTATGAAGCTTATGAAAATAAGGCAGTATAATATCATTTTATACACCGACGGTAGTAAAACAACACGGATTTGTTGAAATTGGTATGACTTTAGCGTTGAAAGGTAAAGACTTGGGCACTAAGCAAACGGTCCACTTCAGTGTGGGTAGGTAATCCACTGTAGCAAACGTCCCGTGACATATTGCCCATAAATAGTATAAAAGGGGCGGTGAAATAACACAGGGTATAGTTGACAGAAACAAAGAAACTGGCAGCCCGCAAACTGCTTCTGTCCAACCCATGTAATTGATGAGGCAAGTGAGGAAGTTTCGGATGTTCTGAAACTATGCTAATTTTGTAGATTGTAAAACCTAACTACTAGCATAATAGATGAATGCTGGTTTTACATTGAAACTTTGTTCTAGAAGGCATGCCATTTAGTTTGCCAATTTATAATGCATTGTGTGATAAATGATAAGTTCGTAGTTCGTACATTTTAATTTAATTTAAAGGTTCAAACGAATTAAACGCCTCGTCGTTTCCTAACCCTCAGATAGAATTTTTCAAGATCTTTGTTGGGCCCGTGCCAGTGAGGGCATTGGGATGGAAAATAAGAATTTCAGGAGATCGAGGTTGGTACTACAAAACCGACATCAACTTAATTTTTAATGTGACCTTGGAACCTTTAGGCCCTGGTTTTAACTGACCGTAAAACAGATTTCCTAATACGTTTAAATATTCTAAAAGGTGCGAGTGCGGTCGTAACGAAGATTGACCAACTTGACGATCCAATGAATTCTACAAATCTCACACTAGTGGTGTTGGCGTACCTACTCATAAAAGTCAGTGAGAAGTTTTTCTATTTATTATTTGTCGGGAAAGGCCTCTGCCTAGAATACTGAACTGAGATGAGTTGTTTATTGAGGTCACATAACAATCAAGACCTTATGTGACAGCTTCGTAAAAATAGCTTTGTATTTGTGTTGTTAACAAAATAGTTCTGTATGTATAGAAATCTGTTTGGTTGACTGAACAACTAAAATAATTACGCCTAACTTATTTTATCGCAAATTGTGGAAGTCAAAAACCAATTTTCCGCATTTATCCAAAAAGTGAAAGTAACTAACATTGCTAGCTTGGCACTTCAACTTGGTCTCAATTTGGCGCCCCACAAATGGGGTGAGTTAGCGGAAAATTATGTTGGCAATAAAGGTAATGAGAAGGCTATTTATTGTTTGTTTTTCGTTCCGAACTGTGACGGAAATACAACAGCTACGGAACACTTGAATACACGTGGTGCGATGTCCGATATTTATTATCAAGTAGCGGGTCACCCACATTTGGCACCTCTGCCAAAAAGCTCAACATATCGAATTTAATACACCAAGGTCACACATAAAATGTGGGAAAGAACGGAAAATATATTGGAAATATCCGTGATATACAATATCTATGATAAAAGATGTCATGTCCCTGATAATGATTGTGTTTATCATTGCACGATCTGAACACAAACACATTCGTGCCATTGTTTCTGTTTTATATTGACTGCCTGTTTGGTCTAGTGGTTCCAAGCGCCACTGCTGAGCATGAGGTCCTGGGTTCAATTCCCATTTTATTGGGTCGATGGTTATTGGGTTTTTCTATCTGGAATTTCTCAGTAGCAGCTCGGTGTCTGGATTTGTGCCCTGTTGATAACATACTCTTAGCGAAACCTCCCTCTTCAAGATCTGGCTCAAGCGGTGCGCTATAAAGGACGGCGCACGCTTAGCAACGGGTCATTTTTCGGTTATCGGCCGGCAACGGTTGAACATCGCTACCCTCGTTTGTATTTGCATATTCGGTCGTGATATTGTTATTTTGTTAATTAATTTATACGATTTGCAGTAATTAGAGTTTCGTATGTCATAGTTTTAAATTATCATTTGTTGTAATTTCGGTTATTAAATTTTGATTGTTGATTAAATAATTTTAGGAAAATTAGTGCGTTATTTTTTAAAAAACTGTCCTCACTTCTGGTTTCTAAGAATACCTTAAACATTACTGGTGAAATGTGGGTGCACTATAGGTGCACCTCCACCTAGCCTTTCAGGGGATTAGAGTCGTGATGATGTGTTATGATATGTATTAGGTAGGTACTGACTCATGAACACTGCACAGCCATAATAAAAAAAACTTTTTATAAAAAAAAAAACAACCGACTCCCAAAAACGACACTACAATGTAAACAATAACTTTTAATTTTGGAAGTCGGTGTCATTGGGATCGCATATTTGTTGTTTGCCACCGACTAAGTTCCAACATGAAACCCGGTTAGGGCACGATGATAATAAAAATAATTATAACGAGTACGTGTGCGCGTTTTTTTTTTTTTTACTTCTATTGGTGGTAAGTAAATATACATCCTACAATGATATTTGTACTTTAATGTTATAAGTGTTTTACAAAAACGCTAAACATTTCAGCGATTCAGAAATTGTATCAACATTATTAAATACCAAGACAATGGAATTGGAATTTGAAATTCTAATTCGACTGCGCCGCTCTCGATATTTATTCATTCTTTTTGGATTAACATGGTTACGTTATACTTATTAAGCTTTGTGACACACTGTGTGCTAATAACATAAAACTGCTATTAACTGTCAGCCTACAAATAGTAGTGATTATACCCCAACGTGGTCTTCAGATCGTTCGTTGTAGAAATTTTTAGGCTAGACTCAGCAGCAGACGTTATCGTCCGTAAGATGTCGGTCATAATAACTCTGATAATACAAAGGGTTCAGAAAATTAATACATTTTGAGTATCCCAAGACGACGTCTCGTTGCGACCTTTATCCCGTTGTTCAAATATAGTTAAGGGCTCTTAGTACCAAAGGCCACTAAATATAAAGGTCAAGGGATTTCATTACAATCGTAAACCAATCGTGCAGTTTGTTTCAGACGGTAGTCCCTTGGAGTTGCCAACGTAGAAATAGGTATTTGTAGAGATAATAAACATTTTCATTAAAAGTTTGACGACTGATCATGACAATGCAGAGGTTATCTAAAACAATGTGTTACTAATGAGAGAAAAGGTACGTTTTCCTAAAAGAGCGGTGGTCGACATGGAAATCCGTCATTTCACCAGTGTTCGACATTAAGGTGTTAAAAATCGCATTGTATTCGGACAGCCGTTATTGTGTGACCGTTCACCGCTTTCTTAGGAAACCACAGCTTTAGGGAATAAAAAATGTAGACTTCGAACCTTTTTTAAACAACATGTTCAGTCGTTTAGTTACCAAAACTTGAAGCTTAAGGACAACTGTTGTGTGGGTAGGTAATTAGTGATGAAAGCTGAGTATAGCACTCGTGTTCCTTTACGAAACGTAATTTTTGATAGCATTTTTTATGCGAAAACCTATTCGTGACTTCAAACGGGAAAACTTTGCTTGCTTTTTCGGGTTTTAAGTTACGCTGAAGTGAGTGCTAAAGTGGAATGTGCTAAAGACGTACCTACATGCACGAAGGTAAGGAGTTTTTTCGGAACGAAATTCCTTAATGCAGCTTGTGGTCGACTGGCAGAAATCGTCAAGTTAGGAAAAACCGTTATAGCCCCTCCATGCGACTTTCTCTCACTCTGTCTCTTTCTTTCATGTATCAGTATGTGTGTGCGTGCGAGTATCGCGTAAGGAACTTCGACCGCACACTTTTTTTTTTTTTTGTTTCAACAACAAATTAGTAGGTACTACAAAGTCGTATTTCACGAAGAGTTAGTTGATATTATAGTCTCTTATTTGGCTAGAATAAAATTATCAGTTCATGGTAAATAGCTTTCAATCTTTCAATGCTGGCAACACACAACAGCTGTGTGAAACTGCCTGTGGTCACTCCACTACACAACATCTACAAGACAGCATTAATTTATCGGCACTATACACAAAGACACTACCTATACGATAAAAGTTTTCGCGTTACATATTTCTTAGTGAGCTGTTTAAGTTCGATTGTAACTTAGTTGTTCGTTCCGATTGCGGTACATAATTGTCTGTGTTAGAGATAGAATTGGGAATGAAACAGATGTGTGTACTTTGGCCATGAAAAGAAAAAGTAACAAAATCGTATTATTTTTTGTTGTTGTTAGTGAGCACTTTTCTAGGGATCATTTGAAAGATAATAGCCTGATTACAACAACAATTGTTTGGCAGTTAGTAATTCAATTCTAATCCCACTTACACATTTACCTACATAATATATCACAGGCTTATATCCTTCTTAACTTTTTCCATTGAGAATATTAGGTAAGACATGTAACGAGGCAGTTATGAGGTCAAGAAATATACCCCGCGACAAAACTTTAGCACACTACATATTTTTCATTACAACTTTTAATAAAAATAAATTTTTAGCCTTTATATTCTACGAGTAAAGACAGTGAGTCAAGATAGTGACGTAAATACTATTGTTTACGTATAGGCTCCGCGTAAAATCTTGCCTCCCGAAAGACGCGACAAAACTATAGCACAATTTAGTATGTGATTGTTTTGCAAAAGATTGATACGTTTTGATTTTATTTTGTGAATACCATACGTATTTAGAAGTATTACGTCCTTAAGATATCAGTTTAATTTTTTCAATATGCCTCGTGGAAATAAACTTAGTAAAGTTGAAATAAATATCATTAATAATCTAAAAAAAAAAACAAAAATTTAATGTGACACAAATAGCAAATATAATAAATAGATGTAGAAAAGTCATCATGAATTATTTAAAAGATCCAGAAAATTACATTAGAAAAAATATAGGAGGTCGGCCAAGGGCCATAAGTGAGAAGAGATTGACGAGCAATTTTGCGAGTTGCTTTAAATTCGACATTAACAGCGAATCAAATCGCTTCTGCTGCTGGCGTAAAAACGAATGTTAGGAATGTTCAACGTCTTCTACATGATGTTAAGCATTTAAGCAAGAAGAAAATATTGAAGAAACCAACTTTAAGTGAAAAAAAAACAAAGAAAGAACGTTTACAATTTGCTGAAGACCATATCGCATGGTAAAAAGTGGCATCATGTAATATTTTCGGATGAAAAGAACTTGATTTGGATGGCCCGGATGGGTATAAGTATTACTATCATGATTTGAGAAAAGATGAAATAATTTTAAGTCGCAGACAGTTTGGTGGAGGAAGTGTTATGTGTTGGGCTGCTATTGGCTTTCAAGGAAAGACAGAAATAATATTTATCTCTGGGAAAATAAATAGTGTAAGATATACTAAAACAGTTAGCCAAATATGAAACACAAATTGGTGGTCAGAATTATATTTTTAACAAGATAATGCTGCTGTTCATAGCAAAACTGGTTAAAGACTATTTTTCAGAACGTAATATTGAAATTTTAATGTGGCCAGCGCACTCCGCTTATTTGAATATTATTGAAAATTGTTGGGGTAAACTAGCATGTGCTGTGTACTTATGGTAAACAATATAACAATGTAGAACAATTAAAAAATGATATCCAAGGTGAGTGGAACAAGTTAGATCAAAATTATATTAAAAACCTATATGAAACGCTGCCCAAGAGACTTATTGAAGTTGTAAAATATTGAGGAGGGTATACCCATTACTGCGATAAAAATATTAACCACTTGTTCTTTTTTTTACCTTACTGTGCTATAGTTTTGTCGCGTTGTTCGTACGGCAGGATTTTGCGCGGAGCCTATACGTAAACAATAGCTGTCTCTTAATAAAGTTTACATTAATGGCTTGACTAACTGTCTAAAATCGTAGAATGTAGAAGCTGATTTTTTTTAATCAAGAGTTATAATGAAAAATGTGTAGTGTGCTAAAGTTTTGTCGCGGGGTATAACTGCTTGCATAAAGGCCAAGGTTTAATGTAAGGTCGAAACAAGTGGTCTTCGTTAATAACCGAATAAATATTACGTATTTATTATAATATATTTTACAATAAAATCTATTCAAAGACGGTTTAGTCACACAAAATAGATATTAAACGAAAAGATCAGCACTTGAAATAATCTTGCCACGCAGCAGGCACACTTCCGAGTTAAAATGTTACTGTTCGTCGTTCAAAAGTCGCGTTGTAAAAAGGCTCCCCACAGGGAAATCGGGTGCGTTTGGTGAAATCCACCTCGCTTTCCGCTGAAAATGAATTTAAACCGAGGCCTTAATCGCTGATTTTCAGGGCTATCAATTACAAGCCCTCCCGTTCTTTGTAAAATGTAAATGGGCGAATCTTTCCCCAGAGAGAAAACAGTTGTTTTATTATTTTAGGTTCGTCTATTTTAACTTTGAAACGATGTAGACTAGATGAAGGGCATAAACCTTAGCATTTACGTGTGTGATAAAGTCTCAAAACTTTTATATCGAATTTTCGCGTCTCAGAAACATTATTCCAAATAATACCTTTTTTCGCTGTCCTTTGAGTAAAGCTCCACTTGCAAGGCGTTTCGATCTGTATAAACTAAGAGATTTAGTGTCCCCAATGGCCAACTTTTCTCAACCAACGCGATCGTACTTTTTACAGCTTTTGGGTTGAAAGAAAACATTTTTTTTTTTTTTACTCGACTAGAACTTTTACAAGCTGTACTAAGTGCACCGTGCGTCTTTTTTTCAATGCAGAAGGCAGAGACTCGATAGAAGTTTATTCGTAAAACATATTCTCTACAACTATCTACTTAAATATTCAAAGACCGGTTTTACATAATAAAATCAGGTAACCTAGTTTCTTAAAGGCAACCGTGAAACGAAGGCTTCGTTTCACGGTTACTTAGACCTATCACTTCTAGATATTCTATCTTCCTAAATGCCTCATTTGTTTGCCGAAGGGAGGGGCTTTCGGCAACATCAGAATATGACGTGACTAATAGCGCTATGTCGGAGATTTATGACTTGGAACATTGCAATGAGGCGCGAATGAAGCTTATGAGAAAGAAAGGGACTTGAGAAATTGTTTTATTCAGTTCTGTAGATAGGTACTAACTCATACTATTGAATGGAGTGATTTGGTAGTGACTGCATATTTTAAAGCCTCTGATTTTATTTGTGGGCAAAAATGTCAAAAGTAAACGTAAGCATATAAATGGAGAATGATGATTATTGTTGTTTTAAACGGTTACACCAATTACATTAATTAAGATAGAGATTTAAACAGGTATGGTATACCAAAATATTTCAAATACTAACATATCATAGGGGACACCCTAGCATACTTCTTCTCACAAAACATCAGATATACACGCATAATTCTATTCCATGCATCGGCAAACAGATCGCATTCTGGATTGGTCGCCAGGAGGGCGTTAAGCATCCTTAAAATACGACACACTGGGGACTCAGCTCTGGCGACTGTTTTAGATGACAGCGGCGCAAACAAATTGTGTCGACGGCTTTGGGCACGATGACGAATGATGCACAAAAGTGGCGAAAAAAGTGCCTACCTGTAGAATGCTTTTAATCGCGTATTTTAGCTGATTATATTACTATACTGGCTTATCACCACCACCACAAATGGCAGGAAATAGTTGAAGGTGAAGCAAGAGAGGCTCGGTGTGGTGACAAGCCATTTTTTTAAACTACTGATGTGCACGAGATTTTGTTTACATATCTATTAAATAGATACTCACCCGAGTAGACTACCCATTATAAGCATTAATAATAATCATATATAATATATTCCACAACTTTCACACAACGCCATTTAGTCCCAAACTAAGCAGAGCTCGTGCTATGAGTACTAGACAGCTGATAAACATACATATATATTTCTAAATACATACATATTATAGATAAATTACACCCAGACACAGAACAAATGATCGTGCTCATCACACAAACATTTGTCCTGGGTGGGAATCGAACCCAGAACCTTGCGTATAGTAGTCAGGGCCACTGACCACTAGACCAACAGGCCTGCCTTTGCCGGCCGGCTTTGGATCCACGTAGCATTTTAAAGTTTTGTTCTACATACTTATTCATAATGGTATATCTAAGTAGGTAGGTATCAGGTGTAGTACCTAGATACATACCTACTTACTGATAGGATCGCTCGTTAACTTCTAAGTATGCTCCAGACTTATTACGGCCACTAACTTCAGCCTTTGACAAACCCGACACGGTTTCAACAATTTTATACTAAGGAAAATAATTATCCGCAATTTAATCACGAACCTCTCCAAAGCAGAATATTATATTATTTTGTGTCCCTTATCTCAGCACCTTTAAAAAAGCCGAAAATAATTAGGTCTGTTTACAAGTTTTCTTAGGAAAAGAGGGCTCAGACAGAAAGATCGCTAAAAAGATTTCTAAGACGAGAGATTCATAAGACGCTGTGGAATTTTAATTATGAAGTTTTGTTAAGTTTTCATAATTCGGAAGAAAATTAGTCTTGAGGAAACTTTAATTAGGTCATGTACACAAAGGGCGGCGTTATTTAGTTGGTGGGAAAAGCTAAGAAATACGGCGTAGCCAAACTTTTCGATGGGTTTAAAAAATTATGGAACGAAATTGGCTTATGTGGGCTGGCATAAAGTGTGCCTACCCATTTCGTTTCAATTAATGATTTTTTCGTAACATTGACACATTTCTGAAGATTGGCTTTGAGGTAACAGATTAAATTTTTTTGCATTTTTTACATAAGAATTACAAGTCCATCGTGTTACGAAACTGTCGTAGAAATAAACATATCACTTTCACCTTTTACCCCGTTCGGACACTCTATAAAACATCGTAACTTCATAAAGGAAAAACAACGAAGGGCCGGGACTAACGTTACCAGTTTTAGGTGTCAAACAAAAAAGTATAATGTTGGTAGTTTATTTCCCTGCTCCTCACGAGTTTCTTAAACAAATTTAGTCACTTTATCACTACCAAGTAACAGGGATACATTAGATGGAGGCGCTGCCACGTATGTAATGTTCTGGAAACGTCTATAGTTACAACCGTACCTGTCAACGGGGATGAAATACCGGCTTGAGTTGCATAAACAGAGTACATCAAGTGTTAATCCACTGTATTTGTGATAGACATTCTATTAGATATCTCGGTTTATCTCTCCATGAAATGGATCATGGGATAATTGGTACGTCGTGATCGACTGTGGCGTTCTGTAACGGCAGTCTGGGCAAATATTTTTAGGACAAACGTAATTAAATGGCAATGCATGTTTTACTTTATCCGAACAAAGATGGGACTTCTTCTTGACAACGACAAAAGTTCTTTCTCAATTCAATTGGTGTAAACTGCTCAAATAGATTCGATTGAAATCTACTCGCTATTTAGCCTTAATGACATTAAAACGTCACCTTGTAATTGGGATGTGGAAGTCAGGTATTTAGCTGTATTTGGTTAGACTGGATAGCTGGTTAGCTGACTCCAACAGTTGGGAAAATTAAGCAGATGATGAAGAGCCACTTGAAGGCAATGAAACATTTATAATATAAATTCCCGCATCAAAACACAAAAGAGTGTCAAAAACCAAACTCAAACAGAGTTAGCCAGAGAAGTGCCACAAAATACACTTCAGTGAATACACATCAAACTAGCTAAACTGACCTACATACAGACAATGGCAGGAGAAATTGAATGGGACGCTCTTAAATTATTGTCCGTACGTACGAGGGACTCCTTTGACAGACGGCACAATACGTGAATGACGTCAGTTATCGGGGGTTCGGAGGGTACATCGAGATATTCAATAGACGCAATGATTTACGTGGAAGGAATAATATGTTGCTATACAGACCATTTAGTTAAACTAACACTCGTATCTTACGACTCAACTTGGCCAGTGAGGGCATTACACAGAAACGCCTTTACAAATACGTGTTGTTTTAAGAAACCAGCAGTTACTGGTTTGGGAATGATTTCTTTTTACATTATAACAGACTCTGAGCAATATTTTATAACAGGATTATTCTAGAATAGCAAATGGTTTTTGGTAAAATATTGTCCCTATTCTTATACACGTAGAAGTAAACCAACAAAAATGGGTTGTCAGTTTTGCTTACTTTTGAACTTGGGTCGTATTATTTTACTTAACTAAAAATGGCCGCTCACAATTTGCCTCGTTAAAAGGCTGAGAGTCAACCAAAGTGCTATGCTTGGAGTTTCTCTACGCAATCGACTCAGAAATGAAGTTACCGTAGAACCAAGGTAACCGACATAGCCTGAAGAATTGGCAAACTTAAGTGGCAGTGGGTAGGGCACATTGCCCGCAGAACAGATGGCCAACAGGGGAGAAAGGTTCTGGAGTGGCGAACGCGTACCGGAAGGCGTAGCGTTGGAAGGCCTCCCATAAGGTGGACCGATGACCTGGTGATCCGTTGGATGCGAGAAGTACAAAACCGGTCGAAGTGGTGGTGCTTGGGGGAGGCTTATGTCCGTTTTTCGGCGGAAATGATGATGAAAAATTACCAACGTCTTGGCTGTATCGGTCTCTGAACTGATACATATAAGGACCTAAGGTCTGTTAAATCGTAAGCTCTCTCCGGACCTCTATTTTTATTGTAAACATTAATGTCTATCTAACTCCATTACTATTTCGCTGCCAACAAAATAAATTAGTTTTCGAAAGTTTACATCCATAAAGCCGCACTAACATCAATCATTCATTTCACAGAATTCAAAACTAATGTGTACCACTAAAACCCAGCAGCTGAACAAAAATTCGGAATATGGAAGTGAAAAAGATTTATGAAGGTCTATGGTATATGTACGAGAATTTATTCAAAACTATTCTGTTTTCATAGAAAATATGTTTTATATGCAACATTTCAGTACTGTAGTGGTGGCTCAGTGGTAACAGCCCTGGACTTACGAGTTGTAGGTGGTGGGTTCGAACCCAAACGGGCGCTTTACTTTGTGTACATTTCATCACCACTGCTCTCAAAACGGTGAAAGAAAACATCGTGAGGAATCCGTTATGTCCTAGAACCAAAAAGTCGAAGACATTTGACATCTACCAACCCTCACTGGACCGACGTGGTGGATTACGACCCACTCCCTCTCACAGAGAGGAGGCCTGTGTCCCCGCAGTGGGAACATTATAGGCTGAATATGCTATATGCAACATTTCAGACTTCTACCATTTATGTATCCCTTTTTGTAATCTCGATCGAACGGAACCATTACGAAATACAAATACCGATGTAACGATTTTCTGGAAGGCTCTGATAGGCAGGACCATGTTTAAAATTACAAGACTGCTTGCTACTACGAACAGAGTAAGATAAAATGTTCACGGTACAATAGAAAACGGACCGGTCCGGGAAACCGTTTGGCTAGGTGAATTTGTAAATCGGAAGGTCGAATAGATCCCTTTCAATGCAATAAAATATCGGTAATAAGAGCAGTATAAAATCGTTATCGACCGTGTTGTAAGCCTTTTGAAGGGGAATGGTAGCAGTTTGATGTATTTTAGTGACGTATTTCTTTAAGAATCATTTTCAAATTCGAAGAATTTTATTTTAGCAATTCTATTCTTACCGGAAGTTATTGAATCAAATATTATAAGATTCTATATTTCTATTTATTTGTATGAGATTGCTGTGCCACCACACTCAGCTTTTCCAGGATCATAAGCATCCAAACCCAACCAGAGTTTTCACTTTTTATTAATAAATCAGAACAAAGAATCGTGTTTAATATTATCCTTTGTAGTGCTTTTGTATGTATATATACAAAATAAATTCCAAAAGCTTCTATGATATTATATAATTAAAGATACTGTCAAATTTTTTGAGGTTTCCAAATCTATATCAAATGGAGAGTATTTTCAATAACAATTGATATGGAACGTATTAAGCGTTGAAATGCAGCGTAAGTGTCGTTTGCTCTTATCTAAGTACCATTTATGTTGCGGCCGACGCTTTTATAGCCCATCGGCATGCGATATTTCGTGAGGTGAAAATATTGAGAAGATTTCAAATATAATGGTAGGTACTTTGATATTATTTTTCGTTTCAATAATAAAAATCTATTAAATATTTGAACTACAAGATTGTTTTTATTAAGTTTATTTAATACAGTGTATCACTTGCTTTAACGTAACGAAAACATTGTCGGTAGAGAATTGCTTTTTAACCGACTTCAAAAAAGGAGGTTCAGTATTCGATCCGTATTGTATGTATAAATTCGTATAAAACCTCTTATTGGTCAATAACCATGGCAGTCGGGGTAGTGACCCACTAGTTTCTAACAGGTATACCACCAGGTCGATGACAGCAGGTAAATATGATGTACCCAGAGTTAGTAATTACTATGGCGATAGAAGCTTAAGAAAACGCATTCCCTACTCTTATTGAACACTTTGCCTGTTGACATCAGACAAGAAGATAATAAAGTAAAATTCGCACGTAAACTCAAAAAAATATTTATTAGATTCTATATAAGAGTAGATTAAGTACATATACGTATAGATTTACCTAATATTAAGTTTACTGTAAGAGAGACTCAACGATCTCACAGTTAAACTGCGTAAGCAGTTTTGTGGGGCAATGTATCTAGCTTTAAGAAATTTTAAGTGAATACAAACCTTCATTCATTCATTCATTCATGTTTGTATGTTCGCGATTTTCTCAAAAACGAATGAACCAATTTTGATGTTTCTTTCATTAAGGATGGTTTTAGTATATGATACATTAGGTTATTATTCTTATGTACAAGGTTCAATGCATACATGTGCAAAAACGAATTTTTATGATTCTTCTAGTCGATGTCTTCAATTCTTCAATGCACCTTAGCTTGGCATCGCTTGCCTGCAATTGTATATGTAGGTACGTATTATTTTTAATGGATAAGGTAGTTTTTGAGTTAGCTTCAATAATACGATTTTTTTCTCACTTAATTTATATTGCTGAAGTTTTAATCACTACCTGACACTGATATTTACATAGCAAGTAGTGTTAATTAAATTTGTGTGGTAGGTACAACTAAAAACTGAAAAATAAAACTTTTTTTTACAAAAAACACAAATGATTTCCAAAAAAACACAACAAAGTGAAAAATAAATTATATTTCGAAAGACGGTGTCAAAAAACGAAAATGCGGAACCAAAGACATCGACTTCTGAAATTAGTTATTTTTTATTTTTTTGTTGTGTATTTTTGGAACCGACTTCAAAAAAACGCAACTGTGTTTTTTGTAAGTTTTTATTCTGCATTTTACAAGAAATTTACCCTCTAGACAGCTATTACTAACTTGTTGGAATTAAGTTCCATATTGCATATTGTACCTACTCCTATTTTTGAAAAATTCGTTCTCAATTGATAGCAAGCGCCGATTGCTTAACAAATATGTTTTATTCCAAGGACAGTGATATTACTTATAATGTATGTTATACCTTATTTCAAGTTTAAAAACCATTTCTAGCATTCTTGCTCTATGGATTTAATCTATCCCGTAAATCATGAGGTGTCAGGAATAAATATTTTCTCCACACAGTATACTGAAGAATAATTGTATTTTCTACTTGAAATTTAAACCAATTGAAACGGGCGTCGCGCGTCGTTGGAAAATAGAAAGGTTTAGAACATCTTAATGCCGCCGTTCCTGTTGTGTTGTTCGGAAAATGATCGATTCTGAGTATGAAACTGTTATCGAGTGTTGAAACGATTTCGTTGAGAAATATGGACTATCTTTTTAAGATAAATGTGTTAAGAAATACGGTTCGATATGTGAAGGTAATACGATTTCGACAAACGTTAGAAGGCCGTTTTTCTTTCTTTGAAATATCAGTAGATCAATGATGTATTGCAATTTCTAGTTCTATAATCATCTGTTCAATCTGAGAATAGTGTGGGTGGTATACGACGGTGAAGATAAGATGAGATATTCAGAGCTATTTCAGACACGCATGACCTTTGCCATAAAGACGTTGTAGTCATGCCGTGTGAACTTGTAACGTTACGCTTCTGCTCATGCAGAGGCCGTATTGAATGGAGTGCCTTTTGGGCTGATCAATTTTAGGATTCTGACGTGATATCCATTTTTGAAGCGAATCGAACCTGATCTGACCTGCAAGAGCGATATAAGGACTTCACTCGTACGTTAAAGCTGCAGGGTAGTGCCATACGTATAAATCGTTCATCATTATCTGTCCTCCACAAATTGGCGTATAATAGCAGTCCTTCGCAAAAGTCTTCGTCACGCTTACTATGAAAAGTTGAGAGTGGATTTAATATCATCCCATTTCATACCGCAAGAGGAAAATGTTATCCAGTGTCACCAAACAATAGTTTATTGTGAAAAGTTTATATCGAAGTTTGTTATATAACGTGTGAAAAAATTAACCTTACAAACTTTAAGAGGTGCTTTAGACCATCAACTGAACAACTTTTACTATGGGACCAAACCTGAAATCGCGAAAAAAAAATCAGCTGTTCGCTACATTTATGTTCGTACGAGTCGTCAAAATGTAGGGAACAGCTGTTTTTTTTTGTGATTTCAGAGTTGGTCCCATAGTGAAAGTTGTTCAGTTTGATGGTCTAAAGCACCTCTTAAAGTTTGTAAGGTTAATTTTTTCACACCTTATATAAAGAGCGGCATAATTTTATAGGTTGTTTATGTAAAAGAAGGGCCATAAAATGGACGATGAAATAGATACAGGGGACGATATAGGTAAGGCTTAATTGATTCGTAAGTTTAAGACTGCTATCTATTTATATTGTGATGCAGGAGAGAACGAATGAGATTGTTGATCGATCTTAACACTGGCATTTGAATAGCAGGTCGAAGGTTAAAAAGGTATTTATAGTGTTCATTATAATAAGCAAACATAACGTAGGTGTAAGTATATGAGATCAGAAAATGTATCTGGGAGACTTAACAAATAAGGTCGTAGTGAGAAAATTAAAGTGATTTACAATATATGTGTAGGTAATCTAAAATAAGCCAATGACAATGGTACATTGTTAGATAAAATTATTAGACAAATACCAAATTAGGAGAAGACAAAAGACACGAAGAACATGGAATATTGTATTAAACATGCTATACGGCGAAAAGAGGATGAATACTGATCTGACTGATAAGAGATGTAGAAAAAAGAAAAAGACATGCTGCGTCAACATTAATTTGAATAGACATAAAGGCAAAAGGATAAAGATGAAATACCAATAGAACATTAATGCAGACAAACGAAACTACACAGCTATGTTCGCGTCCACATAAATGTGTATGTCCATTGACAAATCAAAAGGAAATGAAGGCTTAACTACGAAACCGATCGAAAAAGAAAGTTTTTATGGGGATACGTCTCTATAATCGATGTATAAACTCCGTAAAAGAAAATGGATTTGCAGATTGTGAGCCTATATGCAAAAAAGATAGGAGGTTTCAAGTATTATGAGTATATTGTATATATACTCATACTAAAAATAATGTTGTATATATATATATTTATTGCTGAATGGTTTCGCTCTTGACCTCGATCGCGCCTGATGGAAAGCGATGGATGAGGTCTATGATGGAACGAGCGTATGTGGCCCCGAAGATGCCTAAGGAACGGAAACTCCCACGCGTCGGCGAAACACAGCAGGCTTGTTGACCGCGGACTCTGGTGGGAGGGTGGTTGCAAACCAGACGGGCGTTAACCTACCACCGCAAGGGCAGAATTGGCCAGTCAAATGAGGTGTTGGGTGTGACTGCCCGGGATGCGCCGAATGCTCGGTTCAGTAAAGTAACTGGCGGTACACACTGCGCTACACGAGGAGGCTTCTTTTTGCGTCCCCCTGCCCTTGATAAGTATAGCAAATAATAGGTAGTTAATAATGTAACAATTTAAACCAATTATAGTTCTTTGTAGTTTTAATATAGTAATTTTCTACTATTTAAACTAAGAATGAACTGTAGAAACATTAATTTACGTTGCAGACTAGCAAAATTTTCGAGACCAATATTTACGAGCATTACAACATGTAACTTTAGTAGGTACCCAAGTAATAAAACATTTTAATAAATCTCATTTCAATGCGGTAACAAATAAAACTTCATTTCATTGAACTTGAACTAAGCCAAAAAGTCCTTAGCTAGGTAGGTACTAAAATTACAATGAAATAGTTTCAGAAAAAACTGGCCTAATATTTCGGTCTTATGGCGCGCATTAATATCAAAAATAAATATAATTAATTTCGACTTTATTCATGATGAAAAATCTTGGATTTGCTTTATAGGACTGTTCATCAATAGAGAAGACAGATGAAGATGCTGCATCAACAATAGCGTAGGTCTTAAGTAATAAAGAATGGAGAAAAAAGCCAATACGTCAATAACGAATATTATAATATGAAGTAAAATTTCATTTAAACAGAGAAAGGGGTACAGGCTACTACTGTGTGCGGACTAATTTTTCCTTATGATAATAACGGGACCCTTAACGAAATCTTAAATGACACTCTTACTAACATAGTGGCATGGTTGAAAGACCATAATTTAGAAATAAATTTCTCGAAGACGAAGCTGATGCAATATAGACCATATCAGAAAGAAAAGGTAGATATCGACTTCTCATATAATAATACAAAATTACAATGTGTAAACGACTTTTCACTGCTAGGCCTGACTGTCGATACAAATATAAACTGGAAAGCTCATATACAAACCCTATCAAATAAATTGGCTAGCTTTACATACGCCTTAAGAGAACTAAAAAAAGCAACCGACTTCATGACAGCTCTTTCAGCCTACTACGCATACGCATATTCGTGGCTAAACTATGGAATTATAATGTGGGGAAATAGTGTAGATATAGAGCGACTATTCATTTTACAAAAAAAATGCGTTCGAATCTTAGTAAATTTAGAAAGTACGGAAAGTTGCAAACAATACTTTATAGAACATAAAATTCTTACGCTATCAGGTATTTATATTCTAGAAGCTAGTAAATTTGTGAGAAAATACCCATCGCTTTTTCCGTTAGAAAAACAGCAACGCCCACAGCAACGCAGTCTTAGAAACCGATATCTAAACGAACTAGCGGTACCAACCTCAAAACTGGCTATGTTTCGTTCTGGGCCTCTGGCCATGTGCGTTAAAATCTATAATAAACTCCCAAATTCAATTAAGAATACAGAGTATGACAACAAATTTAAAAATGACCTACAAAACTACTTAAACTTAAAATCATATTATAACCTAAAAGAATTTTTAACCGAGAAATAAATAAATTAATATCGACTTGAACACATTACGCATAACTAGGTACTCTATAAAACATCAGTCCGCTACTACCTCATCCCAGTATTTTTTAGTGATTACTTTCAATTTGATTTTATCTGAAAATGTGACATATATATGTAAAACTAATCTATTGACATTAAATTAACTGAGTTATAAATGACATTTAGACTAATTGTAACATGACATAAATTGTAGTATGAGATTATAATATGAAGATGATAATTTATTTATTTAGTTTATAAGAATGACATAATGTATAATTATAATTAATAATTTTTAAATTAATCTATATCAACAAATTGTATGAATAATGATAGCATGTTAAATTAATTAAAACCTATCGCCTATACATTGCTGTGCCCTAGCAGGGTTCATTGTTTGGAACTATCATAATGTAACAACCTGTAAACAACATGAAATGCAATAAATAAATGAAATGAAATGAAATGACTACTTCTGCAATTTCATCAAAACTTTTAATACGGGAACATCCGTTGTACTGTAAAGGCCGCACCATTAATACCTGTTCATAAAGTTTTTGACGATGCTGTACCAACCGAGTATTGAAGCTACTTCTACAAAGTTTCCACGATTACTTAGATAGGAAATCACTGTAAAGGTCGAAATTAACAGGCATATTGTTTTATTTCACGCCTAATGTTACAAACAAGTTCCTAAGAATTCGGTCACCAACTGTTCCAGTGAGTGGGTAACCGATTTATGAAGGTCAAAACTTTAGTCGGCACTGTCCGACTTAATCGAATTCTGTCGGGGCCTTTGTCCGGCTAATCAAATCTCTTCCAGCTCGCGTAGTACTTTGGACATGTTAGAAGTGTTACGCGTCACTTCAAGTTAATTACTAATATCGACATGCACGACCATCGGGAAATATTTAATAAAACCAAGGAGATATTAAAAATGACAGGACAAAATGAGTTATCGATACTGCCCCAGGAATACATTAATTTAAGGATTCGATAATAAATCTCGTTGCCAGACAGGCAGAAGGGTGTCACCTTAAAGAATATAACAATGGAGACTTCGGTGAGTTTAGCAACAGTAGACACCAGCGAAAAATGTATAAAACTCTTCACCGAAACCTACATTTCAACAAAAATGGACTAAGCAAAAAACATTTGAAAACGTAAACAAAGCGTAAACGAGCACAAAACTAAACGGAACAGAAGCGTCACATCCAACGCCGTGGCGCGTGTAACCCCGGTGGAAAAATTTCGCTCCCCTCCTGTCCTTAATTTTAACTAATTTCAGCTGCAAGCGCCTGCCATGTCCACGCCAAGCGGGCGAACTGTCCAAGTAATTACTTCCACGGTAATCCCGCAGAGCTTGTAATCCTGCGTAATATTATATATACTGGAATGGCGGTGTTCTTAGATGGTAATAATAATAATAAGCATTGTAAGGTATTTTCTTTTATAGTCGTAAGGTTGAATGGTGTTTAGGGATATTTTAAAAGAGCGGTGATTTTTGGGGAAAATTTTAGTGAATCTACGTTTATTGTACCATAACCGTTTTTTTCCTGCGAGACGCGATTCAATATCTAAGTACTTATGACAAAACGCAAGGGTAAGTTAATTTTCTCGAAACCTTAGGACTCAAAGCGGTGTCGTTGCATTTCTAGAAAAAAAATACATCAGTTTTATCTGCTACTTCTTTCTGATCAATCCTAGACACTGTTCCTTTCTCATTCGCTTGTTTTTTGTGGTTATTACCTTGGAAGCCTTAATGTCAACCTTGCGGCACAATAAAAACAAAGGCGCTACGAACTTAGTTTAGTGTATAAATTGAAGGAAAGTTGAGACAAAGAAATGGAAAAGAATCACGATAAAATTTACGCTCATTTTGATAATTATAACCAGTAAATGATAGTAGTACAAAATTTTACTCATTTTAATCGAGCTCATTACAAATAGAACCCTGTTTAGTTCAAGTTTATTCAGTTTCCAAAACTACCCTTTAAAGGGGGCAGAGTGGGTGTTAAAGATCATAGAGGTAAAATACGAAATCCTCGCGGAAGAAGTCGCAGGCAGTGCTCTAGTATTTTATAATTTTGCTCCCATAGGCTTTGCTCCCAATAAATATCAAACATAATTATTTCGGCCAAATACCACACGAAATCATAATAACATATTTTAACAGCGTCGTTGGTTTCATCACAAAACCTTTCTTTAAGTCACAAGCAAGGAAAAAATTTGCTAATATAACGAGGCCTTTAAAAGTCATCTTGGCAACAATGTAATTTGAGTGTTCGTCGCTACCTTGAGGGTGCTTCGACATTCCGCCTCTGTGATATCACGTTTGTTCCCAACTTTCACTTAGTTACAACGTGTTCAAAACATGTAACAAAGTTAGGTCTTTCGAGATGAAAAGTATTACGATCGCCCACCTATCTCCCACTCTAGAAAAAACAACATATACCAATATGACGATAAGTGCAATGTGCAAAAAAACGCAAGACTGAAATCCAAATATTAAAACAGTCGTAGAACATTATAGCAAATAGCTGGAAAGCGAAAAGAATCAACAATTCAAATTGAGAAATCCCTCAGACAAAACGAAAAGCACAGATGCGGGCTGCAGAACGGTTAATATTGAAAGCGCTTTATCACTTTCACCGCTGTATTTTCTTTTCCACAAATCCGAAAGCGGTAACCGCATTGAAACTACAATTTTAATTTAAAACGATATAGATCAAATACAGTAGACGAAATTCATTTATTCTCTAGTACACAAAAGAGTTGATTGTAAAAAAAAAAAATACAAAAACGACAGAGATTTTTTTTGTCGTTGCAGTACATTCATCGCCGGCGGCATAAAGCTTCACTATGGGTTCATTAATTCCGTCGTTCCTGTGATAAACAAATAAGTGTGAGCCGATTTCATTGAACGGATATTGAATGTTCCATTCCACTCAAACGCTGTCACAATAAAGGAACAAACTACAATTTTTAGTTTTGTTGTCTTTTGAATGGAATTTTGCGGAAACGCGTAAAGTACAAAAGATGAAACAAAGGTCGTCATTACACTTGGGCGTGTTAATTGTAAAAGGTCCAGGGATGAATCTATTGAGCTCAAACTTGGACCTAAACGAGACCAAAGTACAAAAGTTCCGGCCTCGAATTGAGCAAGTTACATGATACTAGGTCGCAATGAATAATAATTATATGGAAATTGCCAAACTAGATTTATTGACCAAGTTGTCTAAAGGCCTTCAAAGTCGTACACTCAAGCTGAGATAATGAAGGGAGTTTCCGAAAGAGCGATCGACTGGCGATCGACAGTAACGAAACACATAAATCACCATTGATTCCTTATCTTTAAGTCCAAAAAGATGGTTACTTACATATATCTGCCAACTTAAGTTTGGTCATTTGGACTGCTGTAGGCTGATGATGAAGTTTGGTCATAAATATGTAGAGAATTTTGTGGAGACTGTTTTTTATATCTAACTTAGAATTTTTTATCACCATTTTTTTCATAAAATTTCACCTTCTCGTAGATTACAAAATTAAACATAAGTAATGTACCCACATCAAAAAAGTTTAAGCAACGTCAAATGAACATCAAATGACCCCCGGTTTGGATTAGGCCTGATACGCGAAGGTAGTGTAGTGCAGTGAAGTAGGAAGTAGTGTATTGTCGTCCCGGAAATGCTGAACGGCTGAGATGCATCCAGAAAGTGCACCCTTACAGTGGCTCCACAGTGATGGTATTATGAAGAACAGACGAACTAAACTCGTTTTTGTAGATGGCAATATGAACGCTGAAAGTTACGTTGAAGATGTCCTCGGGCCTTATGTTCACCTATTTAGTCTTGGCCCAGATTTGTGGCCTACACAATCGCTAGACCTCAATCCCATCGAGCACGCATGGAACATGCTCCAGAGACGTGTTCTAGAGAACCTGGACGGAGTGTCGACAACCCAACAACTGAAAAACTTGGTAAAATTCCATTGGGAGCGATTGCCGCAGGATCAGATAAACGATCTTATGAATTCAATGAAAAATCTTTGCCGACAAGTTTTAAACAACAGAGGCGGTCACACTTTGTATTGAATAACCAAATGATTAAAAAAAAAATGTCGTTATTTAATTTTGTAAGACATGGAAGGTTTAATTTCGTTATAAATTTATTTTATAGTACGTATGTTACGGTAGACACACATATTGTTCATTATTGTGATTAAATGAACAATTAAATTAAGGATTTTGTTGGTTTAGTCACTAATGCATCAAGAAATGCTTAGTTATTGTTTATGAAAGAAATATAAATATTTATATTACAATAGTAAAAATCGTTCAAAGTTGAAAACCGTACGGTTTTGAACTTTCATAAGTCTAAGCAAGATGTACATGTTGCTTAGACTTTTTTGATGTGTGTATTTACAAAATTGGTTCAAACCTGCAACTCTCTAAGCTGATCATTATCTGAATTACCTGCAACAACAACATAATAAATTAATACAAATATTAATTAAACCAAACGATACCAAACGAGATCGATAAATAACTCGGAAGTCTCGTTTAATGTCGGTAATATATCGCCAGAGAAGGTTTACGAGCGGTTTAATAAAAATAATTTATTATTGCAAATAATAGAGAGGAAAAGTGTTGAGGAAGACTAAGATTAACGTAAGACGATTAATTGTAACGTGGTGTACGTTACAATTAATTTTCCTTCTGTACAGTTTCTAAGATTGTTGTGTTTAATGAAGATCAGTGAAGCTACATCAGGAACTGCATTAATGAAGACCAGTGTAGCTACGGAAGGAAATACATAACAAAACATAATAATAATAATAATAATAATAATAATAAATCCCTGGACATTTCACACAGCACCATTTGTCCCAAGCTAAGCAACCTAATGCTTGTGTTATGGTAACAAGATGGCTGATAAACTACTTATATACATTTTTTTTTTTTTTTTGTAAATACATACATATTATAGATAGAAAAACACCCAGACTCGGAACAAATACATGTAGGTCATACAAATATTTGTTCCGTGCGGGAATCGAACCCGCGACACGCAGCGCAGCAGTCAATCGCTTAACCACTGCGCCAACCGTGCCGGCAATATATCATGCCTCTTTCCCCGAATTGTTAGGTAATGGTGTACTTGTATATTATTGTAGTACACTCACATTTCACCAGCAGTGCGATACTGTAACCATCTCAACGTGAAAACTTAGGTGACGTGAGCGTGGAGTGAACTGTCACTGTATCCCACCTGATAGTAGGGCCACCAAGCATTCATTTACAATCATAATCGAGATTTTAATAATATTTTTTTTGCTAATTTGTTGTTACATTATTTGTTTTTGTTATTTCATTATTTTCTCTATTATTTTCGTCATATAATTGCAAATGAAGTACTCGTATTTATAGTGCTCCTTACTTTAATTTAGGCGATGTGTGTTCTTTGTTTTTGTGCTCACACCATAAATTATTATTATATTATTATTAAATAAGTCTAAACGTGAGGATTTTTAATTGGCTTTCGGGTGACTATTGTTTTGCTTTTGTGTTTGTTTTTATTAGCTGTAAGTCCTCCATGTACTAAATTAAATGAATAAAATGCCTAATGGAAAAACCAATTACACTTTGCCCGACTTGGTAGTCGAATCCAGGACCTCATACTCAGCAGTATCGCGTTTGCGACCACTAAACCAACAAGGCAGTTGAACGCGGAAGGAACTAATGAATGTGTATATGTATATATAAATAGGGTGGAACTAAGTAAAATATTCCAAAATATTTAATTTTAGTAATCGTACAATTAAGATATTTATTTTTCACCGTGACGTCAGACACAATCGACATGAGCAACAACCATCACACCGCCGAAGATGCAAAGGTCCATTGAAATGAAAATGGTTAAAAACTTATATCCACAGCATTGTCTCAGTTAAATCGAGGTAGATTTAACTCAGACAATGTTGTTTTGACTTCTGACTGTTTGAAGTATTAAAATAGTAATAAAACCAGTTTTATAGACTCCAGTCAAGTGAAGGTGTGTCGTTATATTAAGGTTATTAATTGAATGAATAATTTATAACAAAAGTTTTAAGTCTATTGAGAAGCTAAAAAGTCTTTTGAATTATTAATTTTCTTCCCAGTATATAATGTCACTGGAAGATTTCTTGTGAGTGGGTCTTCTTGGATAAGTTATTCATCATAATTATTTAACAAATAAATAATTTGCAAAAGATGGGTAGACACGATAGAACCTTTCCAGTTGGCGCAAAATCACTCTAACCGGAATGTTTATCAAGGACCGAAAATTCGGGATTCTTTCCCCGATTTCACTTAAATATTGAGCCTCATGATATCCTATGTCACCCACATGTCCGCCTATTATCTACTACTAAATGAAGGGTTGAATATTTGTGATCATTCAATTTCCGTGCGTGTCATGCCCAGTAGCTCCCAATCCCATATCAACAGCTGTCAAAAGTTACCGTGGCCGGAAATCGGCACGTTTCTTTTTCTTTATGAAAACCTTTATTCGCGTCATGAGCCTCTTCATTTTATGGATGTAACGTTTAGAGAGTGGGACTTGGTATTTTTATGACGAATAAAGGACAAGGTTATCGGAGAGTCTTCAAGTATGAAGGTCTCGTGAGAGGTTTTCTTCTATATTTATACACGTATTTGGCCTAATACTTGATTTTTGGAAGTTTCCTTTTCTTTTGTTATAATGAAGTAGGTATGTATATATATGCAACATATAGGTAGTCGAACGCCTAAACAAGATTGAAAATATCTGAAGCAAAAGACATTTAAAACAACGACAACTCATGTTAAGAATATTCCTGACAACATTATACAACTTATACAAACCTATGTTGTGGAACTTGAATGTGACTTGATATCGCAGAATCGCCTGAAGTCAACTGAGTTATTTGTGAACAACTCCCTAATGTTAGAGCTCCATGTTCAAAAATATTACAATCGAGATGTTCTGAAATGGCAGAAAGATGTAACATGTTTTCCATTCTCATACAATATTCTAGGCGCGCATATAACTTGTGGTACTGACGTCGCGAGTTCGTGTTGCGCCTCGCTACACCCGTCTTTTTGTATTCGGACCATGAAATTAAAATAAATCAATGCATCTGTGATTCTAGTCTCGAACCATAATTCGGTAAAGTTAGAAATTGAAAACAACGCCTTAATTCCATGTTTCATTTTGTTTTCTTAATAAAATGTTTGTTAAAGGAGAATCTCTTCATTTCAAAAAGTAAATACAAAGTTATTGTTGATCCCGAGCAAATAGCTTTGTATGCCAGTAATTTCCATATACTTAAACACATCTAATTATTTCTCCAATCAGGATTTGCGAACAATACAATCAAGTCCTTGGGGTTCACGATTAGCATAATCGATTAATCGCAGCGCTCTTTACAGGATAGCCGCAAGGATCTTTGTTGTGGCTACGTGCTAGTTTGATGTTGGATGTTTTTCTAGAATATGTAAACACTCACGTAGGTAATAATAGACTAGCTAGAAATCCATCTTCGAAGTAGGTACGTGTCATTGTCCAATCGTAGAATGAAACCAGAGCGGTCATGTGACATCGGAAGCAATAAAGAGCATCAGAAAGAGAGCTTTCAACGAACTGGTGGGTCCGGTCACAAAATCTATTTGCGTTGCCACGTAAATAGAGCAAAATGTTTGTGAGTGCTTTGTGAACATCGATTTGTTGGGAAAATGCCTTCATTTGTTTTCATTAAAGCCCCAACCGAAACGTAGTTGGGAGCCAATTCTCAAACTGCGTCCGAATTTAAACAGAACTTCGGAAGAATGATTTGTTTAAAATAACAGCGGCCCATTTGGCTGCTGCAAGGTAAATGCAAACCTAAGTTGTAAGCATTCGTCTCTCTCAGAAAAATATTTGAACATAACAAAAGCTTAGTCAGGCGTGGTATACCTGCCGACAGCAAACTTTGTCCAAAATTGTTTCTTTATCGTTAAAATGCGACGCCACAATAAATGGAGAGTTTGGTGAGGGAAGAATCGCTGACCCAATACTTGCTTTTTCTTTTCAAATTGTAGAATCAAGAATGAAGCTTCCTTTTGGTTATATCACCCATCGCAACACTTGCCTTTTTCGCTCGAGTGAGTAAATCACAAAGGCTGACATCCTCAGATTTGTACTAGAGTAAAACGTAAGCACAATAAGAAATATTTTATAGTCAAGGCGGCTTTGAGACGGGGGTGTCACGCTGCGGATGAAAGGAGTCCTCACATTTCTATTTGTCGCACGAACACCTCCAAAGAACTTAGAGCTGCCGTGAATATAATATGTCAAGATTTTTCGTGCTTTCGGGAAGCAAGTAATCGAATCGACATCGACGTTCAACGGTAAGCTTTGGCGTACCTCGGAAACGTGAACGGCATACAAAATAGATATTAGAAAAGAGGAAGTAGAAAGTTACTTTATGAACTTGTTATAGTTTGAAACTGAATACGATGTTAGTGTAGTTTGTCCTATTTTACATGGAAATTATAATATAACGTTAGGACAGACGATGGTAGCGTTTTGTTCAAACAATTTCATAATTCAAGGCTTCTGACAATGAAACACAAAGTTGAGATGCTGCAACTTTCTATAAAATTGAAATAATTTTAAGGGGAGAAGTTAAAACTAAAGTTGGAAGCGAAACCACTTTGCAGATAACAAAAATAATTTGAATATTATGTACCTAAAGCTGTGCCCGGACGTGTGTAATGTATTAATGTATCGTGTAATGTAACGCAAATCCTGTATGTGTTTGACTACGAAAGCTTTTGTGTCGCGCTAAAACCGACAGCGATCAGCGCGAGCGCCAGCCGGAGCGTTATATGTATGTAATGCTTGTAGTGACGTCCACACGCTGAATTTACGTTACATTGCACAAAACATTACAGCGTACGTGTGTACTGTAATGTTTTGTGCAAGGACCCGGCTTAAGGATTCAACTCAAGCTTCCCATTAAGTCTTACTTCCAGTTTGTAAAATGACCTCGCCGGTTTATAAATCCAAGAAACTAAAAATAAAGCACCAACAGCAGAATACCTATTTTTAAGCAAGAATGATGCTGGCTCAAATGTAGCTGTGTCGCATAAGATAAAATATTACCTTGTCCGAAAAATGATAAGTGTTTTACGTTTCATGAATTTTGCAACTTTTGTATGATGAATAGAAGCGACGGTAGCCAAAAGAAGTTTCTGTTTAGACAACATTGCGACGTTTAGTCTTTTATGGACATTTTATGCATGGAAAGATCTTTTTGTTTCCAGAAAATTTCATCCTACCTTTTCTCATGTGAATGAAGAATGAAGTTTCATAACATACCCCAGACCCAATGGGGTATGTTATGAAACTTCATTCTGCTTTTAAAGAAAATTTCAAAATTATTCTTCTAATTTGCGGCATGCTTCCACTCTTGGGTATGATTCGTTCAGAAAGCTTAAAAAATAATTCAACGCTGTCTATGAATATCGAATTTCCCATTATTTTCGCTGAAAGAATGCAGTGAATTGAAAAAAGAACACTCCCAATCTGGCAGCCAAAAAGAACACTCCCAATCTGGCAGCCGCATTGCACCCAAAACTATCGACTTTATCGCTTCGCGCCAAAATGTGAATCGGTCCGAGTTTAACTTGGCCCACAGACGCGGCGATTAGAAATACGTCAGATATACGAAGAGAGAACCGCAAAATATTGACGGAATATAACAGCTGATTTCGAGATTATTTTTATGCATGATGTATGGCTTATAAAATAATAGGTATTTCACTACTATCTGTCACGAAATTGTTTTTGATAAGCGTTTGATAGCGACCCATATGGTTTGTACATATCAATGAAAGCATTTTGTATTTTATTGTACTTGTAAACAAAACGTTTTGCTTAAAACTCAGAGGTTTATTTTTTTGTTGGACATGCAGCACAAAATGCTTATACAAATTCTGGTCGACAACAGGAAGCGTTGCTACGGTAGCTTTGTTTCCGATTTTTTTTTTCAAACCAGTGCAAATTCATTTCGGTAGGTCCGTTACTTTGTTTACCGAAGCCAATTAAACAAATTGGAGTTGAGCCTGATGAAAGAAATGAGAATCAAAGGGAAAACACTTAAATAACTAAATTTGATTAAGAATATTTTATCGAAATGAACGAGTGATTGTACTTAAATCTCTGTAGCTCTTTATATAACTTTTACAATATTAAAGATAAATTTAGTATAAACAATTAACGTATATTCTTACCATACACAATTAACTTTGATTATTATCGTATAACATAAATTCAAACAAGATAAAATATCTAATTACAGCGCTGTGCGTGAAAACATTAATAATTACAAAACTTAATTACATTATGTAGGTTTCAGCCAACAAAATTGTTTTGCGTTCAATACGTTAGCGAAAGCGCTTTGAAAATAAGACAAATGAGTTTAGTACGGGACATTTTCTTATTTAGCGTAGATCTATTCTTATTTCCGATTCATGGCTTAACAGGTTCACTGTCCACAAAGTAGACACAATAGTTAAACAATTAACATGAATCATATGTGATTCATGGTACAGGTAATGGGTTAAGCCTTGTCTCCCTTCAACTAATGACTCTTCCCGGCTTCCAGCTTATAAGAAACGACCGGTCGGTTGGTGGTGGTGGTGGTGTTGCCATATATCTTCGCACACATATTCCCTTCTCAGTTGTCGGCGCAGCCACTGCCATCAAGTGCTGGTAAGCATCTGTTTCTTGAAGTGGAACTACACCATTCAAAACTACTTCTTGGCGTCTACTACTGTCCCTCTTTACATGTTAATTTCGTTTCATCATTTGAAAATGTATTAGAAATGTTGATCCCTTCTTACAGGCATAGTAGGTATAATCAGGGGTGACTTTAATACTTGTCTTCTGAAAAAAGACTATCGCTCTTTTTCTCTGACTAATATTTCGGCTTCCAGTAATCATTCTATTCTTCCGCTGAGTGGCACTCACCATTTTCCTAACTCTACTCCTTTGCTTCTTGACTTGATTTTTGTTTCCTCTCCTGATCACGTCGCCAAGCATGGCCAGTGCTCAGCCGATGCCTTTTCCTCTCATGACCTAATCTATCTTTCACATAAAATTCGCCCACCTAACGCGAAAGCCAAGATTCTTATGCAACGTAATTTTGATGATATGAATGTTGACGACCTTTGCAAGGATGCCAACAATATAGATTGGTCTGTTCTATTTGCGTCTACATTTATGTCGATGAGCAAGTTAACATATTTTCAGTTGAACTTATAGAGCTTTATGATCATCACGCACCTGTTCGAGTCGTTATGGTTAGACATCTGCCGGCGCCGTGGCTCACAGATGAAATTAAAGCAATAATGCAGAAAAAAAGTGACGGCAAAATCTAAGCGTAGGCCTAATGACGCTAACAGGGAAATATATGTCTCAATCCGTACTCACCGCAATAAGGTGTGTAGGAATGCTAATCGACATCACATTCACACTACTGTCCAAAATAGGGACGCATCCAAAGTTTGGAAATTTCATTGATCATTGGGGGTCGGTAAAACGCGACAAGAGACAATTCCAAAAGAGACGAGAGATGCAATTTTGATAGGACAATACAATTTAATACACTGCATTATCGTTCATCTCTTTCAAAGTTGAAATCGATGTAAATCATGAGTCTTAGCACTTAATAAACTATATAAGCACTTTCGGTAGGAGGACATTTGATTTATCTTCTAATAATTAAATAATTCATCATTATTAATTTTATTTTAGTTAATAATTTCATTTTAAATTAAGTAAGCTTTTAATTCCTGTTTATAAATAGATATAGTTTAAAAAAAAAAAACACGCTTTAATGATGACATAAACTAAAAAGTGGTAAATAATTTTTAATTTAGAAATAAATTAGTAAACAATAAATGGTATTATTGCGAAAAAGCATGGGGAGCTCCATATTCATATATGTTCTTGAGAAGCGCCCCACGCCTTTTTCACAATACCATTACCAATAAGTACCATTTACTGCTTATTAATTTATTTCTAAATTAATATTATCAATAAGCCGTAAATGGTATTATTGTGAAAAAGGCGTGGGGCGCTTCTAAAGAACTGATATATGGAGCTCCCCATGCTTTTTTCGCAATAATACCATTTATTGTTTGTTAAATTATTTCTATCTACGTATGTAAGTATTATAGTATACCTATTATTTTGCACCAATGACAACCACATTTTTTTATATCGACGCAATCACCGTCCATTCTAAGGTTGCCTGGAAGAGATCGCAGAAAGCGATAATATCGCCCATTGTATGTTTTGTAGTAACAACTGTATTTTTTTCGTTATGTATTTTCTGGTGTACAATAAAGGATATATAAATATAAATAAATCTTTTGCGAGACATCAGTGTGTCAGTTTTAACATTCGAAGCTGTTGTCACGGAAATCCGACTCAATATCTTACAATACAATAGAATAGAATACTCTTTATTATGTACATCATACATACACAGACATAAATAAAGAAATTTTACAAAGGGTGACACAATAGCCGGTCTTATCGCTAAGAGCGATCTTTTAAAGACAACCTTAATACCGCAAGACAAATATATCTATGGACAGATTAATGTGACATAATCAGCCTATAATGTTATCTCTGGGACGCAGACGAACGCGAGACACCAGTCCGGGTTGGTAGATGTGACATGTCTTCGAATTTTTGATTCTGGGACATGCCAGTTTCCTCACGATATTTTCCTTCACCGTTTTGAGAGCAATGGTGGTGAAATACTTTACACACAGTCAAGCGCCTGTCTGGGTTCGAACCTACGACCTAAAACTCGGTCGCGGCAGTTACCACTGGGCTGCAGCTGTTCTCGATTATTGTGACTTTCTTCAAATTGCAGCATGATCGTCATCGGCATCCTTCAGCCTTATGTCAATACATCTGTCAGAGCAGCATATCATATTCTTCCGTACCTATAGTATCTCTATCAGCCCTCATCTGATTCATTACCTCCTTCGTAGCCATATCATCTTAAACAGATTCCATCTCTCTATTCTTTGGGCTTCCTGCAAGGTGCACCAAGTGCTTATTTAAATTGAATACTGAACAACTTCCTATCACTTTAGATTTAATTATAAAGTTTCGTTTTGTTAGGTCTTCCATTAACACACCAATAATGGTTGTAAAGCAAACAACTCTTCGGATTCAAAATATTATCCTTGTTTCAAACTAATAGAAATTGTAATAACTTACACTGAAATATCGCTATGAGTTCTCGGTTCTGTGGTAACATTAAATAGTTCTCGCTATCAGAATTACGTGGCATTCAATAATATTCAACGAAAACAGTGTTGCGGTAATCAGCATTATGTTAAATAAATACTTCTGGAAACAATTACGGTGGAAGCCTATTCGACGAACCGCACCTGCGCTCTTATTGGCTCAGTATCCACCTCAATAAAGCAGCAACACTTCGAATTTTGTAGAACCGAATTACATTATTCACAGTAATTTTACAAAGTACTCACCTTGCTGTTGTTAAACAACATTATATGGTTAAATAAGCTCCTACTAGTAACAATTTAACAAGAGGAAGCAAATTGTTACCTACCTATCAAACATTGTTTAACATTTCCAATTGAAATGAGTTATCACCCCAGGTTAGGGTGTGTTAAATTTAAATTACACAGTTCTTTAGGTTTTACAAATTTTAATTTCATTTACTTTTAAGCAAAAAAAAAAAAAAGTTTACGAGATTTCTCTAAATTAAGTAACAAGCTTACTTAATTTACAGAAATCTCGTGAACTAGGTAACGAGCAAAAAGTATGGAAAATCATATCTCTGTAACTTGGATCTAGTAAATCTTTTGTTTTTAGGAAAACCACTTGGCTATGCCGTCGACGCTTTAGCTCTTGATACTATGTACCTAGCAGACGCAATATATTCCTGACAAGTTAGTTTTTGCAGTTTAATTTCCTAGGGAACGGGAGTTTGGGCCAAAACTGACGGAATGGCACGGAGCCAAGCTGCCTAACAAAATGGGGCGCCTAGAGGAATTTCATTATTGAAAGTATTTCATCTAGGGAGCTATATGATTTGCCAGCTCGTAAAATCAGCTGACAGCGTCAAACAGATTAATACCCTGTAATATTTGAGGTTGTAAACCACTAAAGTATGCTGTTAAGGCGCTTGCAGAAGGCAAGTTTTGAATGAAATGCAGTATCAATATAATGGAATTTATGAATACTGTATTATACTTTATCTACGTGGACTGAAGCTTTTGATGGTGTCCCATGAAAGCTTTTTATGACTTTAAAGGTGACTGGAAGTTAAGTCGGTGAATGTTCAGCAATAACATGAGACTTTAAACTAGTTTCCGGCGCCCAGGTTTCTTGTAGTTAATCCATAGTAATTAATATGAACACCAACAATATTCACTCCTTCCCAAGAAATGTAACGATCATCCTATCTAGGATAGTTCATGCTGGAGTCGATCGAGTCATTTAAAATATGTATACTGAGGAGATCAAGTACTCACCGTACTTCCCGGAAACCTCAACGATGGACAACGATGACGTTGCAATTTTACTTTATGATATCCTAACGCTAGTGAAACGGGAATGTAGTTTTACACAAGAATTTTGTGATGATAAACAACCCAGTGGAAAATAACATAAGAACGACATGACAACGATAGTATCTAGACTTAATAAATGAAGCATCAAAATTACGCAATGCTTTATCGAGTTTGATTAACACTGTGTCTCCCTATTTAAATTACCAGAACTGAGATCATGATGATTATTTTCGATTAGATAGAAATATTTCTAAATAAATATATACTCGAAAACATTTTTGGACAAATATATATTTTTGAAATTCCTATCCGTCCGAAATGTAGGTTGATTTGATTAGCATTTCCGGAATGTTGATATTGGAATTTCACCAATTGGCCTTTCGAATGCAAGACAAAATAATCGAAAGCAATATAGTGCGACTGTATTATACAGCGTGTAACGGAAAGGGGGTATCAACCCTGAAGGAGGTGAATGTGCTCATGAAACTCAACAACTTTCCCCAAAGAACATAGGTCGAAATATGAAAAAAAAATTTGGCCCTCCCATAGTAAATCAATCAGCTGGTAGTCAGTTTTGTAAGGGAGAGCCAAATTTTGTTTTTCATATTTCGACCTATGTTCTTTGGGGAAAGTTGTTGAGTTTCATGAGCACATTCACCTCCTTCAGGGTTGATACCCCCTTTCCGTTACACGCTGTATATATATATATATATATTATTATTTATAAACTTTGTAAACAAGAAAATTAAAAACTTGATATCGTTAATAGAAAAACTTTCACTTATCTGTAAAGACTCACCCCAAACTCCTATTAAGAGTCTTAGATAACGCAAACCAATTCTTTGAACCACTAACAAACACATTGCGTACCAAATCTACTAGGAGTGTCAAGTGTTTACCAATTCTACTAGGAGGCGATATCTCACGCTTGGAAGCTGACTTATTCTCTCTGCCCGTTCACAAAAGTGGTCTAGCAATCTCCGCTCTATCAAAAGTGACAAATACAAACTAGGTACATATATTCAAAAAAGGTTGCGCAGTCCTCTCAAGTGCTTTGATAGAAAATACAGATATGTACCTCATTCAACATCATAAATCCCTTAAAGATGGGCCGCAAGGAGAAAGACACCCTCAATGACGAACTCTTGGATACAAGCTCTTGGATGCAAGATCTTGGATACTCTTGGACAAACTCTCCCCTATCAAGAAAAGAGCGATTGTACGATCAATTTCGACAAAAATGAAAACAAAATCCTCCATCTATCATACCAACTAAGAAAGACCATTTCGATCTATCCCCATCAGAGTTCAGAGACGTACTTGCGTTGCGTTACCACAGATTACCAGTCTCAATGCCAAAATCATTTCAAGGCTCTGGCTGCGATGAATTCAACGTTGATCATGCACTAAGTTGTAAAAAGGGTGGCCTTATAACACATCATCATAATGAAATTAGAGATTTATTCTGCGACTTATGTATGTCAACACGCATGGGGAAACGTAGTCAAAGAACCCATCATCTCCGAAATAGACTGTGGACTACGTGGAGTTCTTTCTTGCCGTGGCGTTTGGGATGCTCAGACGGAGGCGTTAATTGATATCCGTGTCGTAGACACTGACGCTCTTTCTTATATTGCACGCCCAGTCGCCTCTGTACTAAATCCGCCGAAGAAGAAAAAATAAGGTTAAAACGCTTGTGAAATGCGACATGCGACATTCACCCCCCTTGTTGTATCTGTTGACGGGGTCTTCGCCCCACAAATAATCTACCTTCGTAAATCATCTTGGAGCTGCAATCACTGACCGCTGGAATATATATTTTAGCGTAGTTTGGCTAAGATCAAGAATCATTATCTCAATAATACGTGCCACTAGCATGTGCATTCGTGGCACAAGGCATAGTTTTAAATCAATAACCAAGTTATTCGTATAGACAAGACTGATTTGGATGCGGCCAACGAACTGAGAAGACGTCAATTAAAATAAATCGCGATATATAAATAAACTTCCTTTATTCGTCTATAAATCAATAATTTGATAGTACTATTGTTTTAGATTATTTTGTGTGGTAATCAATAATTATATCTATATAGTGCGATACAAAACATAACAAAGGAGACGAAACAAGCACGAGAAAAATAAGTAGGTAATACCTATTTAAGCTTTATCATAATGAACATCCGCGAAGAAATTGGAAACCATATAGAGGGTACTTAAGAAATTAAGTTAAACGAAATGTGCTATCGAGCAACAAAAGAACAAAAGATTTAACAATGAGCGAGGCGTGGTGGACCAAAGTTTGTTCGAATTTTATAGTATTGGAAAACGATAGTTCTCTAGAGAAGCGGTTGATTCGTTAAATTTTTCATTGAATATCCACTAACAATAAATGATACGCTTTGAAGAAAATGGGCTGTACTCGATTTTGAACTGCAGGTAATTTTCTTTTACAAATTGCTTCGATAGAATAAAAGAAGAAGCGGGAACTGAACTAAAGCTAAATTTTTTTTTGCACAATAATCTTCTAGTAATAAATTACAATCGAAAGGAAAAAGAGAAAACTTCATAGCAAAAAGGAAACGTAACGCAAGCGAAGAATTAAATATTCGCTCTGATGGGCTCCTGATGGGCCAAGTCATCCGCTTCAGTGACTTTTCGATCTGTACTAGGTACTTTATGCAGCTTAGTGGAAAAAGAAGGAAATATACGATGAATACACATCAGGAATAATGTTTAATTTCTCTTAATCTTTTGGACCTTTAAGAATGTAGAAATACATCGTCTCTTACGTTATAAGCACAAAAGAAATTGTAAAAACGATAGGGAACAATACTAAAACTGTCTTGTTAATTTATGAAACACAAACCGAGTATACATTATGATGCTGTAAAGGTACGTTTTTGAGCTGAAAAATAGAACAAAACAAGCTTCCGTTCTACAACGCAAACAATGCAACATCTGCCTCACAAATTACCAGAATAAATTCCTGGCAAATGAAATAATCATATCTCTTCTTTGTTAACATTCTTTTGGATCTGCGAATTGTAAACAGCATGTGTTATGACAGAGCTACGGTAATTACGCTAATTAGCTTCCTTTTTATTTTTTGCTATGTCAAGAGGTTTTAAGAGTAGATTTTTTCGAATTAATGCTGTACTGTCTCTCTCGTCGCATTTGTCTGGGACAAAGCATATTTTGTGTAGATCATCAAAAACTTCTTCCGATTTTCTTTAACCCTTAATCGAGTTTTTTTTATCCAAACCAGGTTTCCACAAGGAATATCAATTTACATTTACGGTGGACCCTAGATGCCGAAACAATATTTAAATAATTCATAAGCGGTCTATTTTTCTAAAGACCGTGGTTGTAACGCACTCCTTAATATATCCGATCCTGCCGACATCGACACCCAATATTTTCAGCCACCAAACAATTCTGAACCATATTTAATGTACAATAGCGACAGCTTTCATATGAAACCTTCATAAATCCAGGGTTGCTTAACATAGATGTCGAAAGAAATTCTTAGTTCCAGATTTTTTTGACCTATATTTCCTTGAACTGCAAAAAGCTGAGAACTCCACAATTATACCTTAATGTATGGTCCGTAAATCTTCACCACTGAACAAGGTCGTCTGGGAAAGATTAAATAAGGGTTACCCTGGTACTGATTCTAGCTAGAAGGACTAGTAGTAAGCTTGTGACTACTTCAACGTAACTTCAGCATCGATAGATTCACAAGCCCCTTACTTCCAGGAATTCCTAACTTCCATTTTCAGAACATTTTTACACAGTAATAAATAATCCTTGAAACGAATACGAGATAATTTTATTAAAACTTAATAAAATAAATTTAATAATACATTTTGTCATTACATCTGGTTGGAAGGTTTGCTTATGGTTTTATCACACAATGCCCAAGCACACAAAATAAAACTTGTTTAAAAAAAAAAAACGTGTAATCGTGTTCTAATTTTACTTCTAAAAATAAATACCAATTTATTTTCCCGACCGCCATATGTCATGTTTACTTTATGAAAAATTATAGGTACTATAAACTCGCTTGGATTTGGTCACCGGGGGAGTAAACAGACATGTTTGCTTACTTCAATTCATTCGCTTATTACACGAAATCCTAAACAAAGACACGTGAAACCATGTTTTACATTAGATGACATGGGGAACATTACTTGTAAGTAGAACATTTGTGTGTACCTACAAAACTTCTACCTAAAGCTATACGGGTTACCAAAGGTCTGACAGAATTATAAGAAAGGTATGAATCTATTAAGGTAAAAGCTTAAATTGGGAAAACGTATTAAAACTTAAAGATTTAATAAGTAAAGTGATTTAAAAGGCTAGAAGATATTCTTTGCCAATAAACAGACATGACCCGAAGGCAAACCAAAAGGAATCTCACAAAAAATATCCTACTAACAAAAGAAACGCCTGACAAGCCAGAATATACGTAGGATTTACTCGCAATTAGGGAGGGAAAGATAAAATCGCACCACACAAGTTGGTAATCCATGAAGGCACACCAAGAAACGGCGTATATACAGCCGTAAATAGGAAACCATTAACATTCTTAGTGCGGGTGAAGCACGGGCTAATCCCCACGATTGTTCCTTAAAAGCCTAACCGACGGAAAGTCAATTGTTGGCGCTGGGCCCGACATTCGACTCTGAAATATCGATGTGTGTGTGTCTATGTGTGCAGAAACTGGCACGAAAAGTGATTTTTTTAAATATTTTAAGACAAATAATGAACGTGGCAAGTGTTGCCAGTCTTCTGGGCACGTTTTCGGATGACAGCGACAGTACTTCGACGCTTAAATATCCTTTTGTTTTTGTATTTAAGATAAATAAATTTCAGTTGAAATTACAAAAATAATTATGCGTATTTTTAAAAAGCCCTTAAGGTATACATGTAGTGAATATAAAGACAAAAGCTCATTGCAGCATTAACAGTTTTGAAACTTATATTATAATTATATGCAAATAAAGTTATTAAAAACCTAAATTGGAGAGAATTTACTAAGCTTTATAGCAGGTGCTTTAAGTAAGATGGATTTATATTATTCCAAACTAAGAATAAAATGGAAAATAAATCGCTGTTTCAACCACGTAGTTTGTAAGTAAGTAGTAGGGTGTGGTTTATCAATTTTAACACAATTTATCATGTAGGTACTCGAATGGAATAGACTGAACGACGCGACCGAAGGTCCATTAAAATTTTATTAAAATAAACGAACTATATTTGTTAAAATTCTTATTTGGAAAGCTGACCGTAAAAATCTCTGTTTTCACAAATGAAATCAGATTGCAGGAAAAACTTTTTTCAAAGTTTTAACAACCCAAAATAACAGGTTTGGGACGTGGTGCTTTTGTTTGTTAAAACTTTGTAAGGTTTTATTTTATTTACAATGTCACAAATGGAAAACGGCACAGCGTCATTAACTGAGTTTGGGGCGAAGACAAGAAAGATGGCACTGTGGACACTATTCACAACTGGAAAACATTGTATTAAAAGTGAGAAAAAATATTATCTTGTTTGATTTGATGTTCAAAGAAAGCCCTCAGCTGTAAATTCACTAAATACGTATTAGGGTCAACATGAACTCAGCAATAAATTGAAGCTATGAAATTTCAGTATTTATTGAAAATAAGCCGACAATAAAAAACGAAGTTAATCAAAGACCGCCAAGATAAAACTTGGCTTCACTAAATGAAAAACTTTATGAAGTGAATAAATAATGATTAAACAATTTTTACTGCAACAAAATGTGTTCACATTCAGTTCTTTGATAAGGGTACTCTCCTTTGAATTATGAGGGTAAAAGGTAACATTTTCACAGTAGAAATAAAAATCTATAACTGTGAAACACGAGCGTTTTCTAATAAACAACAAACATCTCCGTATGCGTACGTGTACAAAATATATTTTGCTACCAAAATATAATGGTTTGGTTTCAGACATGTGGTACAAATAAGAAAGTTCCAATCAATATGGCTACTCGAAATGTGGTATGCGTTTAACGAGATAGGAAATGAAGCTCGTCCCAAATATTTTCTTAATTTAGTTGCCATCGTTAATATAACCGCCCATAAAATAATCCTTCAACATTTCTCGATGGTATTTGCTTTATAAGAAATATTCTGGAATGTTTCAAAATGAAATACCAGATAGATAGAATCAAAATTGAAAATGTTAAAAAGATAAAATAATGTAAAACTCCGTGCAAATATGCAGTAAAAATTTACATAATAATGGTAGTCTGTCCTTTGTTGAAGGAAAGATATGACTGTGTGGAGTCGCCGGGTAAATTTAATTAATGAAATCAGCTAGTGGAAAAAGGTCCCTAGTAGTTATTATCAAAATATATACAATGCTTTGTAGATGCGGGCAAATAAAAAGAAGACTTTGCTTTGTTGTCGGAATTATTTAATTAGAGAGATGATAATATTATACCGAGTGAACTTCTTTAACGATCATTGCTATGTAGACGTCTAGACGAACTTACTGTTATAGTTAGAAACTTAGTAAAATCACAGCATAAACGTAAGTCCAGCTAGTAAAGCGTAAAACTATTACAAAAGTATATCGGAGCACTATTTTTCAAGACCTCGACACGAAGTTTCTTAAATCAATTTCAAAAGTGAAGTGAATAAAAATCGTTTCGGTGCTGATAGAAAAATGCAGTTTCCTAATCGATTAGTCTGTCACGTGGGCAAGTCGGAAAGTCCCTAACGGTTCGTCCGTCGAACTATATTCAAAATTTATCACTCAACTCGATTTAAATGCAAAACAAGCGCGGATGGACCGTGTTAACCATGGTAGAATACATATTTTCTATAGTTCTGATAGTGCTGAAATGAATGAAACCCGCCTTTGTTTAGAATCTGGTTTGAATAAGGGGTGATACTGAAGCTCGTATCAAATCGTAGGTTATACAATCTACACTAATATTATAAAGAGGAAAGATTTGATTGTTTGATTGTATTGAATGGGCTCCGAAAGTACTTGAACAAATTGAAAAATTGCTTTATCATTAGAAGCCGACATTATCCCTGATGAACATAGGCTATTTTTTACCGCGGGGAAATTCTTCATTCCTATGAGAAAACGGGTAATAGGACAACGGGTAGTATGAATTATCCTTCCGTACTTATCTTTTTCACATAACTTCTAAACGGCTGAACCGATTGGGTTGAAATTTTGTACGTGTATTTCCATGGTTTCACAGACACGAATGTATTAAGCCTACCCCATATCTTTCTATAAATAAACCAATTACATTAACCACATTATTTAAACAACATATTTTTAAACGGCGGGAATTCCGAATTCTACGCAAACGAAGTAGCGGGCGGATGCTAGTGTCTTATGAGAACAAAGTATAAACAACTGTAACGTCAAGTCACAAATAGGTGATAAAGTGACACCTCACTTCAGCCTTCTAATCGTTACGATTGTTCGGAGCACATCTATCGGCGAAGGCGTGACTGATCCCAAACTGGCTGGTATTGTTTATTCTGACACTTCAAACGGTTCATTAAAGGAAAAGGTGTGTGCTAACCTGACCACTGTTAAGATAAAAGAAACACCCGCAACCTTTTATAAAAAAAGAAATCAGGAAAGTCAGGTTGTATATAACAGTAGTAATGAACAGGAAAAAAAAACCTTGAACAATGTGGCAGTTCCCTTGAACAAATATTTTATGCAATGAATGTATCCTCTACCCTGAATCCTAAGGGTCCTCACTTGAACATTTTAACGGAGTTAGAATTTGTTGACGAAAGGCGAAGAAAAATTTGTGAATACGATTGGAATGCTGACGAATATTGGGGAATGAAAAACACGCGAGAGGAATTGACAATCGGAAAATTTGCATACTTTGAATTCCGTTCGACCCGCAGTCAGGTCCCAAGCGAAGTAGACGAATTGCCGTAACTAAAAGTTGGAACCGACAGTCGTGAGTGTCACTAGAGCGAATGAAATTAGTTCTATTGAAAAATGTTAGATTCTGAACGGGTTTGCCAACGAATGAATGTTAGTTTAGTCAAGCAACGTGTGGTGTCAGGTTTCTCTTTGGCATTCAAGAAAATGCTCATTCGTCCTCTGTGGGCGATTTCATTAAAGCAACGATTTCTTTGGAATACATTTGCCGAAATTTTGGTTCGCCTTTAATATGTATGTAGATATGCATAGAGAACGGGTAACGACTGTATTATACCTTATTTAAGCCGAAAATAGAAATCTGTAGATACATTTTGAAATTTTGTAACAACATTTTTCCTGATGACAATGTAAAAGACAAAAAAATGAATGTTACTAGACAATTTCTATTCACAGATTCAAATAGGAAGAATTGTTTCCTTGGACTGTCAAAACAAGTTACGTACATCTCAGAAGCAAGGGTAGGGTCAGAATGATAACCAGAGCCCATCTAAATAAATGTGACGACAGCAACACAGTGCACAACTGCTTCAGCAACGAAAATAACGTTACCTGAGCTAACAAACTATTTCCTACGTGTGAAACGATGATGGCACACGTAACTAGGGCCCAATTTCCGTCCAATTAGTATGCCAAAACAAACCGTCACCCGAGATAAACTACGTATTAATCGAAGCGCGAAAACGCCAAGCAATTTACTGTATATACAAGCAAAACAACGGAATAATTAAAGTGGATCGAAGTTATACTGAGTGTTAGTGCAGACTTATCTACTATAATCAATACAACAGTTCAGCTAACTAGGCGAGAATTCATTCGATTTCACACACTGTGCAGTGATCGGTGAGTTGGCTTATAGCTTAGACGCCTGTAATATGATTTTACATTTCATATTCTATGTAGTCCTCTTCAATTTTCATGATTTCATATTAGAAAATATTATCGGCTTACTTCATTCTTTATAAAAACCGGCACGTTATTTTATGAAATTCTTATTTGCTTGACATTAATGTTGTCTATGCGATTATATAGTCAACCGACACTTTCAAAAATCTATCCACGCAAGGATTACAGTTTTTCTCCAACTTGCAGAATCGGTAAGTTCAGGTCACAGCAAATAAACTTCCTGACATTTTGAGTAATTGTCGGACACAAGTTGCGTCAGAATATTACCTCACCTTGCAGAAAGAAGTCCTCTCTAGGACACTAGAACTCGTTTCATTCCCTTGTGACGGGTGTGAGATTCAACGAAACGAGTAATGTAGGACTGAGGACTTAGCCCACATAATGTCTCCTAGTCTATGCGTGGGCTCAAATGTTTGGCGAATTCAGCTTTATTTTTAAGACATGTTATCATGTTTGGTAGTCAGGTAGGAAGTGAAAGTAACCTTTTAAATGGAAATGGCCTCCTGAATTAATCACCAGTCAGCAGAAAGCTAGGAGAGTTTTCCTCGTTTCATATTTATGTTGCAACTGCCGAAAAAATCCAGGCGGTGAACGACACATGATCAATATTCATGGGGTGCTTCCCATGATCCTTAACATGTTATAATGCTTAGAGTTACACACAGTAACAAAATATATTCTGAGCCTTCTCCATGCCTTTATTTGTAATTCGTCGAACAGGGGAACAATTCCCGCGGCTGCCTCCGAGCTTAATGCGACATCAACCGTGTACTAGATTCATTCGTAGTCACCATATGTACCGACCCTTGCGGTCTCATCTCGGATGCGAGGTTCACACCAAACGCCTTTGTAATTTTGATTCCCGGGACGTTTCCCAGGGCCCTCTAATTATGGCCGCGCGTTTACTACAATTGTCTGCCTATGGCTGAAGTTTATCTCGAATGCCCCAAAATAAACTTACGCTTAATTTTAGTTTTAATACCCTTTATGTTGTGGAGATTAATTTTAGTGTTCAGTTAGAGTTGATAATGAAGGTCTTTTAATTTATTTGGAATGACTGGAACTATTTTCTGTATATAACTCATTGTATTAAGGCTTTTAGATATAACGTTATTCGAAATAACTTGAATTTGATTAAAGTAAGGGGAGACTTGGGTTGCAGTCGTTACCCGCACGTGGGTATGTTGTCCCAATATGTACCAAATATTTTTTTGTGTTTTGATTTACACAAACAAACATAAGCCTAGTGATATTGTTGGATGTCAATACGAGCGTTGATAAGTAACTCTGCAATTGATGGGATGTACCAGTAGCGATGTGCAGTTATGGATATCGATAATTTATTGTTCGGAATGTTGCCAATTTGTTCAACTAACAACTGGTAGGTTCATCATCGATAATTGAATGATAAATATTACAATTAAATATGACTAATAAATACCTACTTACAGTGAATTAACCCTTAAATGCATGATTTATTGTATCGTATTGCAAAAAATGCTATTGTATAGGTATTTATCTATAGAATTTAGATACAATATATAATAAATATTAATATTCATAGAGTATATAATTATATTGTTTTGACATAAAGAGGTGCGTTGAGACACTCACAGCTATCACATTCTTAAAAAAATTAAATAACGTACTTTGTTGCCATATGGCAACATTATGCATTTAAGGGTTAACGTGAAAGTGTTATTTTAGTGTCATAGGCTAAAACTCGGCAAGTCATCACAAGTTTAATAAAATCATTGCCAAATAATTAACTCGAGCACTTCGTGAAATTAAATGATTTATCATTCCCTCTTTGAAGCTTTAGTTTGAATTTCATTTTCATATTATGGTTACTGCGAATACGTTGTGCACGGGAGATCATTTACATTTTACAGTAATATGTAAACATGATGAGTAGTTTAGTTCTGTTTACCGAATTTGATACATTATGATATTTTTTAATATAAACATGAGGTTATTAAAGTGATGTACAAAAGTTTAATTAAAAGGCAAATTAACACCAGGATGTATATAAAAGGAATAGAGAAGAGAGAAACATTTGTAGAAAATAATCACTGTGCATTTTATAATCTGACTTCTTCATCACGGAGTTTAATTAAGAGTTCGCTGCCATCATCAAACTGCAGTACAAGCTAGGTACAAAAAGATAAACTTTTGTTGCCATCTCCAGAAAGCATATTTTTGCGAAACATTAAGTTGGAAATTTGGCAAGCATCTTCCCAATAGCGGTGTAATTAAGGTTAATTTAAGTTAAATGAACTCGCTCGTCAGTGACTTTGTTGTTACTGCATCTAAAGGCGCAATAATTGCCAGTTCCGGAAAGAGAATCGTCGGTAGAGCTCGGTGTCTTTTGTTTAAGAATTTTGTAATTTGCGTCTAGAGTAGGCAAGCAAGGGGTATCTTATTAAATACATTATTTCTCGTTTGTGAACGAAAGTTTTTCTGTTTTCAAAAAAAAAAAAGTAAAGAAAACGTCACATTTCCGTCGACATATTCCCCATCACTACGCATGAATAACACGCAACGGCGACCGCATATAATTCTTGATATGCAAATGTACGTCGCACGGAACGAGAAGCTCGCCCCTCAACCTAACGTAGCGTTCATATGAGTGCGAAGTGCTGAGTATTCTAATGGGTGTCTTAGTTCATGACTACCGTCTTTGTGAAGGCATTGTACTTACCCACTTTGGAGTATACGTACTTTGTTAGTTATAGGAGTGTGTGAATGAGTGACGTTAATTTTCAAGTAGGTAGAGTAAGTTATTGAGACACTAGATGATGATATTGTGTGTAGTATAAACGTCGTATTTTTGTTTTCTTACTATCATAAGAGAACCTGCCAAGATCAGACAAGTGTAGCAGAAAATACACCGAAATTGTATGCATTACAAGCAAAGTTATCTGAAATTTTCGTTCATCCCGAAATTACCATTCACGTTATTTGGCGTAAAAATAAATTGAACACCTGACCTTCATAAAAGGATCCACATAACTTCTAAAGACGCTTTTAACTCCCGGGTTCAATAGGGAGTAGAGAATGAATGACTCAAAAAACTCTTACAAGATTGAAATTTTAATGTAACTTGAAATTGGCTCTCTTGTAATTAGGTGTTTGGATATCATTACAAATAGTGTGATCTCAGGTTAATGTTTACTATGCGTTTAATTAAAATCGTTTCAACAGTTTCGGAGATTAACGCTTAATAATTCAGTAAAAAGGCTGCTCGTGGCTTCATTTAATCGTGGCATGATGTGAACTGAACTGTTCCGATGAAACCGTAAGTTACATACTTAACCGGGATTATGTGTCAGAGTTCGGACTACTTTAATGCGTGAGTTTTAGAGCCCCCGCAAACTGCAGACTTTCTATCGGACGAGAGTTTAGTCGGGTTGGGCTGCTAGTGCGCACACTGAGCAAACTAAACAGTTTGGTTGGTGACGAGTGCGCTAACTAGTCAACAGTTGGCCGACTATTCTCGAACGATTTGTTAGTTTGTAACCGACTTTTGAAGAGAACGGTCGCACAATGAAAATTAAAACACTATATCCAGAAAAATGATTATTGCTCTCATACAACAGAGGAGGAAAATCAAGAAGAGAGTCTGAGAACATTGGGTGCATCCCATCCTCAGTGATAGATTATTTAATGGAAATTTTTACACGATGCATTCCAGATTACTCGATCAACCGAAAAAAAAATCACCTTTTATCTGCCGAGTCGGCTGATCACACAATCGCCGTGTGTACGCGAGTGGAAATGAGCCAATACTGATTAACCAGTCAGCCGACAGTTGGCCGACAGTTTAGTTTGAAGGCAATCGGGAAGCCCATCAAACTAATTTATCGGCCGATACCGAATCTTTCTAGTGAGCGCACTTGCATACATCTTCATACTGATTAAGCGCCCGACTAAACTCTGGGCGGAAAGAAAGAATGCAGTTTGCGGTATAAAATATAATATGTCGTCGCAAGCGATATCAAGACGACAAAATAATCAAAATACTACTTCCGGTTGATTTCATAATATTGGTCAAACCGGAACTTAATTCTCATTGGTTGATCGGTTAGTACAGTGAACGCCGTGAGGTGGCGCTATAACTTCGCGCCATTTTCTACACGTGGACAGAGCCGATTGGAGAGCGGCCGGCATTCGACTTGCGGAGCGCACGCCGGACGGTTGAGAGCATACCATCGGAACTGTCATGTTCACCGTACAAACCTTTGTTTCTTACTACTCATAAAGTGATTGTAAATTACCGAATAAAAGTGACTGTGATTTGTGCTTCAAACTACGTTTTACTGGTTGCCCGAGTACCCACCTTCATCATGGAACCCGTACCAAGAAACTATGATGATGGACCTATTATCGCTACGCCCACGCTCGCGCCGTCATATATTTTTAACTAACTTCTGCCCGCGATTTCCTTCGCGTGGAAGTCGTAAGATATACAATGCGTATGTATTGCGTAACAGGCACATTTTTATGAAACTCCACGTCGCTGTTGATTCATTTTTGCTTAGCGTTCTTTGTCACTTTTTTTCCTTTTGCTCGGCTCCTTTTCGGTCCCAACGTGATGTTAAATAGCCTATAGTCTTCCTCAGCAATTAGCCTATCAAATGCAAAACGATTATTTAAAATCCGTCTGGTAGTATATAATATTTTTTAAATTTATTTTACAGACACCAAACTGTCCACACTGATAAAAACAAAAATACATAAAAGATGTGAGTAAACAATATATCCTATGTTAGTACTTATATACTAGTATGTTTGTAACAATGTGGCTTATGATCTATGTTAATACCTATACACTACGACAGACAGTGATGTTTTGATGTTATTGTTATATTATTATATGGGGATAGTTTAACTGTACGAAAAAAGGACATAATTGAATCTGTCCAGTTGATGTTACATCTCAATGAGTCCAATAATTGTAAATTTATTTTTTGTGCCTTGCCGTATTCTCATTATTTGTCTGATGAGCAAAATAGGCACATTTATAATTTAAATATGTTAATTTATAATAGGACATGTCATCACAGTGATGCTATTTTATATTTTGATTGTAATCAATTCATTACTGATTACAAACTGACAAATTATACTATGTATTTGCCACCTAGTTGTAGGAGACAAATTGCTAATCTTTTAGCATACAACATACACAGTGACACCGGTACCTGTAGGGTACCTTCGATTACTGTTAGTAGTGGTACTAACACTACTTTTGATACACCTTGTAGTTTAAACTATTAGGTGCGACAACGGGTCAGCCACATATGTTGAATGTTGTACATCAAAATATGCAGGGTCTGTCCGGCAAAGAGCTAGAGTTAAGTTTATTTATGGAGAACTATGATGTTCAGGTGTTATGTTTGACTGAACACTGGTTGAAAGAACATGAAGTAGTGTTTATCAATGATGATAACTTTACCGTACAGAGTGCATTTGTGAGAAAAAGTGCTATTCGCGGTGGCTCTTTAGTTCTTGTTTCAAACAAGTTGAAATGTAAGCAACGTTTAGATTTAGTTAATCTTTCAATCGAGCGCACTATAGAGTTGTCTTGTGTTGAACTTGAGCGATACATTATAATTTGCGTTTATCGACCCCCCTCTGGGGATTTTATTAGTTTTGAATCGGTAATGGAGGATTCTCTCAATAGGTTGAAATCAAGTAACAAAAGTATTATTTTATGCGGAGATTTCAATATTAATATTTTAGATGTTACTCCATTAAGTATTAGACTCCTCAATTTGTTTAAGTCTTATAATTTAATTAACTTGTTTTTTGAACCTACTAGAATCACGGCATCTTCGTCAACCTGTCTTGATAATATATTTAGTGTTTTTGATGCCAAAAACAAATTAGTCTTAACTGACTTAACGTCCGACCACTGTGGTTTATTAGCTAGCTTCCCCATGCCATTACATAAACAGCCGCGTAAAATTGAATGCAGGCCTTATACAGCTGCCCGTTGCAAAATGTTTAAAAATAATATAGCTCATAGAATTACACCATCTATAGTAGAACACGAGAATCCTAATGAAATTTATGGTGCCCTTTTTGATGTTGTGCAAAAAGAGTACCAATCTACTTTCAAGACCAAAACTATTAATATTAATGGATCCTCCGTTGGCTTTAACCAATGGGCTACTCCGGGTATTTATAAAAGTAGAGCGAGACTATACGAGTTATATGGTTTGAAAAAATACAGGTTTGACACTCCTTTCCTAGAGTATGTCAAAAATTATTCAAAATTATTTAAAAAGATTAGTGCTTTTGCTAAATCGAAATTTTTAAGCGATGCTATTAAAAATTCTAATAATAAAGTAAAAACGACTTGGAAAATTATTAACAATGAAACTGGTAAATCGGTTAAACAAGAAAAACTACTTGAGATTATGGTAGATAATAAATTAGTTAATAAAGCCGCTGACGTAGCTGAAGCTTTTAATGAGTTTTTTGCCAACATACCTATAACTACGACTCGCTCCTTAAATTCGTCCCCGTCTAAAGCTGAAACCCTTTTGCATAGTAGTGTAGGTTACATGTTCGAAACTAAATAAATGTATTCGTTTATTTAGTTTCGAACATGTAACCCCACATGATGTAGTTAATGTTTTTAACCTACTAAAGTCTAAAAACACCGGTGACTACTGGGGCATCTCCATTAAACTTTTAAGTAATATAATAGACATCGTAGCCCCCTATCTAGCTGTTACTTTTAATAAATGTGTTGATTTAGGAATTTTTCCTGACCTCATGAAGAGTAGTAAAGTCATACCTTTATTTAAATCAGGTAATAAAAACGACGTTGGTAATTTTAGGCCTATTTCCATCTTACCTGCATTTAGCAAAATATTTGAAAAATTAATACTCAAGCAGTTGCTAAGACATTTTAATTTAAACAGCCTCCTTCATAATGAACAGTATGGCTTTACAAAAGGTCGTTCGACTACAGATGCGGGTGTTGCTTTGCTGAAACACATATTTAACGCATGGGAGAGCTCGCAAAATGCTATCGGAGTTTTCTGTGATCTTTCCAAAGCCTTTGATTGCGTGCACCATGACACGCTTTTGCGTAAACTAAGTCATTACGGTGTCCAAAACGAAGCTCTCAACGTAATAAATTGTTATTTACATAATAGGTTCCAATGTGTAGATGTTAATGGTGTGAAATCTTCCGCGCTACCAGTTCAGTTAGGTGTACCGCAAGGCTCAATACTGGGTCCATTCTTGTTCTTAGTGTATATTAATGATTTACCATTCCATTTAAAGGGAATCTGTGACGTTGTACTGTTTGCTGATGATACATCTCTTATTTTTAAAGTAGATAGGAATAGACAAGATTTTGACGACGTAAACAGTGCACTCTCAATAGTTACGGATTGGTTTACGTCAAATAACCTAGTTCTCAATGCCAAGAAAACGAAATGTGTAAAGTTCGCCTTACCGAATGTTAGAAATCTAGGACCCAACATCGTCTTAGATAAAGAGGCGCTTGAAACTGTGAGTTCGGCAGTTTTTCTGGGAATAACAGTAGATGCCAAACTTCAGTGGGGACCACATATATCGAGCCTAGCAGGAAGGCTCAGTTCGGCTGCCTACGCCGTCAGGAAAGTAAGACAGTACACTGACGTTGATACAGCTCGTTTAGTATATTTTAGTTATTTTCACAGCGTTATGTCCTACGGTATTCTGCTGTGGGGCAAAGCAGCTGATATACAAAATATATTTGTCCTTCAAAAACGAGCTGTTCGAGCAATTTACCAGCTAGGTGCTAGAGTTTCTCTAAGAGATTTTTTTAAAGATATTGGTATTCTCACGGTTGCATCACAATTCATCTTTGCCAACATCTTATATATTAGGCAAAATATACACTTGTATACTAAAAACAGTGATATTCACAATGTTAACACCAGAAATAAGGACAAACTACGTGCTCCCTTTCACCGGCTTCATAAGGTTCATAACTCATTTGTTGGTCTTGGTATAGCCTTTTATAACAAGCTACCCTCTTCTTTGCTAGATTTGCCTTTTAATGCATTTAAAGCTCAAGTAAAATCTAACCTTTGTTCAAAGGCATACTATTCTATCAACGACTACTTAAGGACGCGTTTACGAATTGACGCGCATCAATTTTAGGTATAGAGTCTTACTACTACACGTGCACGGCTCACACACACAGCGAAATGCGCGAAGCGGCGAAATTATGAGTAAATTGACACGACTTGATACTTGAGCTTACTTTTATTTAATTTTTGCCATGTTTTTTTTAAGTTTACTTTAATTATTTTTCAAAAAGTTCGTAACGTGAAATGGTAACAAAAGTAGATACCATTTACTTAATTTCATTGGACAGTGATTGATTGGTAAGCAAGTACTTGCTAAAGTGTCGGCGACGGAGGTCCTTTGCAAGCAGCAGGGGGCAAGTAGTGGGCGATGCCTACTAACGCGCAGGTAGATTTTATGTTCTTTACGATTAGAATAGGATGTTTTTATTTGATAAGTGTTTACTTTTTAGGTTTAGGAACTTAGGTCTTGATAGAATAGTGTTCATAGACTGAGTTTACTATTGGAATAACATGTAAATAAGATTCTAATAAAAATATATAAGTTTTAATGTGAATACTTGGTAATTTGTTTGTTGACTATTTTTAAATAGAATTTATTTAAATAGTCTGTTCCTAATGAAGATTATATGTGTTCAATTAGTGTTTTTAAGTGTAATATGTGATATTAGAAACGTTAGAATCGAGATAGAGTAATTTGAAAATTATCGAAGTTTGTAACTTCAGTTACGTAAGTTGAATCGTTTGTTTACCTTTTTTGTGTTAGGTCCGATACCCACCTACATTGTGTTTCTAGATAGAATCTAATTAGAAAATGATTATGTAACAGTTAGATTTCAAATTAACGAAGTTTTGAGAAAGATATCGAATTGTTGGTGTCTCGCAATATTGTAAACAATGTGTTTTGATAAGTTAATGTTATAGAAACTTTTTTGTATGTAATGATATGTGCAATATTGTTATTTTATAAGATAGTACATATTATTACGATTACATATTATTAAGAGTGTTACGCAATTAGGATGCCGTACGAAGCCGGGTCAGGAGCTAGTAAATGATAAAAGAAACGAATGAAACTTACGAAAGACATAAAAAAAAATATCAATTTTTATTTTTCATTATATTATTATGACAATGTGATGAATGTTCCCGTAGTTCCATATTTCTTTTGAATCTTGGATCGATTAATTCTGGAAGGAGGCAGTTCTTATAGAATCGAATTAAATGGGTTTCCATATTCTCCTTCCAGAATTGATCGTCTTTGGCTATAAATTCATATTTTATTTTTCCAGGGCCCGTCCAAATAGCAAAGACACAAGTCTTTTCCCCTGTAATTCGTAGCTGACCTTGAATTTGGAAATACCATTTATGTTTTGTGTTCACAACTAATTGGTTCGAATTCGAAGCGTATTTCCAAAAGTCTACTTTTTTTTGTCGTATCGCTTCTTCTGAGCTTTTCCCGAACGTCTTAGGCCCTGGCATCTAAAACAAAACTTGTGTTATAAAAGGTATAAACTATACACACTCTTATCAGCTAGCTTTACTCGTCTATTAGTTTCAGTAGCAGCCTCCAGGTCCTGGACCTGCAGGTCTCTCCGTCAAGTCTGGAGGTAAGGTCTCAACATTCCTAACAAAACGAGCCCAAACTCGACACACCCAGCTCTACTCGTCTATTAGTTCCAGTAGCAGTCTTCGAAGTACACCTGCAGGTCTCTCTATCAAGTCCGGTGGTAAGGTCTCAACATCACTAACAAAACGAGCCCAAACTCGACACACCTAGCTCTACTCGTCTATTAGTTCCAGTAGCAGTCTTCGAAGTACACCTGCAGGTCTCTCCATCAAGTCCGGAGGTAAGGTCTCAACATTACTAACAAAACAAGCCCAAACTCGACACACCTAGCTCTACTCGTCTATTAGTTCCAGTAGCAGTCTTCGAAGTACACCTGCAGGTATCTCCATCAAGTCCGGAGGTAAGGTCTCAACATAACTAACAAAACGAGACCAAACTCGGCACACCCAGCTCTTCTGGTACATTAGTTCCAGTAGCAGTCTTCGAAGTACACCTGAAGGTCTCTCCATCAAGTCCGGAGGTAAGGTCTCAACATTACTAACAAAACAAGCCCAAACTCGACACACCTAGCTCTACTCGTCTATTAGTTCTAGTAGCAGTCTTCGAAGTACACCTGCAGGTCTCTCCATCAAGTCCGGTGGTAAGGTCTCAACATAACTAACAAAACGAGCCCAAACTCGGCACACCTAGCTCTACTCGTATAATAGTTCCAGTAGCAGTCTTCGAAGTACACCTGCAGGTTTCTCCATCAAGTCGGGAGATAAGTCTCAACATTACTAACAAAACGAGCCTAAACTCGACACACTCAGCTCTACTCGTCTATTAGTTCCAGTAGCAGTCTTCGAAGTACACCTGAAGGTCTCCCCATCAAGTCCGGAGGTAAGGTCACAAGATAACTAACAAAACAAGCCCAAAGTCGGCATACCTAGCTCTACTCGTCTATTAGTTCCAGTAGCAGTCTTCGAAGTACACCTGCAGGTATCTCCATCAAGTCCGGAGGTAAGGTCTCAACATAACTAACAAAACGAGCCCAAACTCGGCACACCTAGCTCTACTCGTATAATAGTTCCAATAGCAGTCATCGAAGTATACCTGCAGGTCTCTCCATCAAGTCCGGTGGTAAGGTCTCAACATAACTAACAAAACGAGCCCAAAGTCGGCATACCTAGCTCTACTCGTCTATTAGTTCTAGTAGCAGTCTTCGAAGTACACCTGCAGGTCTCTCCATCAAGTCCTGAGGTAAGGTCTCAACATAACTAACAAAACGAGCCCAAACTCGGCACACCCAGCTCTTCTGGTACATTAGTTCCAGTAGCAGTCTTCGAAGTACATTTCAGGTCACTCCATCAAGTCCGAAACTAAATATGAAATTTATAAGTACATATAAAAAACTGTGAATAAAATCTTACCTTGGTTGTCCGTAGTCCGTGCAGAATGCGTGAAGGATCAAGTATGTTAGGTCAAATATTTTGTATTCGTACAGCGATCTTTTCAATACGAGGAGCTGCTTGCAAGCGTCACAGTGTCCACTCACGACGGCGGCCGAGCGCAGACTAATATTTCATTACAAATTTTTGTGCAATAAAGCAAGACAGTGACCAGTAAAATAACCCTTATTTCAATCCAATAAGAATCACGTGTTACCGCTAAATATGCGAAAAAATAAGACTCAATTTTAATTTTTTTCTGAGCGTATTGTAACATTTTGATAGTTTTTTTTGCTACCTTTTTGAGTTGAACATGTCTACTTACATAAAATATTTTTAAATACATAAATTTATGTTATTAAATAAAAGAAAAATGTCCCTAAAGTCAGTACGATGTCGTCGAATTTGTGTGAAGAGGTAACGGAAATTATTTTTTACAATATTATAAACCAAAATTTTCGAATAAAAAATTGCTACCATTTGAAGATTAAGGAGTAATCTATTTGTGGTAATTATTAGTTACTTTTAGTTTTGTACCATTTTGCCGCAAAATGCACCGAAAAACTCCTTATTTTTGTCGGAGTCGTAAACGCGTCCTTAAGCGATAAGAATAGTTGGTCGCCCTGATTAACTCAAGACAATGTTTATGTTCTTTCTCCAGAATTAGATTACTGATAGGTTATATGAGCTCATTATACAATTGTTTTTATTGGGCTGTATAAGTCAAATCAGTTTAGTTTTATTTTTATTATATTATTGACATAATCAACCCATTTAAATGTTTTCTAATGAGTTGATTGCAATATGTGGTTAGCTAGTGACCTCGACGATTGATCATATTATTCTTACCTGAGCAACCGGCAGCAAGTTCGTCATGCTCCCTCAGATGTCACTGCTTGCGGTAGCGTCGGGGGTCGGGTTGCCTCCTTCCCTCAAATATGGCGAGGGGGGTAATGGCTGATCTTTGCGTTATGCTCGTGAACGGGTGCTGCTTGTGGTGACTGATCGTCTTGCTGACCATGGTTTTATTATTGTTATAATTAGTAATAACTTGTTTATTTACTTTCCTTCGATGGTCCTAGTTTATCATTTGTGACTTCAAGCGACAGCTATGTAAACAGAACCCAGCATTGCATAAATATGTTAGCGGTCACGCCCTTCATACCTGGAGGCTTTTATTTAATTTTCATTTATTAATTTTTGCTTGAGTACCTACGTATAGTTTTTTATTGTATTTCTTGGTATATTGGCGTTGCTAGCTGACATATGGCAAATAATTAAATTTAGTGTCCTGTGTCTTGTAATGTTAATTACTTTGCATACCTTGTATTGTATTCAGTCAAGTATTTTCTAACTGAACAGACAGCTGTCCTGCTGGGGAGTTTGTTGCGCCACTTCTTCTTCCCAGCGAAAGCACTAGGAAGTGGTGAAGGGCGGGCGTTTTGGGGGACTGTCTTTTGTAATTTTGACGTTCGAAAAGTGCTGATTCTCAGCCTAGTTTGAATAAATGACTTTTGATTTTGATTTTGATTTTTGATTTTGATTTTTGATTTTGATGAGATGTCCCATTATGGGGCTCTCATTGACCCTGTCAGCTATCACCTTCAGGGTCAGCTATCGCCTTCAGGAGGCTGTTGCCACTGCCACGCAATCTGGCGAGCAGAGAAGCACTTTTCTTCCGTACGATAGCGACGAGAAGCTGTCGACTCGGGCTTTTGCGAACATCTCTAACGCACTGCAGTAACGTGGCAGCCGCATGAGCGCCCTGAAGGCGTTATTATATTGGACGCGCAGCGCATTGACAGCACGTTTGGTACAGCTGATCCATACACGGAGAGAAAAATCTTAGAAAAATTACTGTGCTGTCTCATAATCTGAGTGCATTTGAGTGGTAATGGAAAAATTACTATGCTAGCATGCACAGTAAAAATTCTTATGCTGTACAGTAAAATTTATTGGACAAATAGTGAATTTTTCCCAATCTCATTCAGAACATTTTCTGTAGATGTCACTTGCACTCACTTTACAGTGACGAGCACAGTAATTTTTCTAAGAATTTTCTCTCCGTGTAGGGCGTTCGAGTACAGAGATGTGCAGTACGCTTTAAACAGCGTATGTTTGACCGCTTCTGTAAATCGAGCGAACCTACGTGCCAACATGTGCAGATTAGCGCGTTCATACAAACAAACAAAAAATAAACAATTTTGCATAAGGTTTTTGATTAAAATTGCCTTTTAAAGGGTTAGGCAAACAAAATGTGATTATAGAAGTAGAAAAATAATGTTTTGTTGCCATATTTCTAAAGTGAATTTTGTATCATGAGATGGCTCAATATTTCAACAATCAAACGTTTCTTTGTTGACTTTGAGGCTTACAGTTGTCAAAATCTAAGTATGTGTCCTATATCTATCCCCTCTACAGAATGCACATCTTAACCTCCATACAGACTTTACAATACATGTCTGAAGACACCTATTGTTCTAAACACAAATCCTGTCAGACAGACCGGTAATCGTAGAATGATTTTATCAATACGCACACGTCACACATACTAATACTGAAGCCTCGAATATTGATACGTCAAATCCCTAAATTGCCTTTAACTAAACCAATTGAGAAATTTCCAAAATAGGGACTAATTTAATAAGAGGGTAAATATTCATAATATCTGTTCGTTAGTCTAGTGGACACACACAATCACGTCAGTGGAGCGAAAGTTCCGATTTCAATCAACAGCGGGGTGGTTGCGTAACACACTATCAGTAGCAATGGGTTTCATTCTGACAGTTCAACATTATTCATTGCGTTATTTACGTTGCTGAGCAGACACATTTTTCGAACATGTCGAGCAATGGATTAGTAATATCCTCAAAACGATTCAGATTGAGATTGATAGCGTGTTACGCAATTAGGGTGCTGGAAAAACTCGATAACACTGCCCAGTGTTATCGAGTTTTTGTATGACAAATTTCTCAGTATTAATCCCGAGTCCAGCCGTGCGATTTTGTAACCATCTCACCGTGAAAGCTTGGGTGAAGTGAGCGTGGAGTGAGCTGTCATTCGCTAGGGATAAACATTATCAAGTGCTCACTTCACTTATGATTTCACGGTGAGATTTTTACAGAATCGACCGGCAGATTCCTCGAGCCCGATCAATAGTCCGTTTCGTCGGTCGCCCCCTATTGCATAGGGCTTATATCGTAATTGGCGATATGTGGGTGTACTCACACCTAAACCTACCTCTTTGGGTATAACAGCTATAAGAATACAAACATATCCATAATATAACAAAAACTTTTCAAAACGTTCTAAGTCTTATGTTCAGGGGACTTGAACTTGCAAGTTACTTAGTATGATCGATAACAGAGTTGCAAGGTGTCGCGTTACTCCCACGACCTTATCCACTGTGATCACACCCTTGGGTATAGCAACTATGTAATGGAAATGCAAATGCTTAGCCTTAGGGACTAGTTCAAGATCATATATGATGAGTACCTACTCTGAGTTTGTTTCGGGGTTTCTTCTCAGAGTATTCGGATAGGAAACGCCGACCTCGTCTAGTTTTAAAATTATGACTGTCGTGGAAACGTGTTTCTACAAGCATCATCATCTGCCAAACCTTTTCCCAAATATGCTGGGGTCGGCTTCAAGTCTAACCGGATGCGGCTGAATACCAGTATTTTACATGGAGCGACTGCCTATCTGACCTCCACAATCCAGTCACTATCGTTTATCACTTACCATTTACTGCTACAAAAATGTATCCTTTGAAAATGTTCTTCTGTAAAAATCAAACTGACCCCTGGTTAGTTCGAAAGTATATTTATATTAATAATTATCACTTCAGTAAATTAGTGCACCTGAATGATAGCAGCTTTGATATGAATTAATTATTGGATGATTCGAAAAGGTCAATCGTTTACACAATACAGTAACCGCACAAACCGCTTCCGATCACTTCAGTACAATAAAAGGTATAAATAATCCACTTTTTATATGAAAAATTGATTATAATATAAAAATATTAAAAACTGCATAATATCTAATATTTGACGTCAAAGCCACGCTTGCGTCAAGATGCAAGTCAAATATTAGATGAGGAGCTCAAGAGCTACCACTACCCCATATCGGAAATACTTGAATGAATACTCCATGTATTTTAAACGTGACTCGAGCTTGCCTTGCGGAATAAGTGCCAATTTGCGGTGTGCTTTTCTTATAGAAGCGGGATTGAAACTTCAGCAGTTGACGAAGTAAATAACCGACTATTAAATTTAGGTTTCGATACACTGAAAAAGTAAATATAAAAAAAAGTCGAAAATATATTAGGATAAGGATTGTTGGTACTCGTAACTGTCCCACCAAGGTTGGATAGATTACATGTAAGTCTTATTAAAAAAGTAATAAGTTCTTTTGTTCGACTACAAGTTAAATAGAAAAGGGATAGATAAGTTATAGGTATCTATCTAATACATAATCTGATACGACGGATCTTCCAACAATCCAACAAGATTCTTGAAGTGGAAGGAGACAAAAGGTGATACACGACGAAAATAATAACACGTTACGTTCGTACCTTCTCACCTACTAAGTCGGGTAAGCCTTCAGAGATTCATGTCGCGATTCGCGATCGATATACGAGTATGTGCAGGTACTGTTATAATGAAGGTTGAGAACGCTTGCTTCTAAATTAATTAATTGTAAAAGAGAGACAGAGATAGAAATAAATCATTTTATCTTCTTCCTTTACCTTTGCGTTCAGAAAAATTCGTTGCAACGAAAATTATTTATAGTGAAAACTAAATTTGAATTGGGAGCAATAGTGTTTAAGGCTTTTTGTTCCTATAAATCCTTTCCAAATGAGAGATAGAGACAGAAACAAATAGTTCTTCAGTCCAATTCGTTCGTATTCTCTCGGAATTTAACTTTATTATAAAATACCGCAGGTAAGTCACAGACATTTTTCAGCGCGAAAATTCGTCCCGATGAACAACTGCGGTGAATCCAATTAAATTGAAGTGGTTAATAATGCGCATAATTTTAAGCACGGAATTATTTAATTGTGAACCCTTCGTTAATTGGCAAAAAATGTTACTATAATCCACTTTAAAACTCAGCTCTTTAGTGTCAGTTTGTGTTCCTCGTGTTCACAAGGAAAATACGTCTCTAATATTTTATAAGACGAACAAATAACACGTTATCTTGAGGCAGTCAGGTAAAGCCTCTACCCTTGCATCGAGTCGTCTCATTGGTAGATTTAATATCGGATTCTTTCGATATATTACATAGATATACGACACTAGTGTGTTGACAGATATACCTATGTACGTCAGCGTCGGAAAGATCAGAGATTTCATTTGTTGTATGTGTCAGTTTTCATCCCTCACTGATGGAGACTCGAATCCAATACGACATGGTATCCAATTAATTGCATTTCGGTTTCCGAAGTTGACAGGGTGCACTTTTTTCACGTACTGACAAGTAAATGTAATGAAATAGTTTTTTTTTCTCTCTGTCAACTGAGCCGATGTCAAATATTATGCCAGCGTCGTGTGGTGACGACAGTGCAGCGAAGTGAGCCGTCTAATGCTTTGTGGTGGTTAAATGTTAGTAGCTGAAAAGACAAGACAGTTTTTTGTGAATATAGATTTTTTTTTCGAAATCAAACTTTCATTTGTTAAATAAAACCTTCTCCTAGCTGATCGGGTACTTGATGAAACTGTAACTTACTTCTTTCACAAAAGCCTAGAATGGCCTAGATAATGATGATTAAGACAGATAATGCTCCAACAATATACAATTTAGTTGTGTTTTTCCTAACAAAAAAGTAAGAGCCAAAGTTATCCAGAATACTGTATACATATGCTTAAAGACGTAAGTTTGTATACCGATACGTTGAAAACTATAAAACAAATACACACATATGGTTTTTGCAATATAAGACTGAAAGAACAAAGCCTGTCTATCTGTCAGTTATCCGCTTATCCTTATAAAATAAGCATTTACGATGTTGCCAGTAAATCTATAAAAATCCGGGAAGACTTTCATCTCTTCGGGATAAATTCGAGAAGCATTGGATTTTAATGCGAGCTCCACCGACGCTTAGCTTTTAAGTACAATTTTATAGAGCTCAGATTCGTCTGAAGACCATTTAAAAACGAACGAATTTATGAGCACATGGATTTACTTCATTTTAGTTTGCAGATAAACCGCAGATAAAGTTTCAGTACTAACTAAATTTATATACTCTCAGAAGCACATTTGAAAACAGTAAGAATTTCTTTCTGGGCGAAAGTATCTAACTCGCGTATCAAGAATTCATGGAAAAATTAAGACGCGGAGTTTCCTCTGGCTGAAGAAACTAGGAACGCCACCCGCCTAGGAACCGTCCATGAATATTAAAGATGAGGACAGGAAAACTCGTTAACTAGAACACAAGGAGAACGTGTCAGTTTAACGTCGCGGTCTTCTGACGATGAGGAATGAGGTCTGCTAAAATGTTAATTTTTGAAAATTTATTTTAATGTGCTGAGCGGAAGTCTCTTTTCAACGCTGCTTAGCAATAAAACTAGGTATTTGATTTCCTAAAGGTACAGTAATTCAATAAAATCAGGTTTTCTAAGTGTTAGTTCCGCAAATCAAGCTAGCTAAAACACCGGAGAGTTTTCTACATTGCAATGATACCGAAGACTAGTAAAGTTACAGCGAAATCGTGGAATTAAGGACATACGTGGTATGATTTTTCAAATACAAAATTTAGTACATTCATCTGGCATAACGTCAAGTTTAATATGTTTACGTACCTACTATCTCGTTTGCAATCTAAATCATAGCCTAGCTTAGACTTATAATCTTAAGCTATTTATCATTTTATTATAACGTCGGAGGCTAACGATATGTATTCACAGCGAGCCTTCAACAAAACCTCTTCCTAATGGTTTTGTACCAAGAGCGCCTAATATTTGGTAGTGCTAGGCAAAACTCTGCCGTCTAGTCTTGTTTAAGGCAACCACACTTTTTGAAATCTTGGAATGAGAAAAAAAAACTAAATATACCTACAGGGTGGCTGGGACTTCGACACACAACATGTAACCATGAATTCAGCACATGATTCTAGACCCCCTAGCGTAGGAATTTTTCGTCGCTTATCAAAAAAAAAAACATAGAAAAGCGAAATACCTACGCAGTTTTTTTTTTAAATATCAACAAAAAATTTCAACTCAGGGGGTAAACGTGGTAACACGTTGTGCGTCGATGTCCCTCCACCCTGTATTTTGCTCGTGGGTTGTTTAAATCGTAACAAAATTAGAATCGCGTGAAATTAATAGTGAATTCTTTTTATTGACCCTGCTCACAAGCAGTACTCGATACTTGACAGCTACTTATCGTACTACTGCAAAAGTTATCAGCTTATACAGTCTTTTTATGTATGCATGACTTTGTTTACTTTCCCCAAAACAGGCGAACGTGGGCTATGTATTATAACAGAGTACTGCTAACGGGGCGTGGGGCTCTGTATGTCAGTTTACGTAGGTATTTAAATTTATTACGATATGCAAAAAATAAACTCCCTTAAATAAACATTCATGCGAGAATCGTGTTGAAAGATTAGCTTAAAATTAAATGCTTGAATAATTGTTATTTAAGATTAGAAATTGTTACGGGTCGTAGCATTTAGGGAAATGAGAGCGATCATAAGAATCCATGGTTTTAACTATGTTATTCGTGGATCTTTGACAGTCATTACGGGTCGTCAGTAGCCCGAAAATCTGACAACCAGTCTTACCAAGGGGTATCGTATTACCCAGTAACTGGGTTGTGGAGGTCAAATAGGCAGTCGCTCCATTTAAAATACTGGTATTCAGCTGCATACGGTTAGACTGGAAGCCGACCCCAACATAGTTGGGAAAAGGCTAGGCAGATGATGATGGTTTTAACTATTTTAAAGTTCATCATCTGCCTAGCCTGAACTATTTTAAAGTTACGGCAACCTAAAGATAACATTTTAAGTACGTATAGCAAGCACAGTGCATTTCATAGTAAAGACGATAAAGTAATATCATTAGGTAACTATTACGAAGATTTTGCCCCGTCAAATTGCCGCATCTGCATAAGCCGATGATAAAATTCAACTAGACCGAATGTCCCAATTTGTGCTACGCTAAATTTGGGTGCACTAGCGTTGCTGCGTTTGCCTGAAACGGTTAATTGGTCCAAATTAAATTTTACAGTGGCTGGTTGAACGCTTTCGTTTACTAAGTATTGTAATTTCACTCTCGTATTTGACTATCATACTAACTTCAGCTAGCTATTCCACTTTACTAGAGAGCAAAATGTTTGAAACTGTTTCAACGCTTTCAGTGTTCGATGGAGCGCGACTTCTACGTAATGTAGTGAGTGGAGGACGCTGAAAAGTTTACATACTTTCCTTGAAATTATTTTGGGTCCCGCAGTCAACAAGGAACCCTTATGGTTTCACCATGTCCGTCTGTCCGTCCGTCAGAAAGCTATAATTTGGCATGGATATACGCATTGATCACGCCGAAAGTGTTTTTTTTTTTTTTAGGGTAGGAACATTTGATCCTAACGGTTCGATTCCCGAGTGTGGCAAGCGTATTGCCAAAACTCTATAAATGTAGTTTTGATTCTTTTTAAAAATAAAGGAATGTTTCCTTTTAGTAAAATTTGCTGTCTTCAGTATTTAGAGTACTTTCCCTCCAGGTACGCTTCGAAAATTCCACTCTGTATCTAACGAAATTAAAAGGAAAACTATAACGGCGAAGTAGGCTTTACAAGTTTATTAGTATTAGTTGCCTAACTTAAATTTGCAGTTGCAATGTATGGGATAACATGATTTTCAACTACAATGTTAAGTTTGTTGTTGGGATAAATTCATTCCAACTACGAAACCCTTCATTGTGCGAGGTCCGACACGCACATGGCCGGTTTTTTTTTTATTGCTGAAAACGTGAACAATTTCTAAGCTAAAATGAATACCAATTTTAATTCTTGTTATTTTTACGTAACATGTTGTTGATTTAATATGCGAAGAAATCTTTAACGACAATTGACATAACTTCCCCAAAATGATTTATTACAATGGTCTATGAGAAAATACCAAACTTCTATTTTTATATAAACGAGAAAACTTTTCAGATAAAATTAACGAATAAAAAAATAAAATACTCTATTAGTAAGTTGTTACTGACCGCCTTACCCACAAATGCATGTTCACACATCCCCTAAACTATTAGCCAAGTTCAACCCTTATAAAATATCTTTATATTACAAACCTCGACCCTTTGTTTCCTCTTCGGGACATAAGACTCGCTTTATATACTTGTTAATATTTTAATAATGCCTGCTGTTGGGGATGCTTGACATTCTGCTCGAGTGACCCCCCGTTATTCATTGATGGTGCTCAAGAAAGATTGTAAAGTCAATTGAAATATTTAATTATACATTCAGGGAGACGGCTTCATTATGATCCTGAATAGAAATGTCTTGATTATAATAAATTTTATTCGTGATATTGTAAAAAAATATATTTGAGACTAAAGAAACTTTGATACAACTTTGACGAGGGCATATTTTTCATGTTTTTCATTTCAAGGTTCATACTTTACTGCAAGGAAATAAATATAACCTCAAGCTTTTCGTCTCAAATATTTCACGAGGCACGCTCGGTTTAGAAAGATGCCTTCGTGACTATGTCTTGAGGCAGACACGAGTTAATATTGGTTCCTCTTTCCGTGAAACTCTAACATTTTACCCGCAACGTTACATATCTCTCTATGCCTCAATTTATAGGTACATTTTTAGCGAGTCGACTGCAGCAAGCAAATATGAGTCGAGCGGGAAAACTCGTGGGGCATCACTAGTGCAAATATTTGCGCAGATATACGTAATGTTTGAGGTCGCATCGTGTTTAGAATGCAATATGTAAATTCATTGGTAACCTCAACTATTGTGTAGTTATGCGTGGTATGTAAACTAGATGCTGTGTATGCTGGGGAAATATCACGGTAATAGCCCTGCGGAATAGTAAGTTACTGAGTTAAAAATTGAGCGCTTATTTGCACTGCCATTTATAAAATAGGGAGGGATTCGAAAAATATGTCCATATCTGAATAGTAATACAAGAAACAGGGTGTAAAAGTTCACTCAACCGGGTGTCGTGTCTGGCGGGCAACTGCCCGATGATTCATATCGGGCCGTTGTATATATGCTATTTGCGCAGTAAACTCTGCTTGCGAGACGCAGGATTTTGCGTGACGTCACATGACGCGTAGTTGGCATGTGGCGTTGTAGATACTGCTACACCAGCATTTGAGTACGGTGCTCAAATACACGAGCGTCATGTTGTCGGCGAAAGCCGCCGACACGCGTTGACGGCTGTTGCTGACACGCGTTGACGGTTGCAGTTGCCTCTGTCGTCGATGCGTGTCGCTCGTGTGTATGCACACTTATATATAATTATGTTTCAAGCGATACTCGAATAGAAGTTGAGCGTTTTCATGATGATTTTGTAAATAGTAAATTCCTAAACATTCGATTTTTTCTCTTGGTAGTATCTGCTAGGCTGCTACTAATGATTTGATAACATCATACTAGGTATACCACCAAGGCATATAACCAGATTCGACGTATAAAATTATGATAACACAATTATCAACTTTCTGTGCCAAAAGAAATGTCGGATTGTCGGAACATTACCAAGTTTTAAGAAGAACCTTGGGACACTTTTAAATCAGTTTCTATTGCATGTTTCCGCGAGAAAATAAAACTTGTTATGTAATCAAATTTTCCTTTAATTCTTGTTCCGAGAAAATATAAGTGCTACGGTTGTAATGAAATAAGGGTTGTGGGCAGCAGAGCGTGAATATGTAGCTGTGCCGCAACTTATGTCCCACCTCTTCTCCTGCCATCTGGTGCCAGAAAATGCAGTGTCAATGTAGTGGTCACTATCTGCATTGCCACCGACTAAGTGGCGAAGTTTCGAGCCAACAAAATCTAATTCACTGTCGTGCCTTCGACACGACGAAGAAGAAGAGTGAAATAATGTGTTCGTTTTCTAGACTAACGCGAAACTGAAAGACACTTGAGACAGGTAAAGAGCTTAAAAAGAAATGAAACGTAACAGAAGCACTTGAACAGCTAATTGATTGTATAGCACTGTTTTATCTTTTTACTTGGTTGGCTCGATCAGTACTTTGAAGTGGCATTTTAAGCTTAATGGTTTAATTGAATTTGCAACTATTTTTTACCCTTGAAAGTTGTGAAATGGACGGTCAATATGTTCCCAAGTAAAAGTACCTTAATAGAATACACGAAAATGGACTTTTATTTTGTAGGTTGACAAATGGGCAAATCACCTCAGACGTGATTGGAAATTCTTAGTAGTTTACGCAAGTCAATGACCTCAGCCGTGAATGTCTAGGGAAGCAATGTTCTCTTCTGTGTAGAGAGGTTAATATTGTATTACACATAATTACCCAACACAAACAATTCATCGAGAGACGTGTGATAATAATTAATTAACCAAAAGGAATGTGAAATTAACACTGTATTACGTAGTAACAGTTTCCGTGAAAATTAAACTTAATAATTAACTAAAGTTGGAATACAGAATACCTACGGCCGAATATAAAATGAAATGGAACAGGATTTCAAAGGGAATGTGAATATTTGTGTCTGTGATAGTGTGTGAAATTAAGGCGTACTTATGGGGTGTACACATTGTAGACTCGGCCGGAACCGCGAGTGGTGCTGGAGGCGACTCGAGTCACTTTATTTGTCATTTGACACTTTGCAGGCAGTTCGTGTGCCCCGAGCGTTATCTAGAAGTACGAGCCATAGTTACGGCATGAGAAGCAACAAAGTCAACTGCAAAACAGCGGACAACCATTAGATAGTTACAACTCTGTAGAGACTTTTATCGTAGCTAAATTACTAGCACTTTGGGCAGTCAGTAAGCACATTAGAATAATCGTAAAGATAAATGTTGGCATCAAAACCGACGGTTTTATTAGCCCTGTGAGCGAACCAGTATGTAAAGGCCATTAGACGTATGGAAGTGCTACGCCGTAGTCTATAACAATGCTACGCGGCTACGATGCTACGAAAAATAAAGTGTGCTTCCTTTTTGGCTCGGCTCATTGTTCCATTTCACTGTTTACACACAGTAGAAATTTTAAGAACGAAGAAATGTTAAAATAATGTTGGATACGTTGTGCACGAAAGAACAAAAAGTTTTGAACTTTTGTCTAATAAAGAACAGAGAGAAAATTGTATTCTGTTCTTCGTCTTGATGTTTTCACAAATAATAGGTATTGTTAATTTTTTTTTTAACGAAATTAAGGGAAAGGCGCAAAATTTTCTCCTAAGTAGTCTAATATAACATTTTCACGAAGTGCCGATCTATTAGTATACACGGTAAAGAATAATTTTCTTAGTGAATATCAAGTTCCGAGACCGAGAGCTTTAATAGGTTTGTTTGCTGTCAATACCAGAGTTCAAGCTAACTTAGTTGTCGTGTAAACAGTTCATTTCATTTTATTTTCTAACGGTAAACTAAACTAGTTTTATCATAGTGGAGAAGTAGAGTTTACAGATTTAATACAAAAAAAAAAAATACCTACACGTATTTTTATGACAATATTGCATCATTGGCAGTTCTTAATCAGTCATTAATTAAACATAATATCAGTCTCATAATTAGAAAATTACCAAATGAGTAGATTAATTTTATTTTCTTCGAACACAACACTTTGTGTGACACATTTCGTAAGTGTAACCCCAACCTTAGCAGCTAGTTTCCAACCAGTGTGTGTTTTTACCTGTAACAATAAAAATACACAAATAAATATCAGAGATCATTTCCGAAAATCTTTCAACAAAATGCAGTAAAAGTCATTAAAAAAAACCCACCGGCTTCCAAAAAAACACTATAAAGTGAATAATAACTTTAATTTCGGAAGTCGTTGTGTATGGATTTGTATTTTAGTTATTTGCCACCGACCTCCGAAATTAAGTAATTTTTCACTTGGTACCTACTGTTTTTTGGAAATCGGTTGTTTTTTTTTTGTTGTAATTTTTGTTTTTTTATTTTTCACTTTTTAGTGGGTCAGTTTGTAATTTATATACGAGTTACTCGTAAGTTACAATAGTCTAATGTCAATTGCTCATCACATTTTTACACAATATTGCTTTTCCCGATGCAGCGACGTTAATCGTTGAGGAGTTCTCCTAGTAAGAACCACGAGAACTGGAGCTGATTGAGAAGTCACCATCAGCTCCACTTCACCATACGCATTGTGACGAGCATAAATTGCTTAGTAACCACATTAAAGTGCCTCATCGAATCGCAACCCGTGAAATACTTATTACTGAGTAGTTTCAATGGCCATCTGTGGTCTTCATCATCAGTTTCACTTCACCAAATGTGCACCATTTGGTAAAGTGAAACTAGTGATGAAGACCCGATTCCGAGAGCAAATGCACGAGTTACTATAAAACGTACCCAAATCGCTATAGGTGTGCCTCGATTTCCATGGGATTCCCTCATCAGACTTCGACTTGGTGACAATGTGACCACATCGAGAGCATACCCTTTCAAACATAAAATATTTTTTATAATAGGTCCACAGTTGACGGATAAATCAATGAACATACATAAAAAAAAAAACATACTTACAGTCGAACATATAACCTCATCCTTTTTGGAAGTCGTTTAAAAATAGATAGGTACAACTCGTCCTTTAGATCCAAAATTTTTCACGATTTTTGTCAATAATACGGAGAATATATGAATATGGAGAATATATACGGAGAATTATGTATAACGAAAAGCATGTTCCGATACAACTTTTATCCAATTGCTAATATTGGAATTATACAGCTGTTCGATTGCATTCATTTTCCACATGTTTCCAACAATGGGTATAATCCGATTTCTGTTCGATTCTGATGCATGACAGACGGATTAGGGCGCTGGAAACATCGGTGAGTGCTGCAGTCTATATTCATTGTAATACGTTATCGGGTAATTGACTGAATGGTACAAGCTGAATAGAAATAGGAAGCACACATTTTTGGTATTGTGGACTTGTATTCGAACCGCACTGGGCCCGCGAAGTGTATTAGGTACGGCCCACTTCCTCTCACTGAGCGGAGGCCTGTGGCCCAGTAGGAACTTGTATTCGTCTAAAATAATTGCAATAGACGACCCTTTCCTTTGATGTGCTAGTAAGTTAAGCAAGACTTAAGACTACTAGACTTGAGGGGCCCCTGGCTAAATAATAACAGCCGCATAGGTCAATCGATCAGGTTAGGCTACGTTTGCCGCGGTTGACCTGTGGATGGGTGACCATCTTTACATACCGAGACCCCTCCGTGCCTCGGAAAGGACGTTAAACCGTTGGTCCCGGCTGTCATTCGTGGATCTTTGACAGTCGTTACGAGTAGTCAGAAGCCCGAAAGTCTGACAACCAGTCTTATCAAGGTGTATCGTATTACCCAGTAACTGGGTTGTGGAGGCAAAATAGGCAGTCGCCGACCCCAACGTAGTTGGGAAAAGGCTAGGCAGATGATGATGCTCATTTAGACTTGAAAAGATTACCCGGAGTCTGAACTTATTAGTATAAAACGACCTATAACTGCAGAATTATAGCAATTTAAACCGGCATAGAGGAACGTTTCGTAGCTGCAGATATACATACATAATTATGCTGGTATTTCCCCGGACGAGCTACGTCACAGAGACCACTGTTACAACAAAAATATTTGTATCAGTGCGGTTTCCAATTGGTATTTCCATAGTTCAATTGGGTTATATAGCACTTGCATTCAATGTTACTCTAAGAACCCATTCAGCCATAGCTGTAACCATCTCACCGTGAAAGCTTGGGTGAAGTGAGCTGTCATTCGCTAGGGAGTAACACTATTAAGTGCTCTCTTTATTTATGATTTCACGGTGAGATTTTTACAGAATCGACCGGCAGTATTCAATTGACAGTATCAGATACACTCGAGTCAATTATGTAGATACAATATAAGATCAACTTGTACAGACGCCAGCACATCAAGCTACCCAAAAATTGTCAAAGTTTCCAAACCAACTTTGAACCTTATACTTTAGCGATAAAGTTGAAAATCTATTAAAGAAATTTGACAGATTGCTAGCTTGATGTGCTGGCGACTATACCATAATTTTGTTGTAAGCGAAAGTTCAAGAATAAATCTAAAACCAGGATTGCTTTTCTTAGTAAAGTTGCGAGAGTGAACTAAAGTAAATGTAATAACTTTACTTGTAGCCTAGGATGTTCTTTATTATTGTAACGGTTGTAGCAGCTGTATGAGGTTTAAAGTTTCTTTAATATGCCTGACATTACTGTCTTTAATGTTACTAGGTACTCGTACATATTGCATGACGGTGGAGGAAAACATCGTGAGGAAACCGTCATGTCCGAGAACCATAAATTCACATGACATCTACCAATCGGCACTGAGCCCGTGTATTGTATTACGGCCCACTCCCTCTCATAGAGGGAGGCCTGTTTCCCAACAGTGGGAACATTATAGGCTACTTAAGCTACATATTACATGTCTAAAAATATTCACCCATAAGTTTAATATTAGGATTCCTTAGCGGCACCATATTAACTCTAACACCCACTCAATAAATCATAATTATATTAATTAATATGTTGTTCATTGTTTAATAACACGGTGATCAACCCGCCCCCACATTCTCGCTACAATTCAATTTCATCCCCCACGACCAAGCCACATCAATCAAAACACATTTTCACAGCAAAATGCGTTACCAATCGTAATCATAATAAAAATAAATATTGTGACCGTCATTTACGACGCTGGAGCCAACATTAGGTGCACTGAATGATAAGCTAAACACAAGCGCGTCATAAAAAGCCCCATTTAATGTGATTGCTGACTACCAAGTGGCAATCGCTTAAAGGAAATAGACACTTGACGTTGGAGTTGGAGCGGCTAAAGACTGCAAGAGTGCAGAGGAGACAAATGCTTCAACTACTAACTGTTAGGTAATTAAAGCTAGTTTGAAGCGTCCATTGTTCGAGGCGAAGCCGTAATGTCTTTACGCCACAATTCCTTTTTTTTGAACTTGTAACTCAACTCAAAATAAAACGTAGGAGGCATATATAGGGTGACTGGTAATTAGTGACCGATACTTAAACACATGATTCTACTTGTCATTACAAACAACTTTTACTATCGGACCAAATCCGAAATCGCGACAATAAAATCAGCTGTTCCCTACATTTATGTTCGTACGAGTCGTCAAAATGTAGGGAACAGCTGATTTTTTTTTCGTCATTTCACTTTTTGTCCCCTTATAAAACTTGTTTGTTGTCATGAGCATGGGCATGAGCATGTGTTTAAGTATCGGTCACTAATAACCAGTCACCCTATATAATACGAAGAAGACAAAATTGATGAATAGTAAAGATATTAGAAATACGATATAAATAAAAAACATTCTCAATCAAAAAATCTATCTGCCTTGCCTTTTCACAACTATGTTGTGGTCGGTTTCCAGTCCAACCGAAAGCAGTTGAATACCATTATTTTACATTGAGCGACTGCCTATCTGACTTCCACAACCCAGTAACTTACTAAGTAATACGATATCTCTTGGTAAGACTGGTTGTCAGACTCGCGTTTCTGGCGACCCGTTACGACTGTCAAAGATCCACGAATGACAGTCGTGCCCAACGGCTTCACGTGCTTTCCGAGGCATGGTCTTGGTATGTAAAGATGGTCGCCCATCTACGCGCCAACCGCGGGAAGCTTATCTTAACCTGATCGATGGACCCGTGATGCTGTTATTACTTAGCCCCAAGCACCTCGATCATGATTTGAATAATTTTAATCAAAAGTTACACTCGCATAAAGATGGAAACAGAAAGAAAGAAAAAAAGTAGAAGTATCAATACTATCAGAAGCAAAATGTTTTACATTTTCATTTACGAACGAATAGTGTAAAAGCGTTCGTTATTTCCTTTGGGATACGCAGACGGATATTTAAACTAGTGAGCGAGAAGTTAGCCGTGTACATAGCTAAATACGGTACTCCATTTTATGTAAAATATTTTCTTCTTTCGTAAATATTATACCGAAGTTTCTTAATACTTGGGGTTTGGAGCTAGCGCTCTCGGGGATTAGAGCCATGGCAGTACCTAATGTCTGTGCGAAACTGAAAAGATGACTATGATATTTTGTATTTCAAATATTTGAGTGTAATTTAAATTCGACATATTTTAGGCCCTATTTCTGTGTAACTACAACTGACTTTGAATCGTCTTACCTTCCAATATTAAAGCAAAATTTGCTTTCCGTAGCTCAACCGTATTAACTGCCTGCTCAGGTAAAACAACTTATAAATTATATAAACTTCGAAATTAAATTACAGAACTAATGATGTCAGCACATTTATAGATATTAGAAACTACGAAACTTCGTTTGCTGGAGTACGGCCCAAGGGATTTAAACGAAAATCTCATTAGTTCAGAACTAAAACAGTAACGCTTAAGTATTGCGGTGAGTAACATGTAATATATTGTCGAGCTAGAAATCTAATTTAATACAAGTTCCAAATACTAAGTTTCTTCTACAAATCAAGTTAAGAGAAACTACTTTGTCACCTATTGATCAATACGCCGTTTAACATTTTATCTCTCCGGAATATTGCGTGTTCTATATTCAACGATGCTGCGTAACCGTTCAATCATCTTGCTTGTTCCCATTACTGTCGTAGCGTGTCGTAGCTATGTCGTAGGCTCGTAGCACGTCGTAGCAACTGCGCTACGAATGGTGAAAACTTGTCGAAACATAGCTGCGTGGTACGCGAATGATTCTATAAGTCACAAATAACAGATCATAGAATAATAATAGGTATTTTATTGATTGAGAAAATGTATATTTTTCAATTATTAAATAATTGAGAATACTAAATCAAATAAAATTCTATATTATATATAAATAAATTTCAGCTCAAAATCGGATAGCATTAATTTTAATAATATGGACGACCTTTTATATGCTGAATTACTTACTGAAAGTGATATTAAAGGACCGGGAAATAAAATGGGACAGTCACGGAAAATTGTAGTGAATTCGAACAATGTCTGAACATTTCTTTGTAAAACGTAAGAAAAAACAGTACAATGAATGCAGAACCGCAAATTTCGGAAGCCATGAAAGTCTAAAACAACAAACAATGTGGTTAGATTGAAAGTTACTTGCCGATTTTGCTCACATTGTATGTTCAGTAAACACGACCCTCGAAACAAGTGAAACGTGGATCACGCGTATAAAATGCGACACGCTTTGCTGCATTTTAATAAGCGAATTTAAGTGATAACCTTCGCTGGAGATAAAACTACACATCTACTGTAACTTTGTACCGTGTGCATGGAATTTGCGGTAATTTGAAAATAAACATGTTTTTATAATGAATATAGTATTTTCACAAGGAAGGGCTGGAAGTACATGTGTATTCAAAAACAGCTTCCCAAGTGACTTGACGAAACTTTGTTAATTTAGAAAACTTAAGTAAAGGAGGAAGAGTTTAATTTGAATTGAACTTAGTTTTGTGTTGAGACGTGACCATCGTGTGGAGGAAACATGTAAGTAACAAGATTAGGTTTAAAAGTTATGTAAGATGTGATGATGATGTTGAAAAGGGTGTGAATCCTGTTTGTATATGTTAATCACATATACAAACCTGTTAAATTGTTAACCGGCAAGTTAATCTGTTGAACTTCGATTCAGAAATACTGATTATACCTACATTGAAAATCAGACTAAACTGAACACAATTAGATTCTAACAAGCAAGCTTAAGAACACAAATGCTCAAAATGTAGGTATTATTGGAGATTAAACGAACTTACCTGAAGTGAAGTTCTATCCAAATTATACGAGTTGCTTCGTCCGAAGAGATTAAGATAACAATGTAGTAATACGTCTAGGGTATCGCCTTTCATCCACTAAGTTTGAATATTTTTTTTTTTTTTTTTTTTTTTTTTTTGTCGGTACTTTGTCTTCCTGATAGTTATGCCTGTACCGCCACTCATTTAGTTGAAAGCCTGGAACCTTTTTTAATATTTCACTTTAGGTATGGGGTTCATAGGGTTGGGAGGGAACTAATCTCTTCGGACGAAGCAACTCGTATAATTTGGATAGAACTTCACTTCAGGTAAGTTCGTTTAATCTCCAATTATACTTCGTTGCTTCGTCCTTCGAGATTAAGATAACAATGTAGATTTTGAAAGATGGTGAAATATTAAAACACTGAATTTTTATACTTAGGTACATGTATATTAATCAAACCTTACAAGTAATAAAGTAATTAAATTGTAGTTTTTCTTTAATTAGGGGTAGATAAATTTAAGTTATTAATTTTAAGTAATTAAATCTAACATCGATCAGAGGTTAGGATTGATAAGGCAAATTGATCAGTTTGTTCACATTGAATGTCTCTATGATAATATCTAGCGAAAACATTGGAGCTACCACTCCACCCAGCTGCTTTTCGTATCGTGTCAATATTGACACCAGCTCTATGAGCAGCTGAGGTGGCTGCGTGTCTGGTGGAGTGGGCAGAAAATACTGAAGTGTCAATTCCGCTAATTGATAATATATCTTTTATCCACCGACTGATGGTATTTGTGGTTACTGATTTATGTGGTTTTTTAATACTTATAAAAAGGCTATTGGCATTGTTTCTCAAATGTTTTGTCCTATCAATATATTCTATAAGAGCCTCAGCGGGACATATTTCCGGTCGATCTTTGTAAAATGGAATATTTAAACAAGGTTGAGATAAACCAGGTCGAGATGTTTTTAACAAATCGTTTATCTTGATCAATATAAGATTATCAGTGACGTTCATATTTTCTAATTTGATTTTGCTAATGGTTTGCACCCTGTGTGCAGTTACAAGTATGAGCAAAGTTACGGCCTTTTTGGTTAAATGTTCGAAACTTAAATTATTATTTGGGTACCATTTTGATAAGAATTCTAAAACTATTGACGGGTCCCAAGTGATATTATATTTTGGGGCTGGAGGACGAAGTCTGTAAAAACCTTTGAATAGCCTAGCAACGCGATCATCAGACCCTACTCTCGATCCTAAGATCAAAGACAGAGCGGAGCGATGACTGTTTAAAGATCCGTATTGTAAGCCGGAATGAAATAACTCAGTGAGAAAATACATAATCATCGGAATTGACGCCTCATGTATTTTGATATTGTGAGTCTTACAAAAGTTTACCCAACGTCGAATGGCAACGTCATATTGTTTTATTGACCTTTCAGATAAAGAAGCTATCATAATATCTAAAGATGATGGTGGTACTCCTCTGTTTCGTAACGCCGTCCTGATAACTTCCCTGCAATCAACGTGAGCTTGGGGACACTGTTGGAAATAGACAATAACACTTTATCAGAGGGTCTAAACTGAACTAATTCTGAACAGAGAAGTTTTTGATAAAGTGGAAACCAGGGTTGCGTGGGCCAAAATGGAACCACAACAATACCCTCCGCCTGGTCGTATATAAGTTTTCTTAATACTTTTAATATAACCGCAAAAGGAGGAAATGCGTAGAAACAAAGATTTGACCAATTTAAAGTAAAAGCATTCACAGCGCATGCTCCTGGGTCTCTATTCCATGAGACGTACTTAACACATTTGTTATTCAACCTTGATGCGAAAAGATCAATTTTTGGTTGCCCAAAGGCTCTCACAATCTTTTCAAAAGCATGATCTTTAATCTCCCATTCGGTATCGGGGTGAGATTTTCTAGACTCAGCATCTGCTATTTCGTTATCTTCCGAGCTTATGTATGAAGCGAATACAAATATACCACGAGCTTCACACCACTGCCACAAAGATTTTGTGATTTCAGTTAAATGTGGAAATCTTACTCCACCCATACGGTTGATATACGAAATAGCAGTTGTGTTGTCAACGCGTAGTAACACCTGACAATTTTTTAATCCTTTTGCGAATGTTTGTAAGCCCAAGAAAGCAGCCAGGAGTTCTAGACAGTTAATATGTTTGTTAGACTCTGTGTTACTCCACTGGCCACTGGCGGTCTCCGCACCGCATGCTGCCCCCCACCCTTTTTTGCTAGCGTCTGAAAATATTTCTAGACAGTAGCTGTCCCGTCTAATAGGATTCACTGCGGTATCAATAGATTTTAACCACCAGGAAAAATCGTCCTGCAAATACTGTGGTAAAGACATGTGGCTATCATAATTACTCGTTTTACACAATGCAAGGTATTTGCATCTTTCCATCTGCTTGGTGTAAAGCCAACCGTACTGAATCGCGGGGCAGGACGAAGTGAGGAGGCCTACCAAGCGAGCAAACTGTCTTATTTTACAACGAGATTTCAATTGAAACGATTGTAACTCTTGTTTAATTAGATTTCGTTTTTCCTTAGGAAGGCTAACATGAAATTCTTTTGTATCTATCACAAAACCAAGGTATTTGCAAATATTACTCGGAATCATACAACTTTTTTAATGTTAATTATGAATCCTAAGGACTCTAAAATATGTTTTGTCTGTAAAATATTATCTAAGCAATCTTGATAATTATTAGAAATGATACAAATGTCATCTAAGTAGATAGATGACAGATAACCTAATGATCTCAGTAAACAAATTACCGGTTTTAATAGCTTTGTGAACACAAATGGAGCTGTGTTTAAACCAAACGGCAAAACATTGAATTGGTAAATTTGACCCTCGTACCTAAATCGTAGGTACTTTCTATACGTCGGGTGTATAGGTACTAGAAAATACGCATCCTTTAAATCAAAGGTGGCCATGAAACTGTTTCTTGATACTAATTTTAATGTTGTTCTTAGATCTTCAATTTTGAAATGTTCTGTTACGATGTACTTGTTTAGAGACTTTAAGTTTAAAATAAATCTGTTTTTGCCATTGGGTTTTTTAATCAGGAAATAACTAGAAAGAAACTGTCCTTCACATGGTTCACAATGTGAAATAGCACCACTGTTTAGAAGGTCAGTGATGGCCACCTTGTATTTAAAGGACTCACATGAAGTTAATGCAGGTAAACTTGGTTCGTGTAACTGATAGACAGGTTTAGTAAACGGTATCTTGTAACCTCTTATCCACGATAATACAACGAGGTCATTAGTTATCAATTGCCATTGATCATAAAAGTAGGATAACCGACCTGCAAAACGTACCAGGTCTAGCGCCGCGGGGCTTGGCGCTGCTGCAAGCGCGGCTGCTGTCACGGCTGCTGCTGCACCGGTCGCGGGCGCGGCGCCGGCGCTGTTCTCCTCGCTGTTCCCGCTTGCCGCGCTGTCGGGAACGGAGGCGTCTGGTTTAAAGTCTGGACAGGGGCCTGTCTCGGTCTCTGCGCTGGTGCAGGTCTTCGAACCTGTGTGTTTATTTTAATCTCAGCGCCTGATTTTGATATAGCTTTTGCAGCTTTTAGAGTATCGGTCAGATGTTCGCCAAATAGAAACTTATCGATTTCTGTATTGAACAGTTGATCTTTTATATCTTTCTTGATTGTAGAACATATAAAACTGCGCCGTGTCATGGACTCGCTGTGTTGTGAGTCACACATCAGTCGACCGGCTTCGATCAGTAATTTTATTACCGACTGATCTTTATAACCTGCAGAAAAGAGTATGCTTAGGGCTTCACTTATACAAGATATACTTGCTGCGACCTGCACCTGCTTATTCTCTAAAGCTTTGTCTTTTTTTTTTTTATTAGCATCTCCGATAAGGCGGCCTTTATCTCTGGGTTTAACTTGGGTGCATCAATCTTTGTGCAGTTTTTTGGAACCAGATGCTTATCAAGCAGCTCCTTTCTGGCATCCTTGGTCAAGCCTGTTGTTGCGATGTGTTCCCAGCGAGCAGATAACTCGCATCTAATGTCTGGTCCATATTTTTTATCCTTTGATGGAGTTTCGCCCAAGAGATTCAGAATCTCTTCGTCCAGCTCAGGAAGCGTTACTTCAACAGGTAGTTCCGATTCCCCTGCCTGTACTGCTTCTGTAGCAGGAACATCATGTATCGTCGAGGTGGACGTACCCGGTTGTGGCTCATCTGAGTCAATAATCGGAGATGACGCGACATCACCTTGAACTTCCATTTCAGTTGGAATAGAAAATGTACCAAATGTAGGTATCGGATAGAAAATAGCGCGGTGATAGTCCTCAAAACTATCCACAACACCAAGTTTATAATCCATACCGATATTCAGAATTACGAAATCGAGTGATAACATTTTGTTATGTAGGTACGTGGATATGATCACAACTACCAATGTTCCTAGTATACAACTAGTGGTTTTAGAGCGGCGATAGTCCTTAAAACTACCCACAACACTATGTTTTAGTCCGTACGGATATAAAATGCAATTATTATTAAGTAGGTCATTAACTAAAGTGAAGGCAACATTCCTTTCAAATGTACACAATCACTAGTAGTATATACCCAATGAATTGGGAATCCAAAATTATGTGAAGGTAACATCCCCATAAGATGTACACAACACTATTTAAGATAATATGACATCATGTCAGATTATGATACGGATATAGTCCGAAAAACTATTCACAATATCTTCCGTTTGTAAAAATAACACTTCAGCTTACCTTCATGGTCCGATAGTACCGGCGACATAATAATATTCGTCGACGAGCTACTACTCTCGGAACAACTTCGAACACGCGACCTTCTGTCGCGTTTATTAAGTTTCCTTTCGAGTTTTCGAATCTTCTTTCTTAAATAATCACTGTCGTCGTTTTTGTGACTACGTTTTGGCATCTTTTTGCACAATTCAAATGAAACGAAGAAAATAACGTGGTGATCGGCGACGCACTAAAACGCGAATGAGTGGCGGTACAGGCATAACTATCAGGAAGACAAAGTACCGACAAAAAAAAAAAAAAAAAAAAAAAATATTCAAACTTAGTGGATGAAAGGCGATACCCTAGACGTATTACTACATTGTTATCTTAATCTCGAAGGACGAAGCAACGAAGTATAATACAAAGTGTCTTTGCTAAATCTATATCTGATGCAACAAGATTACTTTTCGATTGTGCCCAGACAATGTTGCTGAGGTTAAGATTTTAAAATATACAAGACAAATAACTAGCAATAAGGACAAAACAGACACATTCAAGAAACGAAAAGAAAATAGTTCATGAAGGAATAAAATCTCCAACGATACTTCAAAACAGACCATGCAATGAACACAAATAAACACTATCTGAAAGCCCCGGAAGCGCATTATCGCTGTGGTGCAAAAGGAGAAACAATAATCCCAAAGGAGACCCAAGTTGTTTGAGAAGGGTCCCGCATTATTGCATCTCGTGATGTTGCTTACGTCTTCTTCCGACTGTACATATATTTACTGCTAACGGGCTCGTATGGACCTCTATGTCTTTACAGTCCGTCCCTATATGAGAAACTTGCATATTATCAAAATATATCACGTCAACTACTCAGATGTTGTCTTGAGAAAACAGATAAGGTTTTGTTGATACTGTGTAGTACAATATATCACTATACAACCACAAGAAAGAAACTCACCGAGGCGATGAAGACGGTATTCCAAGCTAAAATATATTTTCACTTCTACATTTCGATCTTTACTGTGCAAAAGAATACCGTAGAAAAAAAAACACCTCCGCTTTTTTAAAGCAGTCCTCGCTTACCATCACAAAGATCATCTCCTTCGTGTACGTAAACGCGATTTAAAGCACTTGATATCCTTGAACACCATATGAGCTGCTACAAGGTTGGCAATAGATCAGAGAGAGAGAGAGAGAACCAAGATCTAACGATATTTCTTTGTAGGGGTGCCTTCGTTACTAGCGTATAAGTTGCAGCATGTCTTATTGGAAATTTTAATATCAGCTGCGCGTTGTAAGCAAATAAAATATGTATATTCATTTAGAATATTACACGAGAATATTCTTAGAGCTACCGTTAAAGGAAAATGATACACTTCGTTTTAACAAGTGTTATTTTTTTTTAGTTAATAATAACCTAACAAAGTAGAACATAAACGCAATAAAACAAAATTCTTTCTTTACGTACTTTTTAGGCAACTTCCGAAACATCCATTTTTTATAGACTTTACACAACAGGCTGCTCCATCTTTTTGTATAAAAAAAAAAAAAAAAAAACTATTCTTGTCCTCGTTTCTTTTCCCGCAAAAATGTGCAAAAAGTCCATTGTCAAGTATGAAGGTCGCCTTGACAGGTGTCCCCGCTATCGGCCTTCGATCACTTTTTATTAATGTTGGGACACTGACCAAAATGTCTGGATTTTTCTACGCCTATTACATAATGATAAATAGGGTTTATGTGTAAGTCGTTCTATAGGTTTGCTGGTGGAAATCGATGATTTTCCCAACCAGGTTTATTGGCTCTTAAATGAAAATATTATTATTTTTTATTTAGATTTACCAACGTTCGTATACACTATAGAAGTTACAGGAAACATCAGTAAATACATAGCTAAATCACCTTTTGCGATGACAACGTGATATTTCAAAAACTGCAATTTTTAAAGATGCCACGTTGTCATCGCAAAGAGGCGAAATGTAACAATAGGTAAATATAGCATTTTCTTATTATTACCTATTAAGTGAACAATCTTAGAGCAGTTACATATTATTTTTATAGAAGATAACACAAAATATTATCGCTATGAGCAACGGCCATTGGGGAATTGCGGATAGACTCATCATTTTCAAGTTTAGATTTGTTGAAGCAGTGTGAAGGCGATTGGTCCCAAGTGGATGAACTGTAACTGCTATATAGAAAGCCACTGTTCATCGCAAGACTCTTGTGTAGTACCTTTCTAACCTCACTAAAACTATAGTACTGTTTTACTATTTTTTTTAATAGCTCAGAAACAAACAAAATAGGAAGAAACATGGAATAGAAAAGAAGGTAAGGAAATGTGCATTTATGCAGAAATCCCTTACAGCAGTCTAACAATGCGTTTCTTTCATCAAGAGAAACAAGGAAAATAAACACGAATGCTCGTCAATCGTATATCCCTTTGCAACCGGGAGTAAAAATTTCGCATAGATCAGTAAAAACTTATTAATCCTTTGGAAAGTGTTTAGAGGTCCTGGGAAATATACTGAAAAAAATATCATGCAACCTGGTCTCCAGCAGTCAGATCCTCACATACGTGAGGTTCAGGAATAATTTGATAGTCGCTCGATCGTACTCAGAATTTTGTAAAATCGAAACTCACGATCACTTCAACTCGGTTGGAAAGGGATATTTATCCATTGAAAATATCAAACAATTTATTCTTCTGAAGCTGAAATTCGGCAGTTAAAACAACCTGTATGTGCTATCGATAGTAAAATTCAACAGTATCAATATAATCACGCTCCCTGAACAGTTAAGGTTCAAAGATAACGATACCGTAAATTACGTATTACCCACAATTATCGTGAGTCGACTGCGAGGGGTAATTGTTAAGAGACCCACATACGTGCGAGGGTATAATGTGACCATTAATCATATCTTGGAAGAGATGGATAGATTAACATGGAAGGAAGAACTTGAATTCTAATTTTTATACCGTAATTAAGTGGAAGAGTGTAATTTTTATCTGGAATATAAGCAAAGAGGGATTTAACAGATATCAGCTTTAGCAGGTGGGTTGATTCTGTCTCGGGAGAGTGGTAACTTTAAGTTTAAAATGATTTCATCATTCCGGTATACCACATGCTTCTACCAACTTCGGCTAATATCATGAACTCAAACTAATATGCTTCGTATTATTTTAGTGTCGATGGTACTCCTCCTCATGTTTTTTTTAATATAGTTTGAGCCCAGTAAGTGGCCATTTATTGCGGCATTAGTGCCATTCTAACATGCTTAAAAAGAAATATTTTATCGTTACAACATTTCCATCAGATTCTTTCTCTGTCACACAATAGACAATCAAGCTTCATTTAATTATAAATGTTCCTTAACTTTCATTGGAATATCCCTACCTTTAACCAATCCGCCATGAAACTGTTGCATTCAGATATTCCTTCTAATTTGATGTTCCCACTTCGGTTCGTGACTCCCAATTTGCGGTACAATTTCGCAGTACAACAACCGACACTACAGATTGAGCGGTTCGGTACCAGACTGTCAGTTATTGCCTTGTGGATGCTATGAGTGGCCTGGTAATTTTGTCCGTATCGACAAAGCCTGACATTTGTGTTCTATGTTGGTAATGAAGTCGTAAGGAGGAGACGTGTGAGTACGTGTTTATTTAGCTGCGCTAGATAGACATGATTTCAGGACAACGACCAGAAGGATGATGCATTATAGACTAAACATGTTCGTTTTGATAAAGGAACAGTCGTAAATAAAATTATAACACAAACAAACAAAAACGACAGGGAAGATACAAAGCAGAACAAAAAAGAGTCATAAGACAAAATTCTTCAAGACTCACATACATTTTCATCTTTCTCAGTCAGCAAAACCAGCAGTGAAACATACAATCTCTCTACATCAGCAAAAAGCGTAACATTTGGAAAAAAGCTTTACTTATTTGCACAGCCCGGGAGCTCTGTGCCGTGATATAATTTGTCATGCACCTTGACCTAGTTTCCCTCGGCCAGAGAATACATAAAAAGGAAGGAATAATTCATTGAATACCCTTCACCTGTTTACGTTGAGATTTTAGAATTAGGCGAATTGAATTGAACGGTAGATTGAGAATCGTGTTGTAATACGTTCATTTTTGGGAGAGATAACTCCGTTATGAGCTCATTGCCGAATAAAATCATCACTCTTGAATTGATTTCGTCAATATTACTTTGAAAGGATGGGGTTTTATAATGAAGCCGGTAAGGGAGAAGCTTTACCGGTGCGCTGATTGCGCCAGGGTCGATTGAAGCGTAATGGTTGAAAGCAGCTAAAGTAGGGGCGTAGTACTATTAGTCTACACCGGCATCGTTCATCAAGAATCAATTTGGTGTAGAATCGATAAGAACAATCAAGTTGCAGTGAGTCGAAGTACTACTGGAATGAATATTGCCAGTATAACGATATTTAAACAGTGTAATACGATAGACAGTAAAACACTGATTTTAATATGGTTAACAATAGCGCAGAACACAACGGCAGAGCATTTGGATCAATTTAGTCTATCGGAGAACATAATGCTCAAATAGTTGAAACAATGCCTAACATCGAGCTTGTGTGAATGTTCTAGTTTCCAAATACAGCGTAAATTGCATATATTGTGTACAGACGCCAGCACATCAAGCTACTACAATCCGTCAAATTTCTTTAATAGATTTTCAACTTTATCGCTAACGCATTAAGTTCAAGGTTGATTGGAAACATTTGACAGTTTCGGGTAGCTTGATGTCCTGGCGTCTGTTATTGTAGCGAAAAAAAAAGAAAAGAAACACTTCTTCGCCACAGAAATGCGTACATCATTTTGATTGTTAATAGCATAAGTGTAATAAAATCATTTAATATTTAATAAAATATAGAATACAACACACACACAATAAAACTTGATAAAAAAGAACGACGGGCTGTTTTAAATATTATAAAACACAGAAATTACTTAGGCGTATAAACCTTATATTGTAATCATTTACTCTGATTTTGTTACTTGTCGAAATACGATACGATTGCAGCCAAATCCTGACGAACGCGTAGTTTAAATAAAAGCCAGCGTCTAGTAGGTAACAGCATTAAGTGAATTCATAGGTTTCAACATCGTTATTTAAAAGATCAACAGATTTTTGGCAACGTTTTTATTAAAAATGGGTAAAACAGGCAATATTTTTTTTTTAATCTTTATATCTTAACCCTACAGAGCATGATTTTATTTATCGGCTTAAAAAATTACACTAGCCTGCAAATATGATGCCATTTCTCGAAAAAATATTTACAAAAATCATAACTCAATAGAAACGTATGGTTTTGTGTGTGACCCATATATGGCACATCACGCATTATAATGTGAATTTGTGTTACGTAGTATCAAATATAATATAAAATGACAAATATGAACATGAACTTACTTCTACTAATTATTTCCACATTGAAACGATTCAATTTTATCATTTTTTTCCTATTATTATACGCCGCTCGTTAATCGTATTCAAAGTGCATACCTACCGATTTGAAGAAAACATAAATAGTTAAATGTTTATTCAGATCTATCCAAAATATCTGGTACTAAATTCAAAACTGAAATCCATAATAGTTAATCTTGTCAACACTAGATTACGCTACTTGGATCGATATTTGAAATATAAGACATTTTTCGGTATGTCCCATATGTGGGACACTTTGCTCTGTAGGGTTAACACCTTAAAGTTAAAAAAGTGGTGAAACAAGAAGAAAGCAAAAAAAAAAAATGTTTAAATATCCCGGGGGCCAGGGCCAAATAAATTAGGGCTGAGTAAGTAGCAGATAACCCCACCTATCCACCATTTTCGTATGTTCAACGTTCTGCCAAACATCCTGTATATCTAGCCTAAGGCATTCGCAATGACCATGGGGTTCAAACTGTTACATGTCCCGGTACCTGAAGTCAGGATCTTCCAACACGTTAACGGTGAGATGATAAATCAGGAGACCGAAACAGCCCGCTGACTACGTTAGTCTAGCCTGTAGCTAGTAGGAAGTTGGATGGGCCGAAATTCGGCTTGAAACTCGCGGTCGACACCTAAAGCATATAACGTACCATGATGACTTGAGATGCAATCACATTTTTTTTTTTTTTTACCAAAGAATGTTATGAGCTTTACATACCGGTTTAGCTGGGATAACAAATCAAGGGAGTCACTAACTCGAAGATTTTGTTGAACGTGTCCTATGGCAAAGAAAATAGGATATCATATTTAAGACAAAAAAAACTTTGGAATAATCAATAGGAGAAATACATACCCTGGTTCTGGGATAAATTATTAATCACATTTCACAAAGTATAATAATGGTATTAGGTGCTTAAAATTTTGGTTGTAAGGTCCTAATATAACTTCACGACCTGCGTGTTTCATAAATTTTCTTCAAGTGACGGCTTTATAGAAAAATCTTGTCATAGAAGATTTTTCTGTAAAGCCATGTCACTTGAAGAAAATTTATGAAACACCATATTACAAAAAATTCGATGATATGAATTAATAAATGCTGCGTTAAAATATGATTACAATCATCCTTCTTTGAAAATATATTCAACCTCAGTTTTGGAACTATTCTTGACCAGAAATTTTATCATCGAATTTTTTGTAATATGGTGTTTCATAAATTTTCTTCAAGTGACATGGCTTTACAGAAAAATCTTCTATGACAAGATTTTTCTATAAAGCCGTCACTTGAAGAAAATTTATGAAACACGCGGGTCGTGAAGTTATATTAGGACCTTACAACCGAAATTTTAAGCACCTAATACCATTTTGTCTGACCTTATGAAAATTATTTTATATTCAAAGTATATGCCAGCCAAGACAAAACAGACAAACATTTGTTCAAGCAACATGAAAGCAATTGTCACTTTACTCCTGTTTGTTTTAAAAGAGAAAACAATTGTGCATTTTCTTTGAAATTGTTAGTATAAAAATCAGTTTTGGCGCAAGAACCCAGCACCGTGCCATGTCGAGTGCTTGTGGGTTAGTAAAAATGTGAAATATGCGGGCATTTTAAAACGTTGGCTATTTTGTAAAATATCGTTATTTTTGTTTGGGAGGAAAACGAGATAAGCATATAATGTTAAAGTGCAATTCTTGGTATTAAATCTTTTTAGAATCTTGCCATTACTCATTTCAGCGGTGGAATATCAAACACGAGTATAGAAAGCATTATTCAGATTCAAATCTAAACCAATTTTCCATTTTAAAAGAGTTTTTTTCCGCTGCCAAATAATGACTAATAGAATAATTTATGTTCAAAGATGAAATGTATTCAATTTGTTTCGTTCTTCATTTACATAGCAAACCCATTTACCAAAGCTGAATATTACATCACTCTGAATAAACCAACAGGTTTCCATTAAAAACGTGTTGACTGTTCGATGTCCGAGTATTTATCTTTGTGGCTAGTGCGAGTGGAGATTTGTACATTTTTGTACAAAATACCGAATGCAACGGGACTAGAATTGGGTTACGAGGACATTACCAAACAAAAAACCGAAAAGTATTCGTCGTTCTTTGAATTTTGTGTACTTCTATTGTCCTATTTTGTTAGTTGAGTGTATTTAGTAGTCGCATTGGTTAATTTCTTTTTGCTACTCCTCCATTTGTTGTCCTCTTAATATTTGTGAGCATTTCCAATGGAAACCGGCTGTCAGTGTCGACAATAGCATCCGGAAATTATCTCGAAATGCAAAAGTTGTTGTCGCTGGAATAAGTTCAGGTAGTACGTCTATTCGTTTGCCAAAACTTCATTCGAAGTCCGTAGCTTACGAGTAAAACGTGTATAACGGAATAAGCGAAGACTTCGGACGTCGACTAGCGCGAAACTTTTCGAATCAGTTCAGACAGTTTAAGTTAGCGCTAGTACAGGATAGATTTCAATTTAAAGACCTGTATTACTTAGGTAGTAGTTGGGAGTTGTGGATCATGCACCATGTGCAGTCGGGGCGATCTACAGATTAAGCGATTACGCTCAGACTAATGCAGTTTACTGTAGTTTGGATATCGGTCCATGTTATTGAATTAACTGTTTGGAAATTATGCAGCTGTATACAACATTAAACTTTTGAGAAGTGTTCAACTGAAACTGATTTCTTATCTATTCGCAAATACCTACTGAAAGATAGAGTGCCTCTCAAAAACATCATCCGAGCTAATTTACATCTACCTAGACGTAAAATAAACATACCAAGTTGAAAGTGCAAATATTTACCGATGCTGCGGTCGCACTCAAAGGTAACATGGATGTTGCATTTAAGATGTAGCGGTTGAAATAGCGCCTTCAAGGATTATTGGGTCCGATGTCTGCAATATTTTACTCGGCATTGCACGTTGGTTACAAGGTTTTTTGGCAGAACTTGGAGCAAGTCCAAATCAGCGAAAACGTAAAACATTTTTGTGTAATGTATTTTCTCACGTAGGTATTCTATTTTTTGGCTCCACACGTTTTGGCCTAAAATTATGAGTGAAACCTTCATTAGCCTTATTAATTTTACGAGGACCTTTCATAAAGGTAGTTCATCTCTGTAATTATCAACTTCGTAAAATCACGGGCGCGCATTTATGAAACTACTCGTTTTAGGGCCTATAAAATTAGATTGACGAGGTGCCAATCCTCTGTAAAAATGTAATAATGTTCAAACTTTGTTGATGAAGAGGGAAAATGTTTGGTGCGGAGTCTTTTGGAGGTGAGATTTCTCGTCACTTTGTCAATCTCTTAAAAAAATATCCCAACACCAACAATGGCGCTTAGTGACCATAAAGTCATAACACAAAAGAACGAGTGTCGGAACAGCGAAGGCACAAGGGAACATTTTGACGCCCCCCGAGCGACGGTCATTAATCAACCCTCACTCAGTTATTACTCACTGGGGGATTCTTCAAATACTTCGTTGATTTCTCTCCAGTTTAAACACGAAATTTCAATATCTGAATCTGAAGTATTTCTTCAATAAGGCGAGGTGCAAGTTTCGTTGTTTCAAAAGATTTAAAATCGAGTCTCAATAATGTCGTGTGTATTTTAAGGTTAACACGATTTTGATTCTTATATTAAAGAATTGGAACGCGTCTGTCTGTCGAATTCCATGCCTAAGATCTACTTTGTGAGTCACTTTTATTGCAAAGAGGAGATATGCTTTTCATATCATTACCTATAAACATGTTATTTTGACAATCCAGCAGAATTATTAATTCTAAGGTATTGCTACGGGGTTGGCAAGGGTCTTAATGGCCCTATAAATTCTATATACAATGATGCCATTTGGCACAATGCTGCTACTGTTACTCAAGGCCGAGGATCTCATAATAAGCAACGATTACCAGACTACTAAGACGCTGATTGGCGAGAGTTCGATAGACTCTATACGCAATGAGGCAGACATTTGCGGTGACCCAATCATACCTACAGAAATTATATTTACCTTTTTAGTCATTGTTACCAAGCAAAGAAAATATATTTACATGATATGTAGGGTTACTTACATACAAGCTTTTTGAGCTAATACATACAACGTGTCCCAGAAATCAACGTCAAGCCGAAAACGGGCAATAGGCCAAGTCGTGACAGCTATTAGAAAAATATAAAAAAAAAATCTTGGTCATGTACTTTTCGAATTATAAGCATTCAAAAATAAATCTCAAAAAGTGACACCCTGTGATGATTTTTCAAGTCCTGTGACTACATTATTAACATTTCGGTAGTTTTTTTCTCTGTGATCTAACCATGAATAACCCTTCTGTAAATTACAGTTAAAAGTTAAAACGTAACTGCCTCAGTTTTAAATTAAATGTTAGATTTTTGCCCAATATTGAATTCAAAATAATGACATCACCCAACTTTAACCGACTGTACTGAAAAAAAAATCTACTACACTATTTTGGCAAGTAACTTTAAAAGATGGCGCGTTTAGTCAGGATTCCAAAATGGTATAACACATACTAATTGCTACTTCTTAATTGAGGAAAAAAAGTACATTGTTGGTTTTAGGTGCATTTGAAATAAAATTCAGTCGTTGGATTTCTTTTATTATAATTTTTATTAAATCAGATTTACGAAGTTTTATAACAAATGTTCAAACTGTTTTCCTTCAGCTGCAATGCAAGTTCTACATCTCTTTAAAAATGATCGCGTAATAAGACGGGCGTATCTTCTTGAGTTGATGTATTCAGCGGCTTCTGCAATTCTTTGGCGCAGCTCGTCTAAATCTTGAATTGGTTTAGAGTACACTTTATCCTTTATCGTACCCCAGTAAAAAAAATCTATGGGGTTTAAATCGGGTGAACGGGCAGGCCACGAAATTGTACCACCCCGCCCAATCCACCTATCGGGGTATTCTCGATTGAGAAACTCTCGTACAGTGAGAGCATAATGCGCTGGGCAGCCATCTTGTTGATACCACATGCTGCCGTAAATGTTCAGTGGCACTTCTTCCAATAATTCTGGTAATTGGTTCTGTAAGAAGTTCAAATAACCCTGGGCATTTAAATTCTCCGGCAGCTCGATTGGACCAATAACTTTACCATTCAAAATTCCCGTCCACATATTTACTTTAAACTGGTACTGAGATCTATCTTCCCGCATCAAATTTGGATTTTCCACGTGCCATTCGTGCAAATTGTGGAGGTTCATGTAACCGTCCTTTTTAAATGTTGATTCATCGGACCATAGAATTTTTTCAAAGAATCGCGGGTCCTCTCGGTGCCTCTGCAACATCGTTCGACAAAATCGTACTCTCTCTGGGTAGTCTCGGGGTAGCAGACTTTGTACTCGTCGTACATGGTATGGGTGAAACTCGTTCTTTTTTAAAATACGATGTGCAGTACTTTTGGGGACTCCTATGCTCTGTTCAATTCCACGTACTGAGATACTTCTGTCTTCTTCAACTGCTTGCAAGACTTCGGCTTCGTAGGGCATAACGGGTCTTCCCTCGCTAACCATTTGGCTAGGAAATCGACCCTCTGATAATGACCGATGCACATTAATAAATACTCGATGATCGGGATGACGCTCAGCATTCGGGTATCTCTCACGATACACTCTTGCTGCGGCATTGGCGTTGCATAAGCATTCTCCATAAATGAGATGCATGTTGGCGTATTCCTGTGCGGTGTATCGAGATGGCATGATAAAACACTACACAAACACGGGGTTGCGATTAAAACAAGTCCGGGGTTGTCAGAAACGGTGCAGATAAATCCAAATTACAATGCAAATCAAGTCCAATAAACAAAGCCACAGTTGTAAGTACGAAGTCAATACGAATACAAAAAGATGTGCAGTCAACGAAAGAGCGTAACGTACTGCAGTATTGCACAATTTGCCGACGCATCCCTGTTTAGCCAGAGTAGCGTCTCTATCTGTTTCACTCACACATATGAAATGATGTGTCAATCCGTCTCCCTCTTAGTTAGATAAAAGTAGCGTCACTATCTATCTCGCTCCCACTTGTCAAAGTAGCGTCACCTCACATTAGCTAAAATGAATCTTTCTCGCTCACACTAGTCAAAATAACGTCACTCTTCGTCTCAATCGAACTTTTATGAAATACGGCTTCATAAAAAAAAATGTTTTTTCTCAATTAAGAAGTAGCAATTAGTATGTGTTATACCATTTTGGAATCCTGACTAAACGCGCCATCTTTTAAAGTTACTTGCCAAAATAGTGTAGTAGATTTTTTTTTCAGTACAGTCGGTTAAAGTTGGGTGATGTCATTATTTTGAATTCAATATTGGGCAAAAATCTAACATTTAATTTAGAACTGAGGCAGTTACGTTTTACTTTTAACTGTAATTTACAGAAGGGTTATTCATGGTTACATCACAGAGAAAAAAACTACCGAAATGTTAATAATGTAGTCACAGGACTTGAAAAACCATCACAGGGTGTCACTTTTTGAGATTTATTTTTGAATGCTTATAATTCGAAAAGTACATGACCAAGATTTTTTTTTATATTTTTCTAATAGCTGTCACGACTTGGCCTATTGCCCGTTTTCGGCTTGACGTTGATTTCTGGGACACGTTGTATACATATTCTGCATACCATAAATAATTTTGCTACTTCCTATGGCTAAAATATTATTTAAATTAAAACCTTAACACCTGCGTAACGTGTAAAATACCAACGCGTTTTCATATATTATAATTATATTGTAATATATATTATATAGTATAGTATGTATGTATATATTATATATTGTAATTCCCTTTCCTTAACAGCTAATTCCCAGATAATTAGTAATTAACAATCTAGCATTATCAAGCACAATCCCTTTGGATTGACCTCTCTCACCAAGAGAGTAAATAAAAGGTTCACCAGTAGACAAATTCTCGTGTTTTTACGAACACGAGCCGAGCTGCGTTTAGCGAAACTCTTTTACCTGACTTAACGAATTGGAAGAAATACGCCCTGATTCTAATTACTACTCAGTAATTATCTATATTTATACTATTCTAGTAATAAAGCTGAATAGTTTGTTTGAACGCGATCAGTCAGATTTAAAAAAAAATAGTTTGCTTTTGATAGACCAATTCTTAAGAAAGGCTACGGGCTATTTGACATCACGCTAAGACCCCTAAGCTGAGGAGCCAAGCAAAAATAACTCTGAGCGAAAACGAAGTAATAGCGCGGACAGGCGATGCGACGCGGCGGGCTGGGTCGAGGGAAACTTTTACGCCAGCGAAGTCGCGAGCAGAACCCATTTGTAAAAAAGGTAAAAGTAGACAGAATACAGAATAGCAACATCATCATCTGCCTAGCCTTTTCCCAACTATTTTGGGGTCGGCTTCCAGTATAGCCGGATGCAGCTGAATACCAGTATTTTACATGGAGCGGCTGCCTATCTGACCTTCACAACCCAGTTACTGGGTAATTTGGTAAGACTGGTTGCAGACTTTCGGGCTTTTGACTACTGCGAAAGCACTAGGAAGTAGTGATGGGCGGGCGTTTTGGGGGTCTGTCTTTTGTAATTTTGACGTTCGAAAAGTGCTGATTCTCAGCCTAGTTTGAATAAATGACTTTTGATTTTGAGTCGTAACGACTGTCAAAGATCCACGAATGACAGCAAGGACCAACGGTTTAACGTGCTTTCCGAGGCCTGGAGGGGTCTCGGTATGTAAAGATGGTCACCCATCCACAGGCCAACCGCGGCAAGCTTAGCTTAACCTGATCGATCGACCTGTGCGGCTGTTACTATTTAGCCACGGGCCCCCCTAGAATACAGAATAGCAACGTACAATTAAAACTATTGCTAGAGCAAAGATCGTAAAGCACCGTCGAGAGGTTTAATAGGTTTTCACTCATGTATGTATGTAATAAAGCATGCGAATTGTATTGCAGCAGCGGAATAACGGCTTAATTAATTCTCCCTATTACATTTTTATTATTTCACAAAAGTATGGCGGTTTTTATTTTTACAGAATAAGAAATATAACGGACATAAATAACGAACATAATTCATTTCATCAAAATACCTTTTTCCTGGACTAAAAGAAAAACCGAGAGTACAACCGTAATCGAAACTCTGGAAAACTTTTAATGATGTTAAACTTTGAGCAAGAACAATATGAAACGGAAATAAAAATTAGGTACATTTAGAGAGTTAAGGTACTTTCTCACTTTCCTTTCAATCTCAAAAAAAGAGGTTCATAATTTGGAAATAATACTAAGGTATATTTTACTGAGTTACCTACACTTCGGAGTTACCGTACCTTATTTAATTTATCATCATCTTTGTCCGACTTTATCTCTTTAGTTCTACTATTCTGACTAAATCATTATTTAATATTTTGTTCTTTATTTTATTATTTTTTATATTTACGAAAAACATACTTAAGAAATGTTCCGCTCAAGAATCGGCCTTGTAGACACGAACTGTAAAACATTTATCAAATCCTTTGTAACAATAGTACTTCTATTGTCAGTAAATTTCAAGTTTGGAAATTGCGAGGATATACAAATTGCAGGTTCATTTGGCACCTGCCCATTATTATTTGGTAAAATGACGTCGGGAACGTGCCATTTCACAGATTCCATTAAGGCCTAAAGCCGAAGAGGCTTTGTTTGCCACTAGGTTTGTCTAATTAGCGGTATCAAGGAGGCTGGTAGTCTCTTTTGTACAGACGCGACCTCGGCCGGCAAAATAATTCATTTAATAACTAGCGAGATACAAACCTTTGTGTCTGAAGGAGATTTTAAGATGCCTATTACAAAAATGCGCGTCAATGTTTAATTTCCTCGTTGAAATTGAATATTATTCGTTGGTTGGTATAAATAACAATTATTTGGTAGAGAGTTCGTTTTCTCTTCTACAATAGTAATAAAGCGATTCATTTATATCGATTTTAATTAAGCGATTGTTTATCTATTCATTTAGCAATAATCGTTCTCCTGTTGCATGTTTAGGCAAAAACTCATGGAAAGCTGATTTTAGAGCGCTAATTTGCAGATTCTGTTGAATATAACACATCAAAACCATTTTTCTCAAATATCATATACTTTTATAATAATAGAATATATTTCCATATAAATAAAGAAAAAACGACTGGACCTAAAACGATTTTCTACTGGAAACAAGTCTGAATATCTCCGAACTGCTACATCATTTTTACGTGGTATTTTATAGTAATATAGTATCCAATAATTGCTTAAAAAATATTTATTTATTTAAACTTTTCGCACAAAAGCTACAAAGGCGGACTTAATGCTTTAGGTATTCTCTACCAGTCAACCAAGGGTGGTGAAGAGATTAGATGGCAGGTGCTTTGGTTGAGAGCACAATGGTAAAAATTAAAAATAAAATAAAAAAATAAACAAATAAATAAATAGGTTATGGGTTATAGGTTAGGATATAGGTTATCAATAATATATATATATACACACTAATAATAAAATACATAAATAATAATAATATACCTATAATTATAAACTTTGATTTTTTAATAAATAAAATGAAAGTAAGTACTACATATTTCACTGCGCCGGCGATGCGCGCTCGCCCTGGCTCGAGGCCTTAATTTATTGAGGCATCCACAGGTAAGACCAGTTGAGCAGACGACAACCTCATAGGTTGAACTGCGAGAAGCCATAATAAAAAAAGATGCGCACTCAGTACCGAAATGTAAGAGGGCTCTTAACAATACCATTGGCAGAAACTTGAGATCACTATTTCGCAAATAAGCTGATACGAAATTCAAATGGGCAAGATAAAAAGCAGGACTCCCATTTCGGAATCACGTCTTAAGATACGAATTTTAAAAGGTAAAATTATAATAATATGGAAATGTATACAAAGTTGCAGTACCTAAGTCCTTACTCTGAGTTTATTGCTAGTGAATACTAATGGAATCAGTGAACAAATCTCATTTGCACCTTGCTTTACTATTTAGATATAATAAAATTAAGTTTAATGGGATAGTGTGTAGTGTTTTTTTTTATTTTGTGGATTATCATTTTAACAAGTAAACCATAACAACTAGTGATTGGGGCCTCTTGAATAATCCTGTGTTAGGAGACTCCGCTCTTCCATAACTTAATAATATAATTCGACTTTCTCAGTTCAGTTTCAATTTCGTTTTATATCCGAAACTATTCAGGAAATTCCAAAACACGAACATGAGTAAAACCGTAAAAATTGAGACATTATGACGCGAATTTCGACCTAGACTGCAATGCCTGCCCTACATCTTACTATGATTGATTTTCAATCTCAATCTTCTACGGGAACGGAAAGCAATCTATTGCTGCGTGCTTGCAATCTTCGAGGCATTCCTCGTTATGAGAGCGTCGTATTACATCTTGTTCAGCCAATAGCAGATCGAAATGTTAAGGACGGAATATTTCTATAAGAAATAACTTTACACGTCTCATATCTAAGTAAATAGGTCTGCTTACAACTTACCAAGATTCTCATGAATTCTTCTTCATACATGTAGGAATAGAACCTTGATGCATGCATGACTTGTCTGAAAGAGATGAATGCTAAAGTGTAAGTGAGACAGATGGCGTATGCTAAAGACGTATCCTTGGGATGACGTGGGAGGTATTTAAAAAGGTAGAATGACAGTTTGCTTTTTGAATGACGGAGTAAAGATGATAAGACATAATTTTAAATTAGCACGAACAAGCTTTACGCGCTTTCCGAAGCCGTTGGTCCACAACAGTTGTCAATCCCCACCCATCGTAGTGTATCGTCCAGCATTGTCTGGCTGTAGCTCAAGGAGCCCTGGAGATAATAGGCAATAAAAATTTATTTTTATATTTGTGAATATCTTAAGCTTGTTTATTCTAATGAATAATAAGAATAAACCAGTTTAAGATATTCACTTTCCTTTTCCTCTGAACTCAGCCCTTTTATTCCCACATACATAAAACCTTATAAAATTCACTTAACTAACATGCAGAGGCACTTGACTGGGAGGTACAGTTACTTTTTGAACAGTCAGTAAACAAGTAGATAGTTACCTACATTTATTCGGTATGTAGTTAGGTGGGTACTTGACAACGTTCCAATTCCGAAGATATACCTACCTACAGGAATGAAGGAGAGAGTGTATTGTGTGGAATGCTTGGGGCCCTGAGTATTTTGTAAACAGGTCACTACGTTCTTCGATAGACTTACAAGTGCAAACTGGCTACTACTTATGTTGGAAAGCTTTCTGTTACTGAACTTAATGTTTTATTACGTAAGGTTCAAATGGCATTGTTGGAAATTGCAAGAACATTTTGAGGTGGTTGTATCACACTTACGTTGTGTTCTCTAGACGAAAAATCTTGTGGTTGTAGCTCATAAATTCCAAAATATTATTGTTAAACGAGTCACACAGGGCACGAAAACGTTGGCTGTTGTTCCCGTCCATATGGCGTTATTTTTTATTAGTTTCCTTCCAATACCACGCGCGTTGGGCGTACGGTTACCGTCATTTGGGATTCGACCGTCGTGTTGCACACGGTGATATTAAAGTATTTTATTTAATTTTGATGTTGCTGTTTTTTTGGCGAAATGTACGGGAGTTGTACTGAATGTATGGGAGTTATATGTTGAATATTTCGGAATGAATCATTGGGTAAAATGTTATTATTCAAATAGGGTTCATTTGAATGTCATGTGATTTTCGCCAAGTGAATGATGCAATATGCAAAACAATGTTTCAGTTTATAAATCAGACATTTTCAGTAGGCAGAAAAACAATATTAAAAGTAAAATCCATTAACATTGAGGACACAATATAATTATCAAAATTAAATTATTTCTGGGGGCAGACTTTGTGACATTGACATAAAAGCTGTACTGAAATTATATTATTCGAGCTCTAGGAAGCAGCAATTAGAATCGAACCAATTACATTATTTTTGTAAAGAACCTTCATTATCCTGAATTCTATAGACCCTTCAAAATTGTGAAGCAAGCACGTACTTAAATAAAGGTGCGAAACAATTTAAAAACAAAGTAAACACGAAAAGAGCTGAGGACTATAAAACAAAGAAAAACAGTCGTCCCACAAACGGGGAAAGGACTGCAAAGTTATTAATTAACGTTCGTTTACAAAGCAAGTTAACAGTTCCACTTGTTTTGATTTAGTTTGTCTCTATGTTAAACGAGCGATGTCGTTTGTGGATGATGCTGCCGGCCATCTGTTTCAGATCTCTCGTTTAATATTTTGGGTGATATAACGTGGTAAAATATGAGCAATTGCTCGGGATTAATGACGTTTGGCGCGTAGCAGCAGACGGACCCAAAAAAGGCATTTTTTTGTTACGAAAAGCCAGTTTCAAGTAACGATCTTAATTAATATTGCTGTCGGTCTTTTTGCTAATGGTCTTTATTAAGTCATTAAGCTGAAGGCTAAATATATACAAACTAGCATTTGCGGCTTCGCGCACGGTGAGGTCGGAAATTATCCGCCGAGGACGTAGGTACTACCCGGATTAAAAGAAACTTATGTCCTAAAATAGGTCATGGTCTACACGTTTGCTAAATTTCATACAAATCCGTTCAGCCGTTTTTCCGTGATTGTCAACGAAAAAGGCAACTGCAGTCATCCACACCCCTCAACGCGGCGGCCGTCGTCAACAACGTGCCGCTCGGGTATTTGAGTGCAGTGATCAAATATATGAGCAGCATCTTGTCGACGACAACGGCAGTTGCTTCTGCCGTTGACGCGTGTCACTCGTGTGTATGAGCACTAACAAAGACACAAACTTTCACATTGATAATATTAGTAGGATAATCGATATTTTCACAAGTGAGCGTCACCAGAGTTGCCTGTCACCGTCGTCGCCTCCACCAGACTGTTACATTTTCCAATATAAATTCATCGTCGTGAACATAAACCAGGATCGTAAAGCAGGTAGACACCATTTCGGCAGCCGGCTAACTGTAGCCAACAGGGGCGTTCCTTTCATTAAAGCCGAAAAGCCCGGCTTTCAGTCAAACGTGAGCCTAACAATAAAAAATTAAAAAAAATAAAACTACACAAGTAAACTTGTAAATTAACCAACTCAATCATGTCGCAAGAATTGATAAGAATAATAAAAACTGCGCGCCCCGGCCGGCGGCCGCCTGCTATACGTTCGATGCAAGGTTGCCAGGTTTACATACTCGAAGAATAATATTTAAATCCCGCACAGTTTTCATCACGCGCACCGTTGCCAAACCTCTCCAATACCGCTATTGCGAGAACGCAACAATAAACATCGTCCCGTCTCGCTCGCACCAGCTGGCTTCTTATGAGGCTTCTGGACCTCTAACTATTTGTATACAAATTGTTCACGTTGTTGATTACATCAGTATGTACTTATTTTCCAAATTGTACTGATTTTTAAGCCTGGCTTCTGATTTTTTATGAATGGAACGTATAGCGAAGCGTGTGTGTGTAAATAGTATGAATGAGCGCGTCGCTGTGCAAAGCTCGATCTATGGAATGGAATGATACAATTTCAAATTAGTTCAAGTTCGTTTCGAGCGGTTACTGGTGCATTTTTTGCTTGGACATTTTCTGTGAAATGAAGTGTTGTGATTAGTTTTGCGGTGATTATCTTTGTTTTGAAGTGATTAAAAAGTTTCTTGACATTAAAATGAATTCGGAAACGCTTGCAAATGTGCCTTGTGATGGATTAAAGTATGTGCAATCTTTATTCGGAAAGGTAAATACTTTCAGGTTTTACAGACGAATATAATCTCATTACTTCACCTAAACCTACTTTTTGAGTACCTATTTCTCAGAAATCTAAATTACGTAATAGGCATTTTAGTCGAAAATTGCCTTCAGGGTGCCTTTCCGGAACTTTTAAAGATAGCTCATTTAATTGTGACCATTCCTGCGACAAGCTGTTTTGCGGTCTTGCGGAACGTGCTTTTTCATGTTTAATACGTATTCACACATATTTAATTAAGAAATAAGTACTCGAGAACAAGAACGGCTTTCCGAATTATCGAAAATTGCAATAGAAAAACAGCTGTTGGTAGAAATTAAAACGTTCACCAAATTTTGACGCCGACTGATTACGCCGTTTTGAGTTAGAATATATAATTTTTATATTTTGTAAAGGCCGCTTAATTAATTGTAAAAATTAAAGCAGGCGCCAGGATCATGTTCTCTAAATGAATTGACAAAAAACGGCTTTTATCAAAGCTAATGAAGGTAAAGTAAATCTGTCTAGTAATTTTTACCATGCCTTCCGTGTGCGTGTGTGTGCTGTTTGTCATCTGTCTGTGATAAAGAAACGAAAATTGAAGAGTTATGGCTGTTCACATTGTGAGTAATTATAATTATAAATATTATCAACATCGTAAACAATGTGTAGTTAGAAATCAATCAATAACTTGTACGCCATCTAGTGGCCAGATTGTAATATTTTGCCTATAGCGACTGTTGCGAGCGAGTGAAATATGAACTAACTCTGAGCTCTGTTGTGCCAATAATGTTAATAGATGGCTCTTATACGTCTTATCATATGTATTTTACACGAAACTGATAATATGAAAATGAAAAAGTTGCGATTTTGTAAAGGATTACCAATACTTTGAGTATATAATTTATAATATAAGAAAAAAATGGTGCTATTAAAAAACATTTCATTTTAATTGCTAATAGCAAAAACTTACAATTATGAAATAAGAATATTAGTAAGAACTAAAACGAATCAGTCGGTAGGCACAACTTGTGACAGGCGATACGGTAGGTAGGTACTTAGTTTTTTTTTTTTAAGTATGTTGGCTTGCCCTAAGTTTAACCACTAGGCACGCCACTGGTAGCCAAGCGGTTGTTACCATCGGAAGCGTAACCGTTTAGAGACCGGATTATTGTTAATAGCTGTCAGGTTGTACTAGCAAATTGTGCTAGAGAAATTGGGGCGTTTTATGTCTGTAATTTATATGGTGTACAAAATAAAGAGTATTCTATTCTATGCAAGCTACGTTTCAAAGTATCGTAGATTAAAAAAAATATATATTTTAGCGAAGATGGAAATAGTGTGCAGTTTTGAGAACAGCCGGTCGATTCTGGAAAAATCTCACCGTGAAATCATAAGTGAAATGAGCACTTAATAGTGTTAATCCCTAGCGAATGACAGCTCGCTCCACGCTCACTTCACCCAAGCTTTCACGGTGAGATGGTTACAGAATCGCACGGCAGATCGGAATTGGATATCGGGATGTGAAAAGCGGAATTATATCCAAATAAATCTGTATATCTGAGCATTGTCGACCTCGTCATTGCTTCGTCACATTTCACAACCCTAAAAAAAACCTCTGTGTTTGTATCTATCTAATCTATCTAACAGTCACGAGTTTGTGGGTTCAAAACCGGGCAAGTACCTACCAATGCGACTTTTTCAATTCATATGAAGTTTCTGGGTTTATTTTGGACATAACTGACATCGGTGAAGGAACAACATCGTGAGGAAACTTGGACTTATAGTCAACTGAAGTCTGAAATCACCAATCCATCTTGAGCAAGCATCAATGCTTCGTGCCTTCTCTATATGGGAAGAGGACTTTACTTTTATATTCTTTCGTTTATTTATTTACTTCTTACTTATTAAATACATTTTTAAATATTGTTATAAAAAACAAGAAAAACATTAAAAAATATAAAAATAGTAACGGGAGCAGGGTCCAAGCTACCGGTGTTTAGGGCTCCAGAGACAGGAACCTCCTCACACTGCGAGCCGTATCAAGGAGTACTGCCTTCTGGATCAGGCCCTTGATTCAACCGCTTAACGAGAGCCTCGAGAGATGTTGATCAAGGCTTTTGGCCATCGGGCCATTGGCTGATACGACTATCGGCACAGTGACAGCCGAGCCCACATTCCACTGGTCAAAAAGCTCGTGTGCTAAGTCAAGATATAAAAAAAATTTTTTGTTTCTCTTTCTCAGCTTTCACGAGGTTCTCGTCGTGTGGAAAGGTAACATCAAACAAACATTGTGCGGCGCGCTAATCGATCTATCACCACTATATCAGGCCTATTGGCGACAACAGTCCTGTTAGTAATGATGATTATTTGGTTAGACACACTAGCAGCTAATAAGCTGACGCGCTTGTATCGTATAGCTTGGAGAGAATCCTGCAGTAGGACAATCATTCGCTGGTATTATAACTGTCACATAGCCAAGTAGACCACGTCCTTTTACGACATACAAGTGACAGTCAGCCTTAGGGTGATAAAACAATTACTATACAATATGTTGACATCTTCTGATTCTCGGCACGAAAACCTGCAAAGTGGACATTCAAACGGTAAAAAACGCTTGCATCACAATTGTATTGCAATAAAGCTGAGCTGAAGGATAGACTTTAGCCAGATATTATGATATCAAGAAACACATTACGGTTAGCGATAAGGCGGTCCCATTGTGTAGCCCTATATTTCTACATTTATATCTGTAATAATTTGTATGGTGTACATAATAAAGAGCAAGTATTCTATTTTATTCTATGGCTTTACGTCACATTTAAAGCATTAACCACTTTCTGAGGCTGTGAATGTATTTTGCAACACAATATAATTTTACGACTAATAAGAGCTGGTTGAGAGTAATAAAGGACATAAAGTTGTTTGTATGGTCGGAAATTAAGGGTCTACTAAAGGATATTAAGGGAAGTTATAAATGTCGAATTCTAGACATAACCATGTTAATATTGAATTATTTGGAAGTATCTAGGAACAATTGATTTCCTATAATATATTCGTAGAACTTCCAGCTTGCTCCGTACTTATGAACTGTTGTTGGTTCTAGTTTGAATGCAAGGCAGTGCAGTGCAGTTCACAGTTATAGTCGAATACAAATGAAATGAAACGATCCGTAAATATTTGAGGCGAGAACTGCCAAATAAATGCTTTTGAAAATAATAAACCAAAAAAATATTCAACCGAATTGAGAACCTCCTCCTTTTTTTGAAGTCGGTTAATAAAACCAGCACATACTGACGAAGAATCCACCAGGAGAACAGTTCTGTCTAGTAGCTCATATTTAAGGCACGAGTGTTTACAACCGCTTTCGAAACAAATTGTTTGGAACGGCCACTTTTACTGTTACTCCACTGCATCCTTGAGAACTAGTTTATTTGTTACCGCGAGAGTGGACTTTTCCCTGGCGACCATTCTACTGCAGTAAAGGTTGTAAAAGAAACAAGTATAATGTTAACTGTTCACTTCAAGCAGTCAGAAGTCACACTGGTGGAGTTTTCATACAATACTCGTAATACAAACACGGCACATAGCTAGCGGCAATTTTAATTAATCGTGTTTTTGATGAAGATCCAGTATTAAGGGGCTCCAGCCTACATAATAACAGCCGCACGGGTCGATCAAAGGTTAAGCTACGCTTGCCGCGGTCGGCTCGTGGAAGGGTGACCATCCATTATACACCAAGACCCCTACGTGCCTCAACTCCAACCATTCCGGCTGAAATTCGTAGATCTTTGACTACCCGTGACTTGGGGTATCTACGTATCCTGTTACCCGGTAAGTGGGTTATGGAGGTCAGATAGGCAGTCGCTCCATGTAAAATACTGGTATTTCAGCTGCATCCACTTAGACTGGAAGCCGAACCCAACATAGTCGAGAAAAGGCTACGCAAATCGATTAGTTTTGGACACGACTTTAAATAACGTTGCCCAATTTGATTATAATTCAATTTTCAATGTTCGCCGACAGTCTTAAAAAAGGTAAACTATGGACAGGCAAAAATACTCGTATAACAAATCCAATCACGACTAGGTACAGACAGCAGAAAGAACAACTAATCCGCAAGATTACTTCAGTCTAAAGCGCAATATCTCTAACGAAAAGCTCTGCAGCAGCTAAGTGCAAAAAGAATTCAAAGCGATTGAAGTCCCAGCTCACGATATCATAAACATTGCAAACGAGATACTAAAGACAATCAAATTCAGTAGTGTTCACGAAGAAAATACTTGTAAGGCCTGGACGCAACAGTTTTATTTGGAGAGGAGAAAAAATCAGGTCGCGTAAACAATGGAAGCCGCAACAATTCTCTCTCCTTCGGTTGGCTTTAAACATAATTTATTCGATGTTTAACGCTTTGCCTTTACGTAAATTGAATTCGGGTCGGGAATGTAGCCGCATGAATAATTTGTAATTAATAATTGAATAATTTGTAATACCTACGCATTTTACTTATTGATTGAAATGGTGGGAATTATTTGGATCGCCTTTAGGCCATACTATGTAGATCCATATTATAAGTCTGGATACCCATCGTAATAAGTCCAACACATGTAATTGGTAGGTAATTTTCCCCGAGAAAGTCAAGGCCAATTATTTTTACTTTTATTTTATAAAAATATTTGAAGTACGAATTAAAATGCCCCATTGTGAGTAGCTAGGTATCTACACTAGAAATCACAAAGAATCACAAAGGGTTAAATTACTCTACAATGAAAAGCGGCAAACAGCGTTGCGCTTGAGTTTTTCTTTCAAACGACAGTCAGAATTGTCTCAAACGAATTACATTTTAAAGAGCAAAGACGACTACAATGTTTCGGGTTACTTCATAAATTTTTATTTTAAACGCCGAGATAAGGGCCGGCCAAAATTGAAGCTCCGTTGGGGTTTGTTTTGCGTCCAGATAATATCACCGTATCTGAATGTCAAATAAACTTTGAAATACAGAAAAGTCCAGGGTTAATTCAAATTGTAGACCGAATGGTCAGAATATTACTAGCAACATAGTCTCAAAAAGATACTGTATTTACTTACTGTAAAAGACTGAAGAACGAAGAACCAAATAAACGCAGTTAATTGAACCGTTTGTTCAAAACGAAGACTACAAAGCGTCTTTAGAAAATAAAAAATCGTTTTCATCTTCCGTTCCGATTTACGTATTTAATTTTCTTACTGTTAAAGGAAATTTGACGTATACTGTTGCTGAAAAGTGGAACGTAACAGAACCCAGGGCGCTGGGCCCGAATTATTAATGAAAGCGGCGCGTCTGCACAAGACTTGCTTATTAAACGTTGCAGCAAGAAACATTAGTTTGTTAAGAGAACATGTGAGCGGAAATTCAATTTTGAATGTGCTTTGCATTTTATTGTTCTGACTTCGATTTAAACTTGGCTATTTTCGTTGCATTCGATTCCCAATAAGCTTGGATTATTAGATGAAGACTAAAGTTTACTTCGTAACTCGGTTTCATTCAGACGGTGTTTACAATTAATTTCAATTTCATTTATTTCAGGTCTTTCACCCTTATAAAACAAAAATAGATAAAAATACAAATAAAAATACACATAAATTATTGCTCGGCTAGCCAAATCCAAAATGTCAGAATTACATCACAAACATTATTTAATTTAATTAAATGTACAAGTTTTACTTTGAGCAGAATTATTTTATTATTTCTCCTCAATGAAAACTTCCTAAAAGCATGTTTCTAGCTATCCAGACTTCGTAACTTGGCAAATCGATACGTCGAACACACTCCCTACTTAGCATAACCATTCACTTTGAAATACAGTTATTGTGCGCGTAAGACCCAAAAACTTTTCTACCTTAAGTTAATTTGTTTTTCCCACTTTTACAACTTCCTTGGAACTTTCTGGAAGCCTGATTAAGTGGGACAAGTTTAACAAATAGCATTACCCAATCGATGGGCTGGATTTTAAACGATTTCTTTTACATTTATTCCGATTTTGTCATTTGATTGCAAACTGTCTCAATTCACTAATATAACGTTGGGAAACAAGTAAGATTTTCGATTAAATCAAATTTATTCGATGATAAACGCTCAAATAAGTATAATGAACAGTTCTGCAGTTGATATAATGAAGTTATGATATTCTGTGAAATGAAAACCATACAAATATGACCAACGGCAGTAACATTGATGTTACAAACATCAATGTTACTGCCGTTGGATCATTTCAATTATCAAACAGGGAACAAAGCCAAACTCAGTAAACATGCAGTTCCACGAAATCGGTCCGTTGCAAATTAGTCCAATTTAGCTATAATAAGTCCTTTCACATATGTCAATTCAATCAACTAATAAAAGCCCGCACTATTAGGTCCAACAAAAGGTTAAATTTAATCGAAACGGAATTTTAATTCTGTGTACCAAAACTGAAAGGACTTGAACAAACTAAATTTGCTGAGTTAATATTTCAATCCTTCAGATTTTGGGCTATCTATGATTTACAGAATCAGTATACATCGGCAGCCGGCATTCTACAAATTGATTCCTATTTTCTGTCGAATGTGCTTAAAAGGTAAGTTCAATCATTGATCGAACTCAAATGAATCTATTATCAAATAGACTTATTTGAGTTCGATCAATGAGTCAAATTATTTCTTCGAATTGTATTCATCTTCAAGTCTGGATCGACTGTTACTGAAACCTAAACGTTTACATTTGGAAGTAATTCTTAAAATATTATGAAAAGGAATGAAAAAGCTTTTCGATAATTGTGCGTTTTTAAGGTTTCTCGTTTTCTCGTCCCTAGCTTATAGAATATCAGTTGAGAACGAAGTCTAATACTGGTTTGAATTTCGTTGTTAGCCTTTACAACTTTACATACGTACCTCATTACTAATAAAAGTTGTATAGCGTCTGTATGTATAGTTACATAACGCTTTGTCTTCTTTTTTCGAAAGTCAAATTACTGACGACTGAAAGAGAGAAATCGGTGTGAAACTATTCACCTGATACAATAGGTTTAGCAGTAGGGAGGGTAGTAGGTACTGAAGAGGTTTTAGTTTGCATGGCTTTACCGCACAATCTTCTCGAATATTTAAGTTGATAAAATGGATAATGAGAAAATTCTCAAATTTAGAAAGTTAGAAAAAAGGGTCGAGAATCAACTACAAGAGCTGACAGCGGACGCCTAATATAAAATCAGTAGATGCAATTATACAAATAATTATGATGAATGAATATAAATAGGTATGTCTCTCATTGATAGTCTCGGTACTGTTGGTGCGCGTACCGCTTACCATACCTAGCTACATAACTAGGACCGATTGTTTTAAGCGTACGTAAGTACGTTTGGTTATAGTAAGTGTTCAACTCGTGCCTCTCCAACTATCTCTGAAGGTGAAGGTTAATAAGTTTCACATAATAATGAGACCACCGCGAACTTAGACAAACACAAACATAACTTCGAGGCGAATCACATAAGTCTGAAAACAAACGAAGACCGAATCGTCATGGCAAGACGGGCGCCAACATCTTCTTATGATATTTGAGTTCAGACCAAACACTGATCACTACATAGTATAAAACAAAGTCGCTTCCCTGTCTGTCTGTCCCTATATATGCTTAGATCTTTAAAACTGCGCAACGGATTTTGATGCGGTTTTTTTTAATAGATAGAATGATTCAAGAGGAAGGTTTGTATGTATAATACATGCATAATATAGTAGTGAAACACTGATAATTTTAGAGGTTTCTAATGTAATGTCGTAAATAAACACATTTTTTTGCGCTTACATTGTAAACGCTGGCTGAACCATTCGCGATAGATCAAAATAATGTACCACAGTATTGTACACCTTAAAAAGGTCTACAAAAAAGTCTGCGATGGTATATGTCTATCTCTTAGGGATAACCCACAATAACCATTTTTTATCCTATAGTTTTTACGAGAAATTATGGCTCTAAAATTATCAGTGTTTCTCTACTATATTATGCATGTATTATACATATAAACCTTCCTCTTGAATCACTCTTTATCTATAAAAAAAAACCGCATCAAAATCCGTAGCGTAGTTTTCAAGATCTAAGCATACATAGAGACAGACAGACAGCGGGAAGCGACTTTGTTTTATTCAATGTAGTGATCAGCATTGCACCCGTGCGAAGCCGGGGCGGGTCGCTAGTTGATATTGATTTTGATATTGATCTACGTAATTAGTATTTGTTGGGGGAGGAACCCGCAACAAATACAAATTACGTACATAGGTACCGCAGATACAGTAGGTAGGTACGCAGCTGCTAATATTGCGCTACTGAGTTTTAGAAAAAGGTCGTGTTGAAAGATCGTATGTCATTACGAGAGCGAGTCTCTTAAATTCGATGTGCCATATATACGCCTGGTACCGACTTTAAGGATATTAGGTTGTCTCATAAATTATTGCCAGTTAAAAAACAAATTATTATTAATATTTTTTTATTAATAAAAATACATTTAATCAATTATATAGTCTCCCTCGTTATCAACAACAGTCAGACATCTACTGGGCAAAATTTGAATACCCTTCTCCCAAAATGAGACAGGCTGGGACTCGAAAAAATTTTCAAGTTCAATATTAATTCTTCCTGAATTTTCGAATTTATTTCCTAGTAAATGAAATTTAAGAGCTCGAAATAAATGAAAGTCTGAAGGCGCAAGATCCGGGCTATATGGTGGATGTGGAACAGTCAGCCATCCTAGCTCCTCCAGCTGTTTATGTGTTAACCTGGCGGAATGAGGTCGTGCGTTGTCATGCAAAAGTTGGACTACAAGTCGTTTTGGCAGCTTAATTTTTAACATCTCTGCTAGTTTCCGAAGCTGCTGCGTATACATATTGGCGTTAATAGTTTAATGAGATTCGAGGAGTTCCCAGAAAATCATTCCTTGCCAATCCCAGAAAACAGACAACATAATCTTAGGACCGTGTTCATTAAGTTTAGGCTGGGCGGGAGAGTTTTCCCCGCGAGGAATCCAATAGGCATAACGCGTGTTAGTTTCATAATGTATCCAGCTCTCGTCACATGTAATAATGTTCTTGAGAAAGTCTTGTCTGTGCGGACGAAGTAACAAACTTTGACAAATGGCCACGCGAACGGCCCGGTCATGGTCCGTTAACGCATGAGGTGTCCAACGTGACATCACTTTGCGATATCCCATCGATTTGAGATAAAGATCTGTAGTCGCTTGGGATTGTCCAAGCGCCTTCTCTAAATCTCGCGTCTGGATGTAGCTCAAGTTCGTGACGCAAAGCATCTTCATCGAAGCTGGTGGGTCGGCCTGGGCGAGGTTGATCTTCGCAGCTTGTATCACCGGTGTCAAAACGCTTGTACCAGAAACGAACAGTCCGATCGCTAGTAGTACGCGGTCCAAATGCAGTGTTAATCTTTTTAGCCGTTTCTGTTGAAGAGACTTTAAGTCGATGCTCATATAGCATAATAGCTCGCAGTTGACGCTGATCCATTTTCACTAAAGACTAATTATTGCGTTGCGTCCGCGCCTATTTATACCCTCACCATAAAAGATACTCATCCTTAGGTACTAGAAAGATCTAGAACTTTCTTGAATTCACTTTAGTTTAAATACGAGAAAATTCGAGAGAAATAAAATATGGCAAGAACTTATGAGACAACCTAATACAATCTAAACTATTCTAAACGCGAAAGTAACCCTCTCTTTGTCTTGCCCATATTTGGACAAAGCTCAAGTGGCTTCCCATACGTCTTCGCCGGAATTCTCATATCTTGTTTCAGCTCTATGGTATTTTGTTCAATCCTAAAACCCCCACTTATCTTAAAGAACTGTTCAAGTTCCTTCATGCTACACATAATAAATATCTGAGGTCATCGGAAAACCTGAGACTAGAGATGCCGGTGCATTCCACTTGTTTCTATGACGCATCTTTTACTGTCCAAGCAGTACGGTTATGGAATGATTTGCCCGCGTCGATAAGGCGTGCTCAATGGTACACCACAGACGATTGAGAGGTTTAAAAATACATAAGATACTTACCCGAAAAGTAAATACGTGTGGGCGCAGTCACAAAATACGCCTGTGTACCATAAGAACCAAGTTTATAAGTACGGGTACGTGTTATGACGACGTCGTGAATAAAATGTTTGTTGTTTTACTGCTACTGACATAAAAACACAGATTGTCTTTGAAATAAGGGATAGTTAATAGGATATTGTCGAGGGTTATATGAACATTTTAAGGAATCAAGTACGAGTTTCTACATATTATTTCTAGGAATCACGACTCAGGGAAGTGCCTAGGGCAAACTGAATGAGAAAGGCAAAGAATCTGGAGTTTGGTGATTGTAAAGCAAAAAGTCCTACTTCTGAGTTTCCAATATTTTTCTTTTGTGGTCGATTCGAGATTTGGGCCATCGTGTTTAAAAAAATGCAATACATTCGCCCTTTTTTACATGCCGGGACTGAAAGGTACTGTCATCGACAATGTGTACCCTTCCGGGAATACAGATCTAACACATATTCTAAATCTCTTTCATTCACAAAAGCGGCCATGGGCGAGTCGGACTCACACACGAATTGTTCCTTGCCACCGTACAATATTTAACAATATATATATTTAAAAAAAAACACGTTTAAGGGGACCCCTTTACTTTTTAACTTTATTTTATTTAAATTATTTGTTGTTATAGCGACTCTATGAAAGTGTTTACCTACTTATTAAGGTTCAAAAGATACAGACCCGTGACAGATGGACAGTGAAGCCTGAGTAGGTAATAGGCTCCCTTTGTCATTTTTTGGGTACGGAATCCTAAAGAGTATTATGAAGACAAAAAAAAGTATTATTCATACAGCTGGTTTCCTAGCAGGAAATGAAGCAACCAATACGTACATAAATAACAGCAAGTGAGAATTTACACGCGCCATTACCTGAAACAAACAATAAAATATTATGTTACATTTTTCTCCTTTTATGTACCTGGAACAGTGTTGTTTTTATAAATAAATGTGCGTAATTTTGGAAGATGCAAACGTTAGGTTCAGCAGATATACAAGGTGTCACTTAAATAAAGCACAACCACTTAAGGGGTCATTGTACTCATAATTATGAACAACTTTTACCATGAGACGAAACCAGCACCCCCATTGCGTAACACACTATTACTCTCAATTTTAATCATTTTGAAGCATATTGCTAATCCACTGCATTGAAAAAATGTGTCTGCTCAACGCAAATAACGCAAAGAATGTTCTTGAACTGTCAAAATGAAACCCATTACTACTGATAGTGTGTTACACAACTACCCTACTGAAATCGCGAAAATAAAATCAGCTGTTCCCTACATTTATTTTCGCATAACTCGTCAAAATGTAGGGAACAGCAGATTTTTTTTCGCGATTTCAGGTTTGGTCCCGTAGTAAAAGTTGTTCATAATGATAAGTACAATTACGCCTTTTGAGGTTGTGCGTTATTTAAGTTACAGCTTGTATAATCATTTTAAAAACGAAGGCAAGGTGGTGAAGGGCGGGCGTTTTGGGGGACTGTTTATTGTAATTTCGACGTTCGATAAGTGCTGATTCTCAGCCTAGTTTGGATAAATTACTTTTGATTTTGATTTTTGAAGATGTAGGGACGAGCTTGACTCCTACAAAAATGACTGGCCCACATTAGTAGAGAACTACTTAAAGAGAGCAGTGGTGGCCCAGTGGTAACAGCAACGACACGTATCGTAGGTTAAGGGTTAGAACCCAGGCAGGCACAATATTTTGAGTCATTTATTTCGTCACCACTGTTCTCAAAACGGTGAACGAAAACATCATGAGGAAACCGCCATGTCCTAGAACCAAAAATTCGAAGACATGTGACATCTGTCAGCTACCATACTGCGCTGGGCCCGCGTGGTAGATTATAGTCCACTCCCTCTCGAAGAGAGGAGGCCTGTGTCCCAGCGATGGGAATATTATAGGCTAATTATTATGGATAAAATTAAAATGAAAAGAAATATTAAACCGTCGGACGCGGGACGGAGCGACATTGCGGCTCGGATATTATGCTATGCTATTTAATGTGTATGTGAAAAAAGAAGAGGGAAAAATAGGCAAGATAGATTAACAGAAGTCTTTGGTAGTATTTTACATTGCATTGGTCTTTGCTTCAATTCATTTGAATGATTTTAATATTGAAAGGCACTTCGTAGTTTTTTCAAAAAGTTCTATTATTTCCAATCCCTGCAACACAGCGCAGCATAGAGTAAATAAAATTCACACTCTTCTTGACCTAATGCCCTAGTTCCAAATACAAATTAAAGTACCTATATGCCATTTTCATAAAGTACCATGTACATACAAAATGCTCGATGAGAATTACCCATAAGGTCTTATTGGCTAGAGACCATTTCTGTATCATATATCTGACGTCTTCATCGAGTGTATTTCCGCGAATATAGACACTGAACGTTCAGTACTACAGCGGTGTCATTTATTTGAGGATTAGTGGTGTATCAAGTTTCAGTACCTTGAGAGAAGATTTCGGTGGAAAACACGACAAAACTAGTTGGTTTGTGGTGTCGATTTTTGCTTTGTTTCTTTATTAAGTAAGTGCGTAGTTTGGATGATTTTATTCATTCATATTCATTTATTTATTTGCATTCCATAATGTTTAAAAATCTTACAATGAACAATGAATGATGATCTTTTAGTCCTGTCAAATTAGTCAGTACCTGACGTAAATTGACTTATTTTTAGTAGCCAATTTTTCTATCACGTCTACACTTGTCTATGGAGTATCTTAATTTGACAGGACTAAACTAATATTTATCTTCTGTCCTTTTCTTAATGAAAAAGAAAGAAAAAGATGCACTGAACTTAAATTTAGTTTAGTTTTGTGAACAAGGGAATCGGCGCCATTGTTTATTTGCCAAAAACAGTGTTTACGTTTCTTTATAAGTCTACCTACTGCATTAATAGCTAGGTTTACAAAAAAAAAATAAAAAATAAAACGCAACATAAGCATGATTCTTATGAACTCCACACTAGGTCGAGCCTGTCTCCGGGGGTCCAAGGGTGGTATTACCATATACTATATGAAAATGCGCATTACATTAATACAGAATATAGGTACTAGTATATTAATAAAGTAAATTATAAAATTTATGAATATTGAGATGAAATCAGTTATATTGTCTTACTTTGAATCTGTTATAATTTTCAATATCAAACAATCCATACATTGATAGAAATGGGATGCGAAAGACCATAAGCTAATAATTATTGTTACACAGAATATATCTTACATTACGGGGATTATACACGTACAAGCGTTTTTACAAAGTAACAACAGCCCACGTTGAGTGACTAAATAAATGTCAGTGTATTTAGATTAAAAAAAAATCTGGAATTTGCCCTGTCGACAGATGGCGCCCGCTATATCGAGCCGCTTTTTATGTTACATATTTACACAAACGCAGCTATTTATATATAACTGGACACTACATATTATAGGTATTATCACTACATAGTATAAAACAAAGTCGCTTCCCTATCTGTCTGTCCCTATATATGCTTAGATCTTTAAAACTACGCAACGGATTTTGATGCGGTTTTTTTTAATAGATAGAATGATTCAAGAGGAAGGTTTATATGTATAATAAATGTATAATATAGTAGAGAAACACTGATAATTTTAGAGGTTTCTAATGTGATGTCGTAAATAAACACATTTTTTTGAGCTTACATTGTAAACACTGGCTGAACCCGTCGAGATAGATCAAAATAATGTACTACAGTATTGTACACCTTAAAAAGGTCTACAAAAAAGTCCGCAATGGTATATGTCTATCTCTTAGGGATAACCCACAATAACCATTTTTATCCTATACTTTTTACGAAAAAAAATTATCAGTGTTTCTCCATTGCACCCGTGCGAAGCCGGGTCGGGTCGCTAGTAGTACCTAAACCTATCTATTACTTCAGCTAACATTCACCCGCTGCTGAGTACATGCCTCTTCTGATTTACGGCAAATTTTGTGGTCTACAGCCAGCCAGCCTCATCAATTGCTGCCCACGCAAACAATTACAATAGAGCACCTACGCACGAAGATTTCAAAGGACTTCTTACATAACTAATTATAATTAAGAAGCGCCTGTACCTACTTTCCATGGTGGATAAAAATAAAACGATACCTATCAGATGTTTGTTTCCCCAAACAAGCTGTGAAAGTCTACAAACAAAAGGGGAAAGATGCTGTTGCTTTTGTAAAAAAAAAAAAAAAAACTTGCCCAAGCAATCTGGCAGCGCATATATTTGCAGTACCATTATTGATTTTTTAACCACCTGACAATCTCTCGGTTGTGCGGTCCTCTGCAAAACTTTGGTCACCCCGTCTTTTGATCCAGAGATGTCGTAAATTGTGACTTGTGAAGAGAGACGTATGTGTGTACAAATATGTATTATGTGGGTAGGTAAATATTGCTATTACCTCAGTTACGGGTAGCATAATCAGCCCATAATGTTCCCACTTTTGGGATACAGGCCTCCCCTGTGAGAGGGAGTGGGCTATAAATAATCCACCAAGAGGGCCCAGTGCGGATTAGTAGATGTCACATGTCTTCGAATTTTTGGTTCTAGGACTAGCTGGTTTCCTCACGATGTTTTCCTTAACCGTTTTGGGTTTGAGTAACGGGTACGGCTGCAATATTCACCTAACATCTATCAGAAATTATCTAGAGGCCTATAGTTTGCAGCAAAGCTTTACAGGTTGGAGTAACGCTGATCACGGTCCGGGCCGGTGCTGTCTTACGTTAGACGGTTAATTATAATAACATGTTGAGGACATTAAACTACTCTCGCCCAGCGCCACCACTGGTAGATTTTTCTAAAGAATTCATCATTTTTAAATATTCACAAAAATACATACGACATACAGTGGCCTCTAAAAGATATTTGACATTTTTCTTTATCAGTAAATTTAAATCATTGTGATGCCTCACAATAATTTAAAATATAAAAAAGTTATCAGGTACTCATAAGGGATTACTTTATTTTATATAGGCTTCATAAGATAATATTTTATTTTTACTAACAATGTATGAAATGTTAATGTTATTTTGAAATAAATGAAGTATTAGTATATTATTGTAAGTCAAAGGTAGGTAGTTGAATTAGTCAATTAAATGTCACAGCAGTTCAAACATGTGGATCATTACAATTTTAAATCATAATATGGTGTGTCAAAGCTGAGGTGGAAAAATGTCAACTAACTTTTGGAGGTCACTTGTATTTAAAAGGCTTTTTTCAATTCGTAAACAAAAGTCAAGTTCATAAAGCACTAAAGTAGTCTAGGAGACTGTTAAATACACCCACTTTGATGTTTGTCTCCAGACTACAAAATCACTTTAAGTAATCCTTGTCTTGGCACAGAGATTAATCACACAGTTTATCTGGGACTTGACTATTTGTTCGCTGCGGCGTCTGGTTTGCTGAAGAGAATGTTGTATTATGTAGACAGAGCTGGTAAGCTAGCAATTTAGAAGGCCATTTTTGGCTTTCCCAAATACCTCTCATTTTCCCAAAAGCTGTACGTTGTATTCGAATCCGATATGAAAAATTCGTGTCTGACTGCAGTCACTTCCGTGGAATGTTGCGCTTTGCATCGAAAAAACCCTCCGTGCGCTGAATAAGTAAACCATTGCATTGTGGTGTCCGGTGCAACGTGGCCACACGTTAATGAGCACAGAATTGGGTCACAGAGTCACGGCGGAGTCAGCGCCCCCTCGCGGATTCATTAAAGTACCAGGTAAATCGCTGCACGGGAACGGTTATATTTTAGACGTTTATAGAATAATTTACAACGTTCTGCGTGATAAATTTTAATGCGGTACGGGACGTCGTGATCTAACAATGAAAGTATTAAGTGAAAACCGACGCTAAGTATACCTAACTATTAGGTTGTCTCATAAGTTCTTGCCATATTTTATTTTTCTCGAATTTTCTCGTATTTAAACTAAGGTGAATTCAAGAAAGTTCTAGACCTTTCTAGTAAGGATGAGTATCTTTTATGGTGAGGGTATAAATAGGCGCGGACGCAACTCAATAATTAGTCTTTAGTGAAAATGGATCAGCGTCAACAGCCAGCTATTATGCTACATGAGCATCGACTAAAAGTCTATTCAACAGAAATGGCTAAAAAGATTAACACTGCATTTGGACCACGTACTACTAGCGATCGGACTATTCGTTTCTGGTACAAGCGTTTTGACACCGGTGATATAAGCCGCGAAGATCAACCTCGCCCAGGCCGACCCACCAGCTTCGATGAAGATGCTTTGCGTCACGAACTTGAGCTACATCCAGACGCGAAATTTAGAGAAGGCGCTTGGACAATCCCACGCGACTACAGATCTTTATCTCAAATCGATGGGATATCGCAAAGTGATGTCACGTTGGACACCTCATGCGTTAACGGACCATGACCGGGCCGTTCGTGTGGCCATTTGTCAAAGTTTGTTACTTCGTCCGCACAGACGAGACTTTCTCAAGGACATTATTACATGTGACGAGAGCTGGATACATTATAAAAGTAACACGCGTCATGCCTTTTGGATTCCCCGCGGGGAAAACCCACCAGCCCAGCCTAAACTTAATGAACACGGTCGTAAGATTATGTTGTCTGTTTTCTGGGATTGGCAAGGAATGATTTTCTGGGAACTCCTCGAATCTCATCAGACTATTAACGCCAATCTGTATACGCAGCAGCTTCGCAAACTAGCAGAGATGTTAAAAATTAAGCGGCCAAAACGTCTTGGAGTCCAACTTTTGCATGACAACGCACGACCTCATTGCGCCAAGTTAACACATAAACAGCTGGGGAAGCTAGGATATCTGACTGTTCCACATCCACCGTATAGCCCGGATCTTGGGCCTTCAGACTTTCATTTATTTCGAGCTCTTAAATTTCATTTACTAGGAAAAAAATTCGAAAATTCTGGAAGTTTTAAAAATTGAACTTGAAAGTTTTTTCGAGTCCCAGCCTGCCTCATTTTGGGAGAAGGGTATTCAAATTTTGCCCAGTAGATGGCTGACTGTTGTAGATAACGAGGGAGACTATATAACTGATTAAATATGTTTTTTATGAATAAAAAAATATTAATAATAATTTGTTTTTAACTGGCAATAATTTATGAGACAACCTAATAAAATAAAAGTTTGTGGAAGTGGGGTTTGGATTGTGTGCTGCGTTTTAGTATTTATGCGAAGTCTTTACTGCGAGTTACCTAGACAGATTTGAAGGCTATAAACGCTGAAGTATCAATAAAGTTTATTCCATGACGCAGCACAATTGAAGACAAAGTGATATCTATAAAACACAAGATTCTAATTGTCAGTCTCAGTTTTATTTCTAAATAAAAACTTAGGGACTACCTAGGATTACATCCCCGATCAAACATATAAAATACCAGTCGTTACTGGCAAACATGCCAAAGATTTGTATAAAAGATAAAGATGGTTCTTGGCTCAGTGCTCTTTGCTTATACCCAAGAATACAAACACAAATATCTTGCTGATATAAGTGCGGGGAACCCGAAAAGACTATCCGTACTAGAAAAATAAAGGAAATTGCTTCTTAGATTTACATTCAACGAAACCGAACTAGAAATCTTGAGACAATCGATAACTTTGGATGTGTGTAGGTATACCGATAGTAAAAAATACGCAAAGCAAGATGTGGCTTTCAAGAAAGAATTAATGTTGTCAATTTCAACAAATACATCGAAGACAAAACTCTCAAGAGACGAACTCCTAAAATAGGATCCCACAATAAATCTACCACTGGTTACGATAAACTGAAATTTATCTTAACAATAGACGAAATCCGTCGTCGTATGGTGCTGATAGATCCGATTCCATTAGATTCCAATATTTGAACATCCTCTTGCACTTCCGAAGTGTGAGCAGGAAATTGTATAGTAATAAATCTTTGAGCGGGAGAGTGTGACATTCTGTACGAAGGTGTCTACTAAATGGTAGTGCGGAAGCAGTGATTCTAGGGAATTTGCCTCGGAGATAAATCGAGTACTACGGAATTGAATGCTACGTGTATTTGCCGGGGGACTTATCAAACGATTAGTCGTTATTTATTGCCCTGATATTTTCAGGTAAGTATTCGTATTGGGGTGTTTGTGGGATTGATAGAAAGGTAAACGTGTAATATTTATGTTGATTGATTTTTTGGTATTTAAACAGGAAAAAAATATGTTGTCACTCATGTGACAGTTGGAAATTCAGGTCATGTTAATATAACAGTACGACGAATAGGTAGTATAAATCTATAGGCTACCTATCCATAAAAGTTATTCGATTAGAAGCCGTGTCGTCCAATTACCTACACACTCGAGCTGGAAAATGTATGAAAATAAATTAATAACCCTAGAAGCCCACTACACGCGCGCCGCGTCTGTGGCAGGAAACAACGTTAACGATACGTAGGACATGGTTTATTAAATTTTAACTACACCGCGGTAGCGATTTACAATATAACCTGGGCGTAATTAAACGCAAGAAATTAATTAATATTTTGTTTATTGCATAAAAGGTGGCTGTTATTTTAACGACAAGGATATTTCGAATAACACAGTAGAAGATGGAGATGACCGACGACCTCACTACCCACGCAGTAGGGGTAGAATGAATAGGAAATGCCGGGTATATGCACCGAAGAATTCATGATTTCAAATGTACACATTCCTATTACGTAGCCACCTACTTTTAGGTTCACGATACTGGGTTGTGCTCATCCTTACTATGCATACTAATACTAGTATTATCAATGCGAAAGAAAGTCTGTCTGTCAGTTACGTTTTCACGGCTTAACGGAATGATTTCCGATGTATTCCACTCAGAGCACTGATTTCAACCGCACTTGGACGAACCGCGGGCAAAAGCAAGTATGTATTTTATTATTTACGAAAACATTTTTTTAATTCTTTCTTTCTTCTCGAGGCAACCGACGGAAACAGACCGGCACATGGTCAGACGTGATTAAGGCTTTTGAGGGCAGCATATACCAAGCAGTCTACACTGCGGATGACCGCTTACCTTGGCGACGTGTCGTATGTGGTCGCGATCACCAGCAGTGGGGACACGTCGAAGAAAAGCAACCAATATATTTTAAGTAGCTAATTAAGGAGTAACAAGCCTTCAGCTGGAAACTACAAAGGATGGCCACAAGGCAAACATGGCCGTTGTAATCACTCCAATCCATGTTACTTAGAGATCTGTTTGCTTGCACTCTGAAGCTAAAGACGACTCAAGGACTCAAGCAGATTTTATTTGCAGACAGTATAGAGACGACATGATCATTAGATCTTATAAATACAAACGTTGAACATAATCTACAGACAACGGTCCTGTATTTAACTTCAGCAAAACTGCAAGTCTCTTGAGCCCTGTCTCTCTGTTTGGACGAAGTTTTTCTGCGAAAAGCTTCATGCGGATCATTCAGTTACATATTTTAAGTTGAAGATTGTTATTAACACAGTATTTTTTTGTAATGACGTTCGGGAGACATGTTCGTTCATGTATTATTTACTTACGTATTTGGGGTTTTGACTAGTTTTTCAACTCGACCGGAGCCCTTTATAGTCATGCTCTCGTCACGTGGCGAAGCCTGCTATAGCAGCTTTTCTTTTCTTTGGTTTTAACTGTACGTTCATTGATGAAAGGATGAACAGTGAAAACAGATTTAAGTATGTATTTAAACTTCTTGCACCCAAATAAGGTACAAAAGCGGACCTAATGCGTTAGGCATTCTCTACCAGTGAACCAAGGGTGGTGAGGAGATAATATGGTGGTGTGGTCCTCTGTTTGAGAGGAACATAAAAATAAAAAAGAAACATTTTGTAATTGTGTTAGTAGATTCTATATGTGAAGATTTTTGAACACGAATTGTTTGACGCATTACGCAATTGGAACACACACAGTATTTCACATTACATCCGAATTTATGTATCGCAAGTGGCGCATGAAAATGCTCACACCTATGAATCGATTTATTTTTGACTAAGTATATGAACGTGAAATTACACATTTACGTTATTTTTTTAGGAAAATAATATGAAGTAATCAAGTGGGCATGTAAACGTGTCATTTTTAGGAAGTCATTTTGGGCCACATTTAATTAAGATTTACTGCTGTAGTTATTTTTAAAACCGTACCCATTTATGTAAATTTTGGAAGCTAAAATGCTCCATTTTAGCCTTTAAGCAAAACGTGTCTGTTTTGTATAAAATTGTGTTTTAGAGAAGTACTAAGTAAGTAGATACTGTAGAACTATTGACGTCTGGCTCGAGATATTTTATGTAAGCAGGTCATCGTCGAGTAACTTTACACCCTATTTTGATATAAGCAAAATTAGGGCTGACAGGATTAGTTTTCACTGCGTAGATAAGTGAGTTAGAACTAAATAAGTTAGTTATTGTTTCAAGGCATATACATAATTTAGGCCTGAAGTTCGAACAATTTAGGATCATGCCATAAGTTCAAATATTTTAGGGTTTTGTTAAACCCACGATCAATATAATCACACCTTTTTTTTCAAACTTTCAGTCCAGAACATAAACGCCACATTTTGCCGAAATATAACCCTAACGTTTTTGTAGTGTTTGAAATATATAAAATTTTTCATATATCAAGTTTCCTTTCCACATGAAACACAATCCACTAAAAAGAGCTACAACAAACCGAGTTTCGCCACTTTAATTCTTAATTAATCTGTACCAACATTTTATCGTTTCAACTGAAACTACCCTCATACTCTAAAAATTTAGACGAAATTCGTTATGAGGGTCTCTCAGATAATGTTCACGATGTTGCATGTCCCATGTTCTACTCGGAACTGAATCAAATTACTTTCGTGTTGACATCGCTCGCAACTCTGCTAGGTTGTTTAAGAGGATTATTTACTTTATAGAATACGTGAGATAATTAGTGGGCTTCGTAAAATGTGTTTTTGTTCGTGCGAATGGATTGTCTATTGTATTTAGGCACTAACTGACAGGACAATTGTTGTATTGTCCTTTCAATAAGTTTATTAGAGGTCAACTATTTCCGAATTTTTATATGCCCCTGGCAATATTTCAAATTTTTCTTTCCGTAAAAATCTTATTCGGACTATTAACAACATTACAAACATAAACAAATCAGCCCAGCATTTCATTTTTATTTACTGTTGCAGTTTTTAAAAGAAGAGTAAAAGAACTCTATCGCTATCACTTCATCATAGTTGTGTATGTATGTAAGTATATTTGTTTAGTTTTATTAAGTGAATTCTTTATGATTTTATGTTTTTTTGTCTGCTTTACTCTTTCAAACGCTGTCTACATCTCTATTGTCCTATCGCAGGTATGCTGGAAAAGATTTCTAATGAAATAAGCATCACCGTTTGTACCTATTTTTCTGTTCTGCTTTTTCTTGTCTGTCTATATAAGTCATTAAGTCCGCCTTTGTCCAGTACTTTTTTTACTTGTGCATAAAGTTTTAATAAATAAATAAATATGTGTGTACTTAAATGGTAAAATAAATAATTCAAATTCAAATTCAAAGCTTTTTATTTCAGATAACGAGGATCCAATTTGTTAGTAGTATAAAAACTTATAACTAGTGTTAGTAAAACAACCTTAATATACTCGCCCCCTGCCTGACCCGTGAGTCGAGGTATCAATACTAATGTGAGCATTAATACATCGACCCACGTACAGACAGTCAAGTCTACTGGCTATCATTGATAAAACACTGTTGCGACTAGCCCGTACCCTGCTCAGCATTGACGCGCACCGCTTGCGCAGAGTAGCGTAAAAGCAATCGATGCGCGCCTCCGCAAACATACGTGAAGCACTACAGTGGCGGGGCAGCCGCAACATCGTTCTAAGTGCATTGTTGTACTGCACCCGTAGGGCACTGTACGCTTTTTGAGTATAGACCGCCCACAGGCTGCAGGTGTAAAAGGATGTACAGAAGGCTCTAAAGAGAGTGATTTTTACCTTATTTGTACATCGGGCAAACCTGCGAGCAATCATGTTTGCTCTCACGGACAATGCCCTACGTTCACGTTCAATATCCATGTCGTCCTTAAGGTTTTCGGTAATTAGATGACCCAGGTATCTGAACTGACGTACCCTAGCCAACTCAACTCCATTCAGCTTTATTTAATGGGAACACAAAATCTCCCTACCATCATATTTCATGCGATTAGTCCTTTTACCTTTAGGTAGACAATTTATATCCCACTAGGTGTTCAGTAGTAAAATATGGCAGAAATTTTAACCTCTCCTGTGCCGAGCCACGCGTTACATCCGCATGAAAACTGGTGTCCGCAGTTGAGCTGGTTTTTGAGCCGGGTCAAACTATATCGTAGCTCTACACTCGCGTGGGTGAGCTGCGAGGAATATGGCGAATCCTCAAATCATTATTCGAAAATGCATCACGAATTCGATTTCCGACGACATTAGAAGGGCAAAAGTCAATGACTTTTTTATTAATGTTGTGGAACCTACTTACTTCACATAAGCCGTGATTTGAATAGGTACACATACCTGATAATGTTTGTTGAATTACTTAAAAACACACCTTGTGTTACCTACAACGTAACAATACAAAGTTTGCAAAATTTACAAGCCTACTGCGTGTAACTTCCGACTTTACAGACTGATGGCAACAACGATAATCTTGAGTGGAAAGTTGTAAAGTCGATAGGATCGGGAACGGCGTACGATTCAGTTCATACGTTTACTTAAATATCGAGTTGGTGTTTGGAGTTCAATACTCTGCGTGTTCTTAAAGAAAACTTGATGAAAGGGTTATGGTTGAAGTTTAATTAATATTTCAAAGGATTTATTTGGTTTCATAATATCGTCTCTAGATCTCAAATTTGGGATTTGAAATTAATCAAAGAAATTGTTCACATTTCGTTGAATAATAAAACCAAAATGGAAGGGAAAGAAACTCGAAATACACCGCTATCAGTAAATAAGACCAGATGTAAAATGACGCTTAATAAATCAATCCAATCGTCTTAAACTCTGAACGGGAACGCTAAAAAGACAGAACAGTCCCACTCGTCTCCCATCCACCTTTCGTTACTTCGAGAGAAATGTGGACGTCCTATTCCCTCATCTAAAATAACACTGTTGCTTCAAATATGTTATCCATTATAATATCGAGTTATCAGCCCGTATCCGGGATACAATTTAATTACCTAATCCACTCTAAACTACTCTTACTCGTCCAAAATTTGACATTGTCAATTTAGACACTCTTTGGATATGACACAATTAATTTGGTGTCAGTTTTGGAACTGACGAAAATGATTTCAATATTTAATAATCTATCAATATGAAACATCTGTTTATCAATCTTCGCATGTCCGATCAGCCGAACAATTCTCCTGAAATCTCACCGTGAAAACTTAAGTGAAGTGAGCTGTCAATAGTGTTAATCCTATGCCGTCTAGCACCAGATCCATCTGGTGCTAGACGGCATAGGATTAACACTATTATACTGACAGCTCACTTGAAGCTAACTTCACTTAAGTATTCACTGTGAGATTTTTACAGAATAGAACGGCTGTTTATTGTCATTTTGACTAATTGAACCAAATTGATATCAAAATCTAACAATGAATAGCGCTAACTGGCAAGTATTTGAACACTTGAAACTGATAATGCACTTAGTAAATGGCCAGGGTGCGGTCGCCGATACTAATCCAACAGATGGAACAAACGCAATAGCGCGAATCTAGCAGTCAGTACAATTCGTACTGATGCAGCCATTAAAACGATCCCACTGGCGCAGTAAACGCATGCAACCGGAACTAAACGGAAACATAGTTAGCAAATGTATTTACTTATTCTATTGCTTTAGGAGAGTGCTATAACGTTAGGGTTTGTTTGGGTCGAGTAAATGGAGGGAAACAGGAAACCAACTTTTGACAATTCACTTTCGATAATTGACTTTGCTGGGAAGATTACACGGTTTACTTTTCATCCCTTCAATTAGTACAGTAACGAAATTAAATCATGTTAACATAAACGTAAAATATTCAATGTCGGTCAGACCATTAATTTCGGCGCTTTTCCAAAATAGAGAATCAGTTTGGTTGAATGTTGCCATTACGATTATACGTGTCCCAAAATTTAACGATAAGTAGGGCACCAGAGGGTGGAACTCACGACTACTCGAAAAAAAATAATGGAAAAAAAAATCTATTTTTTTTTTAATTACAAAACAAAAAACATTGAAATCCTGCGAAAATTGACACCCCTTAAGATATTTGTAACCACCATGGCCAAAATTAAAAAAAATAAAATAAATATATTACTGTTATTTTTTTGGATCGGCAACCTAAGTAGTACTGCTATCCCCCACAACCCTTAAAATCCCAGAATGCCTGTAGTTTTTACACAAAAATCAATCTAATTTATCTTTTTCCCTAAAATTTTCAAAGATTTTTACTTTCAGTCATAGTGGTGTAAAAAAAGTGTGGACACTACTATGGCAAGTTTTTAATAAAATTGACTTAACTAAGATTCCAAAATGGCTTAATACTCTAGGAGAAATAGCCACAAAAAAACCGGTCAAGAGCGAATCGGACTCGCGCACCGAGGGTTCTGTACCATCATATATTAAATTTTCATCGGCGAGGCCTTTATTCGTCAGAGAATTTAATATAGCGGTGTGGAATATTGCAGTTTAAGTTCAGCGCCATGTCTTATCCATAGTGGAACTAATATATTTTTTGTTAATTTCTGAAAAAGTGTGCTATTTAGAGACAATGTTTTATTTTTCCTGTAGTTTTTACATAAAGTTCTGTGACATAGAATAATTTCAGATTTTCCTCTACGCAAACTTCGGAGATAAAGGGAACTGTATTTTTTTACATTTTTCATCAAACGTTAAAAAAAGTGTTTGAGAATGTGCAAACAGCGCTCTTTCATATGATACCCCACATGACCTAGTAGCCCCACTTCGAATTTTTAATTCCCCCTTTCAGTCCCTGTTGCAAAAAAAATGATTTGCAAAACAGTTGGGTAAACGTCGTATAAAACTATTCCAAATTTCAAGTTGACAGCATTAGTAGTTTTTAGACATCCAGCTGTGACAGACGGACAGACTGACATACTGAGTCGCACCATAAGGGTTCCTTTTTAGCATTTTGGTACGAAACCCTAAAAAATTGCGTACTATTTCCAAACAAGAACCAAATTTCATGAATTGTTGTTGTTTGATAGTGTAGTCTGCGCGCAAGCACTAGTCACCGCCGGAGGTATGTGAGCGGTGGGACGAGGGAAGTACACAAAGGCCGAGCTAACTCAGTATGCCAATCTTGTCATTGGCGCCCTCCCCCGTCTCACCGCTCACATACCTCAGGAGGTGACTAGCGCTCGCGCACAGACTATAATCACTTTACTATGTGCCCCAAATAGGTTTTTTGTTGTAAATTCTTGGAATTTGAATGTGACATGTGCTTAGTCAGTAAAATTTAGAAGTTAGAGAGAGCTAGATAGATATTGTTCGTTGTTGAATAACAATAGGGCAGCTAGGTAGGGCAGAGAAGTTGCTGTTCTCAGCAAGTCAGTACGCTCTGCGCCTTTGTTTACTGTGTACCGTTCCTTATTCAATTGACGTGGCTCTCATACTAACGACTTTTGGCTTGGCTGTTTGGACTGGATTAAGTGATCTGCAAACTGAACTGACCTGAATTATTTTGGACTGTAATTGCGTGTTTTGTGACAGTTTAGAGTTTATCATGCCGCTACCATACATACCGTTGGAATACGCTAATATGCACCTTATTTATGGAGAATGCCGATGCAATGCTAGCGCATGCTAGCAGATTGTATCGAGAAAGGTACCCAAATGCTCAGATACCCGGATTATCGATTAATGTGCATCAAGCGTTTTCGAAGTCGTTTACCATCTGACAGAAGAAACGCTGGAAGACCTAGATCGGAAAACGATGAAGAAGTTTTCAATGAAATAGAAAATGATTCAACTACCTATTAACAATTTTTTTTTTCTTTTTTTTTTTCGAATAGCCATGAGCAGGTCCACCCTCTGTTGCCCGCTTATCGTTGAAGTTTCGGACACGTTCTATAACCCCGTATTATTTCTGCCCAGACTACCAGGCCTAAGATTTAGAGCCAAAGGCGGATGTCATACAACAACGCGCCACGCGAAAGGGCGAGGTAAACGGAAGCAAATGCCTCGCGCGGAAACGCGATTTTATTGAATTTGTATGTAGAAATAACGCATGGGGGCCGCCGCGCCCCGCGCACTGGAGCGCGGCGCATTGTAGTGTGAAACATCGAAAGATTTAACATTCATCCGGATTGATTGATATTACTCGTGTTATTGCTATTGCTCAAACTCCCATAATTAATTATTGAAACAGAGTTGGAACATTGAAACAGTGTTGTTCATTAACAACACGTTTGTGTGGCACCCCTATCTGTACAGGTACAAAATATTCCCATGCAGCCTCATTTGTTAACAGGAAATAATCGGTTTTCTTCAAGTCATTGTTTTGTACTGACTGCCTGCTATATTGTTAGCTAATGTAATGACTCTGTATTTTTATACTGGACCAAATTACGCGTGTGTAAGCTTGAAATGAAGCAGGATATTGACATTTTATTTTATTCTATTCGGGAAACTTACAGCTAATATAGGTAAATAGTGTTCTTAAACAATATGCATTTTAAGTTTCTACTGAATTGAACTGAATATTACTTATTTATTTATTAAAACTGTATGCACAAGTAAAAAAAGTACTGTACAAAGGCGGACTTCATGCCTGAGGCATTTTCTACCAGTCAACCTTAGGGTGATTACAAGTCAACCTTAGGGGGAGTTATGTAGGTAGATGTACTAAGTATAACATAATGCCTGTACCCCATGGGTTAGAAAGAGTCCTAACCCATGGGGCATGCATTATCTTGTGTGTTGACATTTTATTACCTTATTTGAATTTTAGATTTATTTTCTTCAATTTTCATATATGCGGAACCTACTGCATCTAAATTGGATTAACATGATTATACCGAACTATATACCGTTGTAAGAAAGTGTGTGATTATATCCAATAGGTATTTTTTTTTCTACCCATATGTCCTAAAGACGTTATTTGATTTGAAAATAATGACTTCCTACTAAAGTAGTAGGTCAATTATATTATGAATTTAGCAATATTGTGTAGAGACGTTACATTATATCTCTAGACTTACCTAGCTGCCTTTGTTTTAGGAAAACTTTCAAATAAGGTCCACAAAGTTAAAAATTTTACATATGAAGGTACTAAGCCTATCTGCTGCAGTTATTCTTACGTAAGTAACGGATTCAACATATATTAGTTTCAAAGTATTATTAAGTAGGTGTTATGAGGACCTTAAGTAAAAACTAAAACATAATCTAAAAACAATAAAATAACCAACAATATTACCAAGCAACGACAAGTACCTACTTATAACAAGTAATATTAGAATGTATTAACAAGCAATATTGGAATATAACAATTTTGAGAAATTTAATATAACCCACTTTTTGTCTTCAGACATACTTACAGTTCAAATGAAAAAATTACCTTATTAACATCACTTAGTTTGTCATGTTTGTTCCTTGCAAAATATTGATAGTTTTAATCTTGGTTGCTAATAATCGTGAACCAAACGGGCCGCGACAGTTATATTATTTTTTAAAACGGACCCCCAATTAAGCTAATTGGTGATCCCTGGTATAGATCCTAACAGTACCTACCTGCCTATAATATTTTGAATCGGTTACGAATTGGAATATTTTGGCAAGGATATATTAATGGGGACAAGTTCAGTAGTAACAGCTTTTGAGCTGAGATGTGTAGTAAATTGTGAGAAAAAATTATTGGCATTGGCATTTAATTGGTTATGTTGAAAATCATTGGATAGGGAGGTATGTATTTACGCACCCCAAAGTCTCTTTTGATGTAACAACAGTTTGATCTTTGTATATTTGTTGGTTATTTAACTAAGGTACCTGCCCCACCGCCGACGATTAACGAGAAGCGAGTAGATCTACACGTAGCAACTAAAAACGAGCTGGCGAACAACGAGCAGCGAGTGCGCGACGAGCGAATACTCGCTGGTGTGCGTATGTACCAAGCGTGAGTTTCGTAGCGAGTGTTCTGCCCTCCAGGCGAGTGTCGCGGAGCGAGAAGTCTCTTTGAAAGCTCTTGTCGCAGCGACGTACTAGCGGAGCGAGTGTTCTCGTAAGCAATGTGACTTTTCTTGATCTTGAAAATGGTTAATAGTCGTATATTCGTCAGCGGTGGGAGAGGTGTCTTAGTTCACTAACTTTCCTCAGGCGTAAATAAAAGAAAGGCGTGTTATCTAATAGGCACATATTTACTCGTATTATGACGTCGATAAAACCCAACAGAGTCGGAAAATCATAAAGTATGCTTATATTAGATTACCATAAATATTTGGTCATAAAATATATTTCTTGAGAGTTAATGCTTCCCGTATCACAATATAAAAAGCCATGCCATAAAAGTGTCTCGTTTTTTTTTTTATTGATGACTATTTTACGACGGTTTCACTTTTAAATATTTATCACATTAGCGTCGGGCACACTTAATTCACCTACCAAATCAATTTTGGCATATTTTAAGTACAGGAATGCTTTTTTTCTTTCCGAATTCATCATTCTCCAATATCGATAGTAAAAACCTGCCTAAATAAACGAGCCAAAGGGTTGTTGCGAATATTGAAATATAAGATATCTACGCACTGTAACTGAAATTATGTACACGTCAAAGATGTTTTTTGTACTCTTAGGTATTTTCCAAGACATTGCGCGTTTTTATCATTTCTAACGTGACGATATTATTTTGGACGTCTACGGCATCACGGTAACACAGGAAAGTAAATTTTGTGGAAATATACGTGAAAACGCTTTTAAATTTCCGTCCACGATAACGTTATAACGTTCACGTATTTCCATACATTTTATGGACGTGGACGTCCAGGATAATATCGTCACGCAAAAAAGGGTAAAAGCGCATACTTATTTTAATAAGACACTTTCCCCTATAACCGTCTTTCTGTTTTACAAGTCAACTCGCAAGACCGTTCAGAGGCAAATTTGTTGTCGTTGCCTCCACAACCTGAATAAAACATCCTCACACATTTTCTTCTGACAATATCGAAGAACCAGACCATTTCCTTGTAATTGCATGGTCCTTTGACAGGCAATTGGTAGCACATGTATGGCATATTCTTTAGACTTGACGGGAAAGGTCCGTCTACGGGACCTGAAAATAACAATAAAATTGAGTGATTCTAAGTACCAAACAATAAAACGTGAATCTAAAGGTACATAGTATAAAACACAGTCGCTTTTAGTATCGGTCTATGTAACCGCTTAGAACTTTCTAAGGCGTACAATGGATTTTGGTCTTTAGTATCATTTACGTAGAGCTTTTATTCCGGAAGGTTTATGTGAATAACACAGTAAAATTTAACTTAGGTATAGCACAGAAAACTCGATGTTTTGAAAAGTCGCCATTGCACCCGTGCAAATCAAAAGCGTGTCGCTAGTAAAATATAAAACAGTCAGAAGCTCGATAATAATCTATTTTGTCTCCAATTAACATTAAAATCCTAAATGTATTTATTACCTTCAGTAATTCTATTGACGCGTGAAAAGGCAAAAGAGTAGGTAAAATGCGTCCTTTTGCTCAGCAGTGTGACATTACAGGCTAAATATACAACGTGTAACGTTAAATGCGCAAAACCTGAAAACAGTTTGATCAGAATAACGAGCATAATTAATTGAACCACTTTTTAACATAGGTCAAATTTTTCAAAAAATCTTCATTAAAAACGTTGCCGTGTCTATTTATTAATAGGTCAAGCAAGCCAATGTCAGCGCGGCGCAGCGGCCCGGTCACGACTCCTCCCTCGGTAAAGCGTCGTCGCAGAAGCAAGAAACGATCAGAATGGCCAGTATAACTAAAACAGCACATAAAACCTTTGCAATTTTTTTAATGACTTATTTTCAACGTTACACGTTGTAGAATTATTTAACAATATTTCATAAACAAACTCCTATTTGATTCGCATTGTAATTTCAATGCAAGGCTCACAGTCTTGTACTACATTTCCATGAGTGAATTTGAATTTTCATCTTCCGTTGCATATTATGCGAAATGCAAATTGCACACACGGCTATTGTAAAGCAATTTTCTATGTAAAATTTGTTCCACTTTACCATTCTTGGTGGGTAATATTTTATATTATCATTAGAATATAATTACTTTTTTATATGTTACAGAGACTACACATATGTACAACGTAAGCAATTAAATTGGTTTTGGCAGGATTCTACAGGGTCAAGGACTACAGAAAAACACATCAAATCTTTTTTTTAAGTCGGTGTTTTTTTTTTTTGTGAAAAAAGTTTTTTTTAAGCGTTTGGAACGTTTTCATTGTATGTACTTATGACTTAAAGATTATTTATACCCATTTCAGAGTTAATGGAAGCTAAACATTTGAAAATCCCTAAAACACATACTTTGTTATTTTAAGTATTAGTACCGAGTTCAGAGTTAATCCGACAGTGGGTTAATTTTTGATCTTACCTACTAACTTTGCCACCCCCTAAATCCTCTGTGGGGTTTTTTTTTGAAAACTAAAAGTATCTTTATACACTATTTTATAGACTATCTTTATTATTTACTGAGACAAATGTTGCCAAGTTTCGAGTTTCTTAACCAAAAGAATAAAATTTTTCATATCAACTGTATCCCGCCTGTTCACCCCCACAGGGGTAGAATTTAAAAAATCGATTATTTACACCAATTTTTGAGTTAATCAAGCCACACTGTAAAATGCTTCCGTTAAAAAAAATACCCCCTTTTGCTCCATCAGGGGTCGATCTTAGAAAGACGGAAAACTTATCATCCTATCTTTTGTCAAAAGTATTAATACCGAGTTTCAAATCAACCGGACAGCGCCTTAAAATTCTAAGGTAGATTTTCGAAAAACCCTGACATTGAGTTTCGAGTTAATCGGACCATGCGTTAAAATTCTTCCATACAAATTTAGGCACCCGTCAATCCCCCCATTTAGTGGTAGTTTAAAAAGACAAAAAATGACAAACGTCATAGTTTACTTAGATAAGTATTCGTGGCAAGTTTCAAGTTTATTAACTCAAGGAATAAAATTTTTCATACAAAAAAATCCCCCTTTTCACCCCCTTACAGGTTGAATTTCCAAAAACCCCTTCTTAGTGCTCCCCTACATTATAAAAGGAAGCTGTGTGCAAAATTTCACATTCCTAGTCCCAGTAGTTTCGGCTGTGCGTTGATATGTCAGCCAGTCATTCAGTCAGTCAGTCAGTTTCTCCTTTTATATATAAAGACGTGCTTAATAATATTATCAGCTGCGCAACTATGGCTTATTACAATATCAATCAAGAATCAACTCAGCCTATCGCAGTCCACAGCTGGACATAGGCCTCTCCCAGACTGCGCCACAACACCCTGTCCTCCGCCTTCCGCATCCAGTCTACCCCAGCCACCTTCTTACAATACAATACAAACACAATACAATATGTTTATTACAATATGTTTTATCTATTTTTATTTCAAGTAATACACAATCTTCATGTTCTCTTGATCACCATTTACCTGCCTAAGTAAATTAATATTAATTTAAAAAGAACCATAAAACCACTTACGTCCATCTCTCACATAGTCATGTAAATAATTAGGGGTTATTTGAACAAAATTGATTGTCAATAAACAAAGTATTGTGTGTAACGTCCGCATTGTCTGATTCAATTTCGTCTAACGCGGTCACGTGGTGCAAACATGTTGGCAACTCCGCTTTGTAATCAAACGCACCAACAGTTAGGGTCATCTCACTTGAATATTTTGGATAACGTTTTATTTTTTGTTCCTATACCAATTTATTTCAGTTTAACGCCGGGGCCGTCCATTAATCATGTGATGTTTTTTGGCATTTTTAACGTCTTCCAGTCTAACCAAATGCAGCTGAATACCAGTACCTATTTTAAATGTAGCGATTGCCTATCTGACCTCCACCACACAGTTACAACACGATACCCTAATAAAAAGATCAAAATGGAAATCAAATATATCAAAACGATGTAAGAAATGGAATTGTCGTAAAATATATTTTAGATTGCGGGGAGATATTTTATTGTAATACAAAGAGGCTACTGGAGTAAACATTTACTCGTACTTCACGAACGAATAGCATCTAGGGACTACTTTCAACAAAACATTTTTAGTACCTATTTACTTGTAAAAAAAGACAGGTGTTTTGTGTCTAATCTACATCAGCATAATCGCATTTATTTCAGCATTTTTTTTTCTGAAATAATGTAACCTGGTGTATTTTTATTTACATACAAAAAATCACGCCTTCTTCCCATGGGGGTAGACTACAGAACGCCACCTGCTACAAACCTTTCATACTCCTTTGGCCTCGTTTACGTTCATATATTTGGTCATACACGCACGGTGACTGAATAACATCACCAATAAGGTCACAATTTCATTGATTTTTATTTATTCCTCATAATTGCAGAGCTCGCCAACCCTGCCCGCAATCAGAAACAATCAAGCGTTATATTGATGTTGCCAGTTTTATTACCGCAATATGTATGAATTTTAGATAAAGGAAGATTGCTCTTTTATTGCGTACTATATCTACACAACTTGCATACAATACCGCTCAGTTTTCAATTCAAAAAGCGATCAATCTTTTTCGTTTCCAAGCTTTGGGAGGATTTAAAACTTTTTTTTCCATTTGTGTGTAACTTTTGTACAAGTGTTTCTTTGCTAAGCTCTTTTAAAATTCGTTGGTATATTTTCTTCGATATTTCTGTTATTTAAGAAGGCAGTTGTGTGCTTTCTCACGCTTTGTAAAGGAATGAAGCGCTGGTTTGCACTTAGTTTAAATTCTTGTCTCTTAATCCGGTTGAATCCATTTTGTTTGTTGGTTGATCACGTTCCAGCGAAACAACACGGGATAAACTTGCATCATATATGGGAGTATAGCTTAACGTGATTATTTCAGAGTATATTAATGAAACACATGAAAAACAAACTCAAGGCCTGAATTAAAGTATTTTTTTATTTATTAGGTAATTTAGGTATTCAGGAAAATACATTTCAAAATGCTTGTAGGAAGACCTACATAAAATGAAATTGGCATGCTGTTGTATTGTTTAGAATCAATGTGATCATCAAATAGCAATATCCAAGGACAATAAATACAACATTAAACCGAAACTCATTATTCATTAACCAAATTCCGCGTTTCCAGAGGAAAGTTTGAAAATGTAAATTACCAACAGAATATCAGATGAATTGTCAAATAAATGAGAACTGATCCACGGATAGCGTTGTTTAACCAGAATTCAAACATTACAGTTTAAAATTAGCCCGTGCGAGTATCAGAGCAATACCTACTTAAGTGAATGTGGAATAAAGGCTATATTTCCCAATTCGAACGTTAAAACAAAAACCTGACGTAAAATAACAAATCCGATCATCGTTGGATGTGTCCTACCGAGAGCTTTTCGAGTTTTGTAACAAAACTCTAATAACTAGATTCCATAAAAATGTAACACCACTGTACGAAATAATATTGACAAAGTCAAAGGAATCGTGAAATAAGTAGGAAAAATACATAGGAAGCATAAAAAAACACTGTTTTCTTGCTAATACTGACAGACCTGTTGGTCTAGTGGTCAGTGGACCTGACTGCTATGCGCAAGGTCGTGGGTTCGATTCCAACCTAGGACAAATGTTTGTGTGATGAGCACGATCATTTTTTCTTTGTCTGGGTGTAATTTATCTATAATATGTATGTATTTAGAATTATATATGTATGTTTATCAGTTGTCTAGTACTCATAGCACAAGCTCTGCTTAGTTTGGGACTAGATGGCGTTGTGTGAAAGTTGTGGAATATTATTATTATTACTTTTTAATAGCACAACCAATCCAACAACCACTAACTAGCTTTGCACTACATTTAACCATTTAAAACGACATTTGCCCCACCCAGAAATAACGACAATATCATGACCGTTGCTTCTAAGTGTTGCCAAAGTACAATAATACATTTAGTTGCCGTAGTGAAAACACATTTTTAAAGTTTATTTATTTAATACTTCAAGCACATAAATGTACAGAGGCGGACTTAATGCCATAGGCAAAGGCTAAGTTTCTTACAATTTTAATAAGTTGTCCTTTGACAATGTTGCCACAGTGGATATTATAATGCGGTATTAAAATAATACATGTTTTGAAAATTAAATCAATGATATGCCGACAGAAGGTAGACCGTACAACCTGGAGACTGGTAAATAATCATAAGCGAAATCGATGGTCAGAGAATCAAACATAAATATCTTGATCGAGATGAAAAGTTCCTTAACGTATCAAGCACATCCCGATACAACAATATAGCGAATATAGCAAAACCCACGGACAAATAAGACAGAAGAAATCCACAAGCCGTTTATCAAGGGTAACATGTTCAGCAATTAATCAATAAGACAGGATCTGGGCCCTTCGGTTGTCATGGCAACGGCCATCTAAAAATAAATCGTACGAATTAAATTGTACAAGCACTGATTGTGAGCCGAACGAATGTAGTGATTTAAAGTTTTCTTCTCGAACATTCCAAACTTTATTCCCCTTCAGTTACCTGTAGTTGAAGGCAGAATATTTTCGCAGTTTATGAATAAATATAGTTATAACTTGGCCGTCGCCGTCCGCCTGCGTCAGTGCCTAGGGCCTTTTGAGATCAAAAGAAGTTGCTTTATTAAAGCTTATCATCATACATTTGATACGGATCTTGTTCTATGTCCTAGAAGGTAGAGCTCGGCGAGTTTATGTTCTATTAGGAATATCAATTACTTGTTTGACGTTAGGCAAGTTCATAGAAGTTAGACTCTACTCTGGCTGCTTCCTTATTCGCAGTATTTGGTAAGCTACCAACTTATACACCAATCAATAAACCCAAGCAGCTTTAAGCCCTTACATACTTAATTCATATTTCTTCGGAAGAATTTTTTGCAATGCGGAAAACGTCATGCTGGCATGCAGTATAATGAAGCAATAAAAAGAAATTACTATGCCACAAATCCATCATTCCGTTTTACTTTCACAATTAAAAAGTTAAAGGCATATGTAATATTACATTTATTGTAGTAGTAGATAACCATTGCCACCCGGCAGTTCGAGGATCATTCATTTTCATTCTTATCGTTATAAGGGTCAGACTTTGTTGTAATCTTCAGTAAATTTTCCATCGGTAATATACAGCTTCAAAAAGTATTACATTGTTAACCAAAAATATGAGAAAGTTATCAGGATTAGGACAGGAACGAAATTATGAGAGCCCAGCGCCCCAATTGAGTAAGACACAACCACAATCCGAAGGATTTTGAATGAAACTCATAATCCATTCCTAAATGTTTGAAAAATTTGGCTGCTCGGCAACCTAAATAACGCAATGAATATTGTTGAATTTTCTCAATTTTCACGGGCAATGCAAAAATACATATAATACCAACAAACAAACATTTATTATATATTTAATAAATGTTTTACGCAGTTAGGGCTCTTTCCCACGGAAAGATCCCGTTTTTTGCAGGATCCCGTTTAGTAGTATATGTGTTTAAATATATATATTCACTCAAGCATCCCGTTTCCAGTATCCGGCAAACAGGATGATTGTATGAATTAGGCTGCAGGATTCTCATATTAAAATTGAAAAGATAAGAACCTTCTTGATATTGCAGTTCTGTTCAACGAAGATCCCAAGAAAACTAGAATACTTCATGAACTAATAACTCGAGTGTTACACTAATGCAGAACTGATGTGAATGGGGAGTTAAAAGTTATTAGTCCAACATATCTTCCCAAAATGAGTTTCTGTAATGTCCCTTGAAACTCAGGTTATTAGTGCGCGCTACTCCCGTATAAGTAAATACAAAGTTTCATACGATATTGACATTAGATGTGAGAGTGTAAAGCCCAAGGGCATCGCATAGGTAGGTACAAAGACAGTTGAATCAACGGACAGATAATATGTATCTGTTTAAGCTCAATCGAACGGAAAACTGATAGACAAACATTGTGCAAATCATTGAGAATACACAAAACGGTATCTTGGAGATAATGAGACACACTCCAGAGAACATTAAATGACAAGTGGGAAGAGTTACAAAGTTTTAAATGAAGTTGGGTGAATGATTGACGAAGGAATTAAAACTTGTGAATACAAAGAAGCACCCGAAACCCGGAAGATGGCAGTCGACGGAACTGAAGAAAATGTTTGACGTAGTAAGGAATAAACTAGAACTGTGTAGGACAAAAACAGGCTGCACCTACAGACTTGAAACAAGCTGTAAAGCATTGCTAGTAAACAGAGCACTAGAGTTTATTTTGAGTTCTTTATTTAGCTCAAAAATCAACAATGTTTTCTAATTCGTGGCAGAAAGGCAAGCTTGCCAAAATCGATGTACAAATTGACAGATTGGAACACAGAGCAGCTCTACAGCATATTTGAGGGAAGCACCCAGAACCCACATATTATGTAAATTTGCAACGAAATTTTTGAGACCACAAAGTTGCCCTTTAATGTTATGACAACGTACATAAACCTGGCAAGTTGTCAGATAATTTAATAACGAGCGGGCAGACCAGCGGCGATGCTCGTAAAAGCAACAAGGTATGAAACTATTACTAACAGGCTAGCTGTAATATCACTTGCCACCGAGTATTTTTTCAACGTGTTACGTTATTTCGCTTAATTTTCTTGCTATGCTAGATAGTATTTTTGTATTAGGTTCTCTCATACCTGGAATGCCCCTCGAGCTATTCCACTACCACTCCATTCTTCCTTATGTGCTTCCATCTTTCAAGAATTTTGTCACAAAAGCTCAATACGGTTTCCTTAAGAATCAGGATATTTCTCAAGATCAAATTTAAGACCAAGCAAAGTGTCTGTGTTCAATGGGCACTTATTCATAAGTAACAGCCGCAGGAAAATGGATCGTGCAACTTTAGATTAAAAATCACCACAGTTATCGAATTCTTGCACCTAACTCCACACAGTTCATTTCTGCTTCAGTTTCACGTAGATGCATCTAGGATTCTACAGCATGCTCGTTTTTCAAGAGACACAACAGCTTCTCCGCGTAATGTGTTTTCTACTCTTGCAGGTGATCATTGCGTTTCAGTTGTGGCGTAAATGAAATGAACATTATTGGGCGATGATCTTCGCAGGGTGGCTGGTAACAGCTTGATGAGAGAAGCCGAGGGTCGAGTTCAATGACGTGAATTTTTGTGAGTACAGCTATCAACTTGCTTCTCTTTGCTTCATAAGCCCAATGAAGGTTGTCCGATTCGATAGCATAACAAATTAAATGAGGTTTAGAAAAAACCAATGCAAGATTTGGCAATAACTCGGTCATTGATTTATTGCTCGAAGTTGCCAGACGTAGCTACATACCTACATATGTCTGTATGATTATAAATAATGTGATTGTCCTCATATCTTTCGTTTTTAGTCGTATGTTGCCGGGGTATCGATCCCTTTGCTGTATGTTATTCTTTGTCTCATATATATACATACGAGTTCGCGTATTCATAAGGTCTCTTGAGATTTACATGTAAGTGGTGAAGTCGGATTTAAACGTAAATGTTTTTATACTAAAGTTCGAAACTGTAATCGATGGCCATCGACAAAATGAAAATAAGTTATAATTGATAGTCAAAACCGTTTTCTACAAGTCTATGTATATGTAGGTCGACATATTATCTAGTTCAAGAAACAAATTAAATATGAAACAAAGTGAAAATAGTAAAGAAAGCAAACTAGAAATAAGGAAGAAGAATGTCTGCGTCTCGGTAAACACGACACTAATTACTGGAGCGAGAATCTTGCTATTTGTCTAACGCCAGAGGAAAAGTATTCACAATATTGTACAAATTACAGAAGATATATCTTTATGAGGTCGGAGTAAATAACTGACAAAATAGGACAGTATCGTGACTAAAATCTAGATTAAAAATTGAGGAAACACACAATAAAGTGTTTTTTATTGAATTTATACATATTTCGCAGATAGTTGTACCATTCCATATACATGCACCAATGATAAAGGAGAAATCCTGAGACAAAATATATAGTTGAAAATGTAAGAATACTGGTTAAAAGTTATCGGAAATGGAAACAATTAATACTAATATGTATCAACGCGATGGAATTAAAGCAATTTGCTCTCTGGTAACATAATTCAATAGAAGCAGATGTTAAATTGAGGCAAATACGAGTACCGCGTTAATATTTAGTACGACTTTGTACTACCTATTCTACACAACTAAGTAAGTTTTATTACTAGGATTTCTGTTTCATGTAGTGAGATTGAAGATGTCTAATAAAATAAACCATTACCTTATTAATCTTGCCCTCTACGTTATCCGTGGCATTTTTCAGATAGTCAACGAAATCTACCATTTGGAAAAATATCTGTTAAAGGAGATCTGCCAAAAGCCATACAAAAAACCCCAGGCCCGGCGCAAAAGATACGTATCTCAGATTTCAGAGTAATAATAGTAGAAATATTGCAAAGTATCGCTATTACCAAATTATAGGTGTCTAACATAAGTAGTTTTTTTGCCCGGAGAAGATTAATAGGCGCTAGATGTAAAAATTACCATTTTAAAGAAAAACTTAATCCACTTGAACTTAACTAACATTAACACCATGTGTATTTGGTGTTTATACCCTTTATTATATATGCATATTATATACATACAGTATTTGCAGTTATATTTCTTTTAGAAATAAGATGCGAATTAGCGCGTAATCAATATTATTAACATAGAGGAATACAACAATTCTGTGTTACAGCTTCACAGCCGTCTTATTTTAAATAAAGAACATTACAAATGTTCTTGTTATCATTATCACGGTAAAAGAACACTTGAAAGTTGCGCCCATATAGTAAGTGTTATCTATTATCTGGATCGGGCTAGAAACAATGAATATGATCTGGACCACCCAGCTATAGGTTTAGTCTACGTTTTAATAGATTTGGATGAATGAAGTACTTAACAGGGGCAACTCTTGTGACAATGTATAAAAGAAACTTAATAACATATTCATATATTTACATAAAACATAAAATACAAAAAAAAAGTCTTTTTTTGTATTGGTACATAAAATTCCATGGTTTTATTGTAATCTAACTTCTATCCACACAGGGTTCCAAAAATACTTTACGAAATAACCGAGATGTCCACCTAACTTAGTTCTAGCTATTCTATTCTAAATATACATTCTTATGCAAAAGCTGTGTATAAAGCACGTATTTATATGAAATGTAGAATAAATAAAAATATAGTAAACATATGCCACATTCAAAAATTCATGCTTAAGAAATGCAGTTTTCCTTAAAAGTGTAATTTTTACAACTAGTGTTTATGAAACTTGTCCGGGCATAAAAACTATGTTAGCCACTGAATTTATAAAGATTATAGAGTAATAATAGTATACAATATTTCTACTATTATTACTCTAAAATCTGAGATACATTCCTTTTGTGGGGCAATTTTGACGGAACTCCTTTACAAAAATTGGCGGGGGACCGGACACCGAGTATGATTTGAGTAAAAAATTAGGGGTACCGTTGGTCAAAAGAAAAAGCTTTTTTTTTCGTAAAATATACAAACAAGCGCTATTACTAAATGACTGAGTAAAAATGATTCTCAGAATCAGCTTCGTTCAGAAAGAGACAATGGATTTTTATTCACTGTTTCTGTTTTGAATTTCACATCAAAATGAAAGTACACAAATACTAAATTTGCACGGTACAAAAATAGGAGAATCCATCTAAAATTTAATTATTTCTTTCTAGAATGTTTTTAAAAAGCCGTATAAAAAGTCAAATTTATTTACATCTTAAGCCATTTAACAGTATAATGACGCCATTTGTCACACAAAGTGAAGTTTTGGCTCACATTTGCGAAAAGTTTTTACTGTATACAGACACCGTTTTCTTTCTTCTATTGTCATTTTCAGGTCAGCTTGAGTGATAGGAGTTTGCCAAGGAATAATCTTAATTCTTACATGAAAATTATTTGCAACTATTATTTTACGCCCTTTTACCACGTAGCTCTGAACGACAATGTTTAAGAAAGATTTGGGTAATTTACTAGTGTGGAATCAGACTAATAAATTGTAACCTTCTCTTTAATTACCCGAAATTATTTGGAGCGGGTTCATCCTAACTGTTTTGTTTTGTACATACGGTTTTATTGCAGGACAAAACCGTTTTCAAGGTGGTTATTCGACAATTATTATCGTTACCGTTTCATAAGGATCTTTAGTTTCTATTTTCGTGTAAAGTACAATGAAAACAAGGAAAGCAATAAACAAAAGATTTAGTAACACGGGTACAAGAGAACTTTGCTAAAGCGTACTAGAAAGACTTGCAATTAAAGGTGAGCAAAGAGCTGATATATTTTAACAATAAAAGGAGACTATTCAAAAGACGACATGACGTACCTACGTCGTGACGTTGTAGGAGAAACATTATCCGATCGGTCCAAACAATGTTTCACTATTTAATTTCGCTGAGATTTTTAACCCCATTATCGTCTGTTCCACCCGAAAAGGCAGATCTGTACTTAAAATATTAGTTTGTAATTTAACTGCAAAGGATTAAAAGGATCAAAGTATTATAAGACGACATCTGACTTTCATTAACCAACTCAGGATTGCGACTTAAGTAATCCTTGAATGAATTTAAAGGAATTAGTATTGTGGCTGCTTCAGCAGAATTTTAAATTAATGTGACCACCATTGCCTGTGGAATTAATTTTAACTCAAAAGTACACAGAGTGCCTGCAAAGTAGGTAAAAACTCACTATCAGTAGAGTTTCTTTCCAAGAGTAAACACAATACGATTGTAGTCTACAGGGAAAGTATACAATCGCATTCGTTATGCACTACTATCTACTACACAATAGTTTTGCCATCAATAGGAGTATTTGTACCGGTGATTTCAAGATGTCAGGTATTTTCTATTTCAGTTTCTCTTTCAGCTTGCTTTTGCTTACAATAAGAAGTGCAACACGAACATCTGGCGAAAAACAAGCTTTTCTGGATTTTTTCCAAATATTCTATTACTAAGTTAAAATCTTCAGAACATCACCATTATTATCATCGTCAGCCTATAGCAGTCTACTGCTGGACATAGGGATAATAGTGAATATCTGAAGATTTGGCGTGTGATAGGGGCGCTATTACACGCCAAATCTTCAGATATTCACTCGTAAACCACAAACAGAATTACAATATTTGCATCTGAAATTCTGGCAAAATTCATTTAGAATTTGAGTACAGTTTACTCACCAAACTGGTTATGACAATTTGATTAACGGGCATTCAAACAAAGGAAATATACGTCTGAGTGACTACTGCGGGCAGATTTTTAATTTCCCGCGAGGGCATGAAGCTACATCAAATTTTCGTCTAGGACAGGAATTGCACGTGTATTCGTTGACCGTAGTACCTTGAGAACTACGGGTGCATACAGAAATTGTTTTAAACTGCTCTGAAATCTACACAGATTGCCTTGATTTAATCAGATTTCAGCTTACTGGACCGGCGATAATTATGATGGCCATTATAAAATGAACAGCCATTTAAAATAAAATAAAATTCAGCCTCACTGCAGAACTAGAGCTAAGCTTAAAACTAACAGTCCTTACAGCTCCCAAAGGTACGATTGCCACGATGATGCAAAGAACGCTGAACCAGCACGAGTGGTGGAAAAATATGCCTTAAGAATTATGGTCACGAATTGCAAGTACAATTCGTGACCATAATTCCCCACAACGACATGTTATGGCAGTTATATTTTAACAAAAGATAATGACATGAGATATGAGTCCCTATGTAGATCTTATGCATGGTAAAATCTGCTCTGTCAATTGCGTCGTCGTAGACTGATTCCGTTTAGAGGCTTCCTTCATCTGCCTCTTTGTGGCTATTGTATTCCATATTGTCAGATTACGCGATTCCTAAAGGAAGGTTTTCTGCATTGTTGAGGACATACCCTCGTTCCGCTTGAAGGACTTAAGTTTTAGAAGTAGGCAAGTTTATTTTGTGACTTCAGTTAGGCATGGCCTTTGTTTGGTAGAATTTAGTACACTCTGTACTCGTAACATCAGTATTGTCTATTTTAGTTAGCCTTTTGTGACCACCATTAGAAATAAGTTCGTAAAAAAACTTTTCTCCATATTATTCATATATGCCAAGTGTTGGCATTTAATAACGGAGGGGTTTTCATACTATTTCCTGAATAAAAATTAGGTGGAGCCAAATTGTTCATTATTAAATTATGTGAAAACTAAGTTAGTTTAGGTATTATTTTGGCCGTCGTTATTTTATTTTATGATACGAAATTTAGTATGAAATTAATTTAGATGTATATTAAAGTCTTATGAAATCTGAAAACTATACCTACTACCTACCTGAAAATTTAAATAACGTCAGCCTGAAATCCCTTGCCCTTTTATCGTAATAATAGCCGCTTCTTTATTTTAATGACTTCCAAGAATTAAATACTCTTGATGATAAAAAAAAAAACATTAATTATACTGCAAGTCTTGCCTCTGAGGAGATTTTATAAAAAATGTTAGATGCTGACACCATTTCCGCCATCTAATTAGTTTCCGTGAAGATTAAAATATGGAAACGACGCAAAAATATTCAACTGGTCAACATGAATTTAATAAAGGTATTAAAACGACACAAATTCGCGTAATAAGAATAATCGATAAGGTCGAGCTCATCATGAATTCACGACTGATTTTCATGTTAACCTACATAATTGAGTTTTCGCGTTCGGTACGTAATTTTTTGACAAAACGGAAGCTAAGAGGTTATTGCCAATCGAAACCATGATTCTATTTTGGAAGCCAAAGCCAAAACACTGGAAAAACAATAAGCTGTTACACTAAGCTTTGGTTAGGTGGAGTAGGTATGTACCTACCCATCTACATGCTTGCACATGTGCCATATAATATTTTTTACACTATGCCGATACTATTTTTGTGAAACAGAAGAAGGTACAGACGCCAGCACATCAAGCTACTACAATCTGTCAGATTTCTTTAATAGATTTTCAACTTTATCGCTAACTAGCGACCCGCCCCGGCTTCGCACGGGTCCAATGGAGAAACACTGATAATTTTAGAGCCATTATTTCTCGTAAAAAGTATAGGATAAAAAATGGTTATTGTGGATTATCCCTAAGAGATAGACATATACCATTGCGGATTTTTTTGTAGACCTTTTTAAGGTGTACAATACTGTAGCACATTATTTTGATCTATCTCGACGGCGTTTACAATGTAAGCGCAAAAAAATGTGTTTATTTACGACATTACATTAGAAACCTCTAAAATTACCAGTATTTCTCTACTATATTATGCATGTATTATACATATAAACCTTCCTCTTGAATCACTCTATCTATTAAAAAAAACCGCATCAAAATCCGTTGCGCAGTTTTAAAGATCTAAGCATATATAGGGACAGACAGACAGAGAAGCGACTTTGTTTTATACTATGTTGTGAAGCATTAGGTTCAAAGTTGATTGGGAAAATCTGACAGTTTCGGGTAGCTTGATGTGCTGGCGTCTGTACATAACGATTACATTTAAATTAAGGGTTGCTTACATATAATCCAAATTGAAATTGGTAGCGGGAGCAAAGGAAATATTTAGCCGTAAGATTTTTCTCTTTGAATATCATTATGTTGTCAAGAACATTTGTATTTAGAATTATTTCGATTCTCGTAATATTAATTGTAAATATTTGCTGTTACATTTATTATAATTCAGGTATTCCACGATTGGGGAAGTTACCCTGTAATGAAGTTTGAGAGTATGCTATGGCATTATATAATAGGATTTCATTATTATAGCTGATAATTCAATCACTGTGCAGATAACCTTAACGGAGTATCTCTATTACAACTACCAAAATAGAATGATATAGATTTGATATGGAGCGTATGACCAGGGGTCTGCTATCTACGTCCATCAACGAAGATACGGGCCAATCCGAAAGTAGTTGATTCGTCAAAACTAGTGTCACACATCGCGAGTAGGAACAACGGTCAAATTGTGTTATCATTCATCCTTAGTTCGGGCTCCGAACTAATCTTATATCCGTAGGTGATGTGTAAGTAGTAATTTAGATATTAGTTTATATGGGCAGTAATTTATAATAAGATATCCAATAAAACGGAACCAATCTCCCAGTAAATTAATCTACAAAAATATCAGTTCCTACAAGGAAAATATGAGCAACACATCTAATCCATTATTCATTATGAAGAAGCGGATACTCATTAAATTAGCCAGCAACATTCTGGAACACGCCATAGAAATTATTAATGAAACCAAATACAAAATCCAAGAGGCGAATCTGTGTGAATGAAAATATCATCTATAAGTTTATTAACGTCTCTGCAATATTTTTGCTTATATTAAAGGCTTCCTGAGCCATGTAGCTGGCGGATTGGACCATACCTACTTAAGACCTTTATTGATTTAATATTCAAAATCAATCAAAATATTTTATTTCACATAAACCTACATGGGCACTTATGAAACGTCAGAAGCTAGGTGCACCGTTCCAATTGGTCGTTTCCTATGAAGAGCGGGCAAGAAACTCCTCGGTTACTCTTTTAAAAATAATTGGATTTTAAGATGTTTCCAAATTACAGTGTTAAAAGGTATGGGAGGACAGTGTAAGCCTGTCAACAATTCGCTCATCCAATAGAACAACGACGTAATGAAATTATTACAAATTATTATTGATATTAAAGTAACATACATAAAAATATTAAATATTTTAGCATAATCATTGGAAATATATCACATTTTCAATTTCAAACTTTTAAAACGTTCTCCTGAAAAATAGCTAAAACGTAATTACGTCATTATTCTATTGGATGAGCGAATTACCAAGGGAAAAATTCCCGTAATTTCAAGAACGTTAAACAGTCTGATCTCAGTATCAATCTGTCAAAAAATACCTCTAATTTCCCTACATTTTTGACATTAATTGTCGCTGAGTGAGATTGCGACTACATTTTGAACGTTTTTAATAACGGGAGTTGGACTTAAGGTACTGCAGTGCTGTTCTGTAAAAAACTCACCGTGAAAACTTAAGTGACGTGAGCTGTCATTCCACCAGGATGCTGCTAGGGATTGACCCTAGCATTCGTACTCTCAAAAACTAATTTAAATATCACAGTTGCCATTGTCACACGCCGTTCTGTATTCATGGAAACGTTAAAAAAGGATCATTTTAGCTCCACGCCCTTTTTATCCGCGTTCGATTTCAATGAAAGCCTCCCCAATTCCATTTAAAGTTCATCGTTAAATGAATTTTTACTTGACTTGCCGTGTCAAAATCGGAAATGTGTAATTGGAGATAATCAGTATTTGAAGGACCTGAATAAAATTTGAATTTTATATTTCTGAACGAGGTTTAAATAAGTACCTACCAACCGTACGCAAAATACGCGCATTGACGTGGAGTTGCGGACACCAGCCCGTGTTACCTATTACCTGTTACCTAAGTACCTACCAACAACAAAAGCTTTAGAAAATGTTGATTATTTCTGTTTTCGATAAGGAAAATATGAAACAATTTAATATTTAAGCATAAAACTACCGGCTACAAGTCCATCTTAGCGCCATCCATCCTCATACGGTCAGAGTGGCTACCTAAATACATCAATCTCCTCACATTACGCTATAATATGTACTAAGTTCCCATCAATCAAGACCAGCTGCAATACAGTTCTGGTAAGTATTATATTAGAATGATATAGTACGGTTAACTTCAAAGGCGACTCTCTAAATCCACGCGGAATATGGTTTGTCATCATGACATGTTGGTAATCTATCGTTTCGTTAACGCATTTTTTCTGATTTAACGTAAATATACATACCAGCCTGTGCCAGAAACCTCACTACACGTTCTAAGCCTGGGAAGAAAAGCTCCTGAGCATATTTCAGCTGTCTTTCCTCAAGAGTAGCAGTTTATTATTACATGCGTGTCTCTCCGAAATAAGTATACAATTACCCACTAATAAGCTTTGGTTTACTTTAGTGTTCAAAATTGCTCCATTAGTCGATGTAGACACATGGTTGGTTTCCTTTTATTTCGCTATTTTTCGAGATCTACCTATTTCCGTTGCCTAGTGTTACATTCCCCTCACGTTTCCGTAGTACGAACCAATAATAAATACCGTTTCAAGGCCGGACGCGAAAAATACTTATAAAAATGTATTTGTAACGAACGAAAATACCTATCGCCATTAAACAGGCGTTTCATAAATCATTTCATTTGGTGCTAACGTCACAGAGGGGGAGAATGTTGGCCTCGCGTGTATAGGGTTTGTTATAGAGCTTTTTATATTTTTTTCATCATCGTTCACGTCGAGCGAAGAGCAATCGCAAGATGCAAATCTGTGTCATTGAAAATATGCTCTCCGCCGTCGAAGGCATCCACTTGTAATAAATTAGGTGCAGGTGCCGTCATCTCGTGACTCGGTTTCACAAATCGTTCTCGCGTACGACCCATCAGGTCTGATAGCATCGATTACTTCGTCAGCACTTCTTTCTTTAGATGGGTTCTTTAACTCATAAATCACGACGCCGTACAGGAAAACCATATTCTTAAACTTAGAACGGTTTTAGTTAACGTATAGATTTAACTTTTTTTTTAAGTACTTAAAAATTCAATTGATTCAAATATTCAATTAACACTAAGTTCTACTGAATAAGTAAAAAGTACCTGTGAATGTGCGGCACAGTACTCCGGCGTGGGTTGTCTGAACGGGCTGTGCACGGGGCACGAGGAGTGCTGCGCGTGTTGCAGATGATGGGCGTGCGCGTGCTGATGCGCGTGCGAATGATGCGCATGGGGGGGATGACGGTGTGCGAGCCGCGGCTGGGGCGCGTGGCGCGCACACAGGTGCGTTGCGCTGCCATGGTGCTCCGCGAGCGACAGCGTCGAGCAAGATGGACGCCAGTAGCCACCCTCCTCCATGTCAGGCCCAGGGGGGCATCGCGCCGCGCCGCAGCACGCGCAGCGCCGCGCACACGTCAGCGCATGCCGGCGCGCCTCGTGCGGGCACCAGTCGTCGCGCTCGCGGCCCGACACCCTTTCCGATCGACGTAACCTCCTCCGCTAGCGTCTCCGCTGAGCGGACAACCGCCAGCCGCGCATCCTCTCATTCGCACAAAAAGCCAGAACACTTGTCCAGCTTTTTCACTCGTATACGTTTATAGTTACCACTCTTCGTTTAAATCACTTCACTTAGGAATTCAATTGCGAGTAGTCCTTTCACCAGCTCTGCATTTTAACGCAACACGATTCTCACAATAGTATTCACAAGACTCCATCACTTATTCGGATTTCCTCGACCTTTTCAAAAACAACTTTTGGACTGTTATGATAACATTATTTTCAGTTGGAACAAGGAAGGAACTAGGGGAAGTTTAACAAATTTCTTAAACGATGCAAACAAAGACCGAGTTTTGTGTAGTTGCAAATTGCATAGAGAACGTAATAACTACATTCCATGTAATGTTCACAATGGCTTAAGTTTGTCTTTCCACTGCAGGAAGTAACCGCGGAGACCTGTTCCAGTTCGAGGGCAAACAATATTCGCCAGCACGCTCCCTAAGTTTCTCTTCAAGCCGCATTCAGGTTCGATATCAAAACGACTAGATTCAGCTAGTTCAACAAAAAGTTGAAAGCGGTGCTATTACTATACCTAATTGCTAGTAGGTTGGAGCTTTAAAGCTCTTGAATAACTATATCCAGAAACTATTTTCAGAATACTTGAGGCAATAAGGATTAAAAATGATATAAACTCGATGATAAAGAAGAAGTAAATCCAAGACTGGAAACCAAGTTAAATAAAGAAGAAACAATTCCACAAGTAATGGCCGTTGTGGCAATTCGCAATTATTTATGTGGAGCATACAGGTGTGCGGAATATAAAGCATTTATTCCGTAGCAAGAGCTGTACAAATGAGAATTTTGGCTGAGACTTGGCTCGGGCTTGTCGCAAAGTCCCGGAGCTTAATAGTTACAGACTTCAGATCCGCTTTCCAACGGCATTTACTTGAATAACCGCGCGAAGAAGAAAATAAATATTGACGATTTCACATAAAGTTGATGGATTTATTGCGCTGAAAAAAATATTAGGGGATATCGAATCACAAGACTGAATAAATAAATATCAGTTACAAGCGATCACTGTTAACTTGGGTGGAAAATAAAAACCGTGGATGTAATGAAATAAATTGAGAGTTTGTTAGGCACATTATTTGATATTTTCCACGATATATTCTTCGTTCGTCCTGAAGTTTTGTACCACATTCCAAAAAGTCCTGGGTCGTCCCAAAATATAATTTGAATTACTTTACAAAATATAATTTTAAAGTTACTTTTTGTACGATCGGCAACAAAAGGGTTACGTATTTAATATGAGCCCTCTCACATTTCTGTACTGAACGCGCATCTTTTTTTTTTCTTACTTGGATCTCGCAGTTCAACCTATGAGGTTGTCGTTGTCTGCTTAACAGGGCTTGCCTGTCGATGCCTCAATAAATGAAGGCCTCGAGCCAGGGCGAGCGCGCATCGCCGGCGCAGTGAAATATAATATTAGGTCTTTAGTAAAGACCTAATATTATATTTCACTGCGCCGGCTAATCAATCAATTTCATAGGTAAAGACTCTTTACCTATGAAATTGCCGTTCTGCAGTACTGGTAATTTCAAATCAAAATAATTTTTGTTTGGCTAAGAATTCTAATTTCAAATTAATTTTATTTTAAAAACATGGCATTTTGTTTCCAAAAGTAGTCATTTGTTTATTGATTAGTGTTACATTTTCATCGCATTTCAATCTTTTTCGTCATCATGGATACGTTAAAAATTCGAGTAATTATGGAATATGAGTACCGTCGTGGCAGCAACGCGGCACAAGCGGCACGCAACATCAACGACGTTTACGGAGCTAACACTACAAACCAACGCACCACCTGTTATTGGTTTGCTCGCTTCCGTTCTGGAAATTTCGACCTGAAAAATGAACCTCGCGGTCGTCCGAAGACTTTGATCGACAGTGACGAATTAAAGGCGATTGTGGAACACATGAATGTGGTTTACATTTTTTCATACAAAACGGCAATTTTATAGGTAAAGACCTATTATATAGTACCTACTTTTATTTTATTTATTATTTATTAAAAATCATTGTATCATTTTTTTTTTATTGATATTGTTTAAGCAATTATTGGAGACTATTTTGGTATAAATATTACGTGAAAACTATGTAAAAGTTCGGAGATCAGACTTGTTTCCAGTTGAAAATTGAATTAGGTCCAGTCGTTTTTTCTTTATTTTTAAGGCATATAACAAAAATGTATTCTATAATTATATTATAAAAGTATATGATATTTGTAACATACCAATTAGAGCTCTCAAATCAGCTCGCCATGAGTCTTTGCCTAGACTAAATAAATAGATAAATAATAAATCGCGTTATTATTGTTGTAAAAGAGAAAACAAACTATCTTCACCAATGAATTGTTATTTATACCAACCAATGAATAGTATTCAATTTCAACGAGGAAATCATGCATCTACGTGCATTTCACGGTCAAAATTTAATAGGCTTCTCAAATATTGAACATCAATCAACTACTTATTAAAACAACCGCTCCTCTCTCTTCTCCGCGAAATAAAATTTACTCGTATTATTTTATAATAACACTCTTTAGCCGCTATTAGTTAGCAAGTTATACGTATACAACTGACGCCACTGGAATCTGTTCAACTCATTCGTCACCTGGATAAAGTGTGTGTAAAGTGAGATTGAGAATTGATCGAGTTTGTCATAGGTAAGTTAGTATTCTTAGTATTATTGATAAATTAGAAGTTAATGACTAAATAATTGTTCTTATATTTATTATTATACCAATATTATTATTGGTTCAGATACGCAGAAAGCATAAAACGCCATTTTATAGAAGACTCACGTGGACAGTTTTGGTCCAGAATCAGCCATGTTGCACGACCCTAACTATTCAAGATAGCTAAAACGAGCAAACTGCACTCCTTGGCACTTACTAGATGAAGAAGGCTTACTTAGGCTGGATAGCCGAGTAAAATACATGAAGAATATGGACTACAACACCACGTCTCCGATTGTACTTGATGGTCGTCATGCACGAATCTAGGCAATGAACACCTCAATCAAACTGCCTAGCCTTTTCCCAACTATGTTGGGATCGGCTTCTAGTCTAACCGAATGCAGCTGAATTTCAGTGTTTTACCTGACCTCCACAACCAAGGTACTGGGTAATACGATACCCCTAGGTAAGACTGGTTGTCAGACTTTCGGGCTTCTGACAATCCGTAACGACTGTCAAAGATCTAGAACAAATGACAGCCGGGACCAACGGCTTAACATGCTTTCCGAGATACAGAGGGGTTTTCATATATAATGATGGTCACCCATCCACGGGCCGACCGCGGCACGCTTAGCTTAACCTGATCGATCGACCCGTGTGGCTGTTATTAATTAGCCACAAGCCCCTAAATGAGCACCTACTGTAATAAAATACCCGGTGAAATTAATTAAATTAACCGAGTGCTAATATTATTCAGGGTTCCTGTTTAAATAAGTTCTAGCAAATTACTCCTAGTATTCGTACTACGAAATATTCAATAAAATGTCAGGTAGGTACGACTATATCGCAACACACGTTCAAACAAGCAACAAGATGGTGTCACCTTTAAATATGTATCAAAGCAAGCAGTAGATTGCGCAGCACGTAGTTTACGCAGCAAATCGTTGTTACATCAGGTTCGGTCAATAAATAAGGGTCTCACGTGCGCTGAAAGTGAGATAGTGGAATAATAGGGTACGGGGTTACGAGAGTCCCTCAGGCGGCCGACTGGCGAGCGGTAATCCGCAGTTTAGGTCTTAGCGGCTGGGCGTACCTGACGAAACCAATTCCCTATTTGATATCACTCCCGAGGGCATGTAACCTTTACAAATAGATTGGAATCTTGCTTGTAATGTGAATTATTGATTTCTCTTATTTTTCTATGTATGTGTTGTAATGTGTAATATAAGGGAGGTTCTGAAAATGCTTGAAAAACGGAATCACACAAATCATCTATAAGAATCTGCCAAGAAGAATGCAGACGAGACTGTATCTATGGAACCTGACAAAGAAACTAGGGACAAGAAAATGAAGATTAATTACTGTAGACCACTTTACATTTACAAGGAACCGCAAAATCTGGGTCAATTAATCTAGTTGAAACCTCAAAATCGCATCTTTAGAAATCTAACGAACCGCACCAAAGAAAAATCTTAAGCACAATGGGTTAGTGCACCCAGCATTAATTTCCCGCGAGACTGCAGGCATTAAATATTCAAGTCGGGCACAGGCCAAAGAATTTGCTAGCGGTGCACTTTTTAATTGGAAAAAGGAAAAAATTAAAACACCAGCCTACGCGAGTATAGGCCGAGCTATAAATTAGTCAAGTTAGGAAATGTCAGTGAAGTGTTAACACATGAGAAAATTGAACCGACTAAAACCAACGACAGCATTATAGGATGACCACACTACGCTGACCACCCTAATACGACAAGTCTAGTTCACCCCTGTTGGTGAATTTAATTGTGTAGTACACTTGCTGGGAGAACTCATGAATGTGTAAAACAATAGTCTATTGTACTGTTCCAATTAAAGCAATTATCCATATTCCAAAATTCTTGATGCAAAATTCAAACTGAAGTGTCGTCGGTTCTCCTGTTACAGACAGCCTTGACCCGAATGTGGTTCATTAAATTTCACTGCCTCGCTTATGCCAATTGCTGAATGACAATTAAAGAGAACCTTGGTAGTAACGGCAGACTGGAAACATTATTTTTTTATTATCCTTATACTCATTTTATTAGGTCTTCAAACAACAATTTCGGTGAAGGTAGTATACTAACGGTTAACGAATCGAATATTCGTTTTGTTTATTGCGATCCTGAATTTCATATTGCAGGACACGGGAGTTTAAGTCCAGGGTATAGTTCGATTCAGCATCAGAGACACTAATACGTGCGTGTAAGCTATGTGCATATATATACTTTGACGAAACTTGTTAACAATAATGGATAGAATTATAAAGGTAAAAGTATATATTGATTAGTTGTAAGAATCACACTATGAAGCGAGAAGAAAGTTCCCCAAATTAAACTATGCTCCCGTCTGCACGTAAATCTTGAATTTACTGGAGGTATCACGCAGGTATATAGCTCAAGTGTTGAGAGAAAAATTGACAGTCATTACAAGGCAAAAATGAAAAATTGTTTTGCTCTTTCTGGATGTAAATATCCACATAACAATAATTAATGAATGCTATTATTCATATATATGGAAACAAACATGTTTACAAGACCAAAGCTAGTTATTGCATTGCCTTTAGGTGAAATAAAATTCAGAAGGTCTACGTGTTATTATTGATTTTTCTGTAGGCTTTTCTGATATATTAAAACATACTTCAATTCAAAACGGTATAGAAAATAAATGTAGGAGAACTTTCATAAAAGATAGGTAAACAAACGATGAATATTTGATATTCCCAATTAAAATTTACTTCCTACTAAAACACCGCAAAATTCCCACAAGAATTGCAGAACAGCATGAATATGTATAAGTTGGGTGGAAATCACTGCCAGAACTCGAAACAAATAGTAAGGTGTACAGATCGCTGACTGCTGCAGTCCAGAATTGGGTCAGTGGGTCATCAGTTCGCAGTTGCTGTCATACAATGAGATATCTCTGCAGAGCCGACCGGGTTTTGCATCAGCTGTCCGTTGCCGAATTCCCCTGGCACGAGGATTGGGAGAAAATAAAAGTTTCGGCAGCTGGATTCGCTAACGATGAATATGAAATTTTCTTTCAGAAATGTCCGCAACTGTCGGTGACAAAATCACTTTATTAATTTCAGTCACGGTTCCCTTCCCAATCTGGGTCGGTGAAAAATATCGCCACCGGCACAGCTGAACACGATAATGAAAATAAATCAGCGAAACGCCGCGTGCCTTTGCATCGTAAAACCTCGATACGTGCCCGGGCCACTTCGGTGAGACGCGGAAAAACCGCTGTCACTGTTCGTTTTTCGAGGGTTAAGTCAACAAGCTCTAATGGAAACATAATACGGCCATAAGTACGAGGTACCTTTATTTCTGGGTCGAGAAACAGAAAATGATGCGGGAGGGCTTTTGTTTATTCTTTATTTGTCTTACCCTTGAAACGTGGGTTTCGTTGTACTGACGCCAGCTCATCAAGCTACTACAATCTGTCAAATTTCTTTAATAGATTTTCAACTTTATCGCTATTAGCATTAGGTTCAAGATTGATTGGGAAAATTTTACAATTTCAGGTAGCTTGATGTGCTAGCGTACTTAGGTCTGTTTAAAAGGCATACAACTTTACATATTAATTAAAGTCGTATATTTTGGAAACGTAACATTACACTTAATAACGTGAAACATTTTAGGAAAAATAACAAAAATCTTAATATAAAATAATTCTTGGCAATGGGCATGAGGTCCCATAAAAGCAATAACGGCACATATCACAGTAAGAATTAAAACGGCCATTCCCACTTGTGACACATAAAAAATAATAAAGCTCCTACAGGTACGCAGTAACGATGGAACTTTTATTTTTACAGCAATGCATAAAAGTCACTTTATGTCTGTTGCGTATTGAAATGGGGTGTCGCCTCAGGCGGTAGGGGAAATGGGTCATGGTCCATGGTACAGTTAGGCAAATGTACCATCAGCTGTAAAAATATGACTATTGAATGACCCAGGGGACTGCGCTCTTGAAGTTTTCACTGACCACAAGAGCGAAAGCACTAGGAAGTGGTGAAGGGCGGGCGTTTTGGGGGACTGTCTTTTGTAATTTTGACGTTCGAAAAGTGCTGATTCTCAGCCTAGTTTGAATAAATGACTTTTGATTTTGATTTTGAACATTAAGGGGTTCGCCCCTCAAGTTATATTTTCCGGATTACTTTTTCATAATAAAATGTTTAACATGACTGTATATGTATTAGATATCTTATCATATGGGACGCGGTAACCGCGGTAACGCGGTATAACCTCGAACGACTTTGTTTGTATGAAGCCTTTCTTTCATTCTTTAACAGCACTCTTAGTATCTTATGACGAGACAAAGATATCAGGGTAACAACATTGCATCCATTGATGTTATCATGCAAAATAACTGACTATAATATGACCAAAATCGAGACAATGAAGCAAGTGATGAGTCTCATCATATACCAATGCTATTTGAGATAACACGCAGATAGAATAGCCATTATTAATAACTGGAATGTTGAAAGCTAGTTAAGAAGTTACACAATTTAGCTATGAAATTAAAGAGGAGCTAGTGAAATTCGATTGTAAAATTTTATTGTTAATTAATGGAAAACCTGACGACCAAAGTCGTCAATAGCTTGGCCAAGTTGAGATGCGAACGGGCCAACCATGTCTATTAGACATCGAACTGATGGCCATAGAAGCATACGTATATACAGTGAAGACCGTGAACCGGCAAACGCAGTGTCGCAGCTTTAAGGCTAGATGGAGCGATGATTTTCGCGAGGTGGTTAATAATGATGGATAAGAAGGACTGGCAGTGGCAAGAACTGGAGAGGCCTATGACCAGCAATGGACTGTAATAGCTGATGATGAAGATGGTGATGGTCAAGAGCCAACACATAAAAATAATTGAATTAAGTATATTTTAAGATTTTGAAGGAACGACTGATCAAAGTATAGCCTCGAAGAACCATATATAATAAACAAGGAATTTGTTTTAAGTCTTATTTTATTTAACGAATAACAAACAACACGGTTTTATACAACACGCAATTTGAAACCGGTGAAAAGTAACAAGATAAATGACTGGATGAGTTGCGTTTTTATCATCAAACAAGTTTTAATAAAGGTAAGATTGAATTCTCGAAATGAAAACGAAGCGGATCAATTCTTGCAAAAGTAATAATCGAGAAAACAGATCAGTTCTCAAGATAATAATTTAATTAGATGGATTTCTGGAGTTTTTTGGGAGATAGAGATGAATTGTAAGATGGTCCTTGGTTTTACCTATCGGGCAATTCTTGGTTCGCAAACTAAGCCAATTTAATCCTACAAACGGCTCACACGCGCTAACTAAATCCTTTTCAATTTCTCGAACGCTAATCGCTACGCCATAGCACTTGGTTGTGGCAAACGAGCCGAGCGAACACGATGCTCTACAAAACTGTTAAGAGGTACATTTTGGGGAAATTCGTAGAAGTTCTACAATAACAGCACTCATTCCATGTTTTTTTTTAGACAAGCCATTATCCTTATGCCTCTCTCTATCCAGAGCTGCATGTAATTAGGAAAAATAATAATCTTTTATAGTCCAAAAATCCCTACGCAAACGATCAAGGAAAAGGTTTTCATGACTCCATGAATTATTTTTCTGATCACTATCATCTTCAGGAGTATACCTACATATAGAAAAAAAAAATATTTCACGTGTCACCTTCAAATCCTAATGACCCATGACCCGTCAAAAGCTGGACGCTTTCCTTATCCCAGCAAAAAAGGATTTAAGCAAAGCCTTGACGGAACCACAGACACACTTAACACCGAAATTTAGAAAATGAGAGGATTGAGACGGGTCAGCATTAGAGTATACCTCGGAAACGTATCAACGAAAGCTCCCATGAAGAGGGTAACGAAATGAGGTTATACATTTGCGACTCGAATTAAGTTCGCTGAGGAATTTTAATTTGAACATTTTAAGTGCTCATTTTAATCAAATTAAGTTAGAGGTTGTAATTACTGATTTCGGTGATGAAATGCTGTAATATAAGAACGTTGAATCCATTTCAGGTCAAGTATCTACATTGGTACTAACATGTAAGGAAGGTTAGACCTTGATGGGATTGCTGCAAAAGCAATTAACAAATGTGAAGAGAACCAGGGTTAACGAGGAGCTATAAATAGTGTGTGGAGTGTAGCTGCCAATGGTTTTATGATCATTATGATGTATTCATCATTGTCATACGTTATAACCCAACAAGACTTCTTATAAATGGTGTAGCAACTAAACCACAAAAGAACAATACACATCATTGGAATAGGCGTGACCTCCAGAATATTTTAAGCAAACAATAACCAATCACGCCTACCTTTATTTAAATCAATAACTCTTTCATTTAAAAGAAGAAAGTTTCGGGAATGCCCAAAAGGCATCTAATATAAACTAGGAGCGGGCTTACACGATGGGATTACGGCAGTTAACAAGGACTTACAGGCGATCCCACTCGATATGTAGGCGATCTACAAAGAGAGTACCAAATGTCAGCGGCTTGCCAACTACTAGAATTAACGTATATACATTTTGGCTGCTATGCTGTATTTTTTTTAGTTCGTTTTCTTTCTAGACTGATAATATTGAATACAGAAAATGTACTACATAAAACCTTACAAAATATAGCGAGTAGGTACTAAATAAAAATTCGTAATATTATAAAAACCTGCCCAGCAACAGCTTGTAACAATTGATAAAGCCACCCCTTTGTGAGATAAGCACGACAAAATGTACGTATTCTGAATACCAATTTTCACGGTACATTTATCAATAGGTTGAACTACGTTTTTTTTTTTTAAATAGTGAAGCATTTTTTTTTAGTACTGTCGTCTGATGTTCGTCGAGAGGGTGTTGAATGTTTCAAATACGAAGAAAATCAAGGCAGTCCGAACAATACACGTGATTGGCGCGCACATTATTGTAGCTCACTGACATCGTCTACGCGGCGACCTCTAGACATCTCAGGTGACTACGGACGAATCGTACTTAGAAAATACATCACATTTCGCCACGGCAACGAATGTAATTGCCATTTAACGAACAAAAAGCTACAAGAACCTATCGCCGGCAGCGTCAACGTTTGAATTGATGATGTTTTTGGAAAGGTCGATTTGATGATAGGCACTGGTTGAATCCAAATTTTGTTTGCGTATGATGATGTGGTAACGTTACTTACAATGTTGTAGTTTAGCACATAAAAATGCCACTATTTGGTTAGTTGTTGAGCGTAATATGAGCGGGTAGCGCGTGGTGGTTCCCGCTTGGCGCGACGTCGACTGGCAGTCGGCCGGGCGCTTCGGAGGCTGCGCGGACTTGCCTCCCCCGCCTTCATTCACTCCACTGTCGAGGCCCAGCTCAAAACAGCCGGACTTTTAATGCGGCATGTGCTCTTTTCACACAAAACAGAGGTCCAACTCGTGTCAGCATTAGAGATTCAAGATCAGCTGAAAAAAAGATTTATGATATCACAAGGTCTTAACGGTCGCTGCCTACAAGCAATTTGCTTGAATTTGAATAAATCCAGACAAAAGATACGTGATTTATGTATTTTTCCATTCAACAAATCTAGTAACGGACAACAAATAAATTTATGAAAAATAATTTTATGCGCCATTAAATTACCTACTTACCTTCATTCTATCCTTAACCTAATTTCAAAAGTTAAGGAGACATATATTTAGCTACGAACCAATTTTACTGCAGAACAAAATTTGTTCTGCAGTAAAATTGGTTCGTAGCTGCATAAAAAAAAAAATAGAAATAAAACGATTTTCTAAAAAAATGTGACAAATGTTGTTTCTGAAATAATCGATTCAAATAGAAACGGGTGAAGAGTTCTTTCGATGATACCTTTTATTGTAAAATAATTTATTTTGAGACCAGACCTCAAATTTTAGAAGTAGAAAAAGTTATTTTCTAATTATAAAAACCACATGTTTGTTAAACCTTATAAGAAAGAAGAGAAACCTATAAGAAAATAAATCTTAACCTTAAAGAAACCCTTTTAAATTGATTTGCTTCTATCGAAATATTAAATTGATTTCGCTGAAACGCTCAGTGTTGTGTTTACCGAGAAAAGTAATCAATAGATCTATCAGAGAAACTAAATTTAGACCTGGATTCGCAATATTGAATGTTAAACTCGAGTCTATCGTAGCATACACATAAAGGTAAAACGTTTATAATGAAATCTGCTAAATGCTCAAACCTTCAAAGGCGCTTAAAAACATGTAAAACCTGAAAAACAAACTAACAAGAACATGACAAGACAACATCTGGCTATTTGGTTAAACAAATACAAAACACTACAGACAGCTAACCTAACCATGGCAAAAACTGTAGCGAAAAAACCAAAAAGAAAATGCATGAGGATGCACTTAAACTCTAAATAAATAAAATTTTCGTTGTTGCATCGTAACAGCACAGCTATGCAAATTGAGGATACTATGTTCGACGTTCCGGGATCACTCGAAAGGGGAGGCGAGCTGGAAATAATTCAATTTTAGGACCGATCATACGAGCGGGCACTCTCCCACCAACCTCACCTCCGATTTTTTCATAAATAAAACAACGAAACCGAGCACGCTATTACACCGTGCGTTACGGCTAGGTTTCCGTGTGATTCGATCAAGAGCCCGTTGTGATGCTCACTCCTAACTGATCAGGAATAAATTCTACTTCAGCAGGAATATCCTCTAATTTATTCTGAAGCCGTAAAGTAGTAGTTTCCGATGTTTTTGCAAGATCTGAATATTGTAAGACATTGCGATAGAGTGAATTATGCAATAGTCCATTTTCAGCAAAGATTTTACTTGACTTTGATGGAACATGAGACAGTGTGATGGTAAGCAAAATAATGCTTTCGAGGATATAATAAAGTGTAGTCGCACCCAAGAACGACACGAAAACTCTACAGAAAATATTATATTCGGAAGCACGTTTAGACATGCTTTGAAAACCCTGTAAATTCACAATTATTAAAAATATATCCACATAACTGTATTAGGAAAATTGGTTCCTTTCAAAAGATATTTCTCTGAATAGAGCTTTGAGATGTGTGTGCAGAACGAGGTACTTAAAATCACCTACAAAGGAGGTTTACTTACGGCTACAGAATTAATTAGCGAAATATTGAGACAAGAACCTAGAGGAGGCTTTTCTTAGCAGCCTTCACCTGCCTGCCATTAACATTTCTACTGCTATTTCTACCTGTCATATCATTCCTCGTTGCGGTTCTTAATATAGTGCGATTTATCATCTAAACACGTTTCTTCATTATTATTCTGGCATCAAGAAAACACAAATTCATACGACAGCCGTCCAAAAGCGCGTTGGGTTGATGATATCGTCAAAGTCGCGGAATAAGCCTGGATGGGGGACAGAACCTGGAAGTGTGGCAGAAAAAAGGGAAGGCCTACCCAAAAGTGGGTGATTCCGGCCTGAAATGAAATGAAAATTCGTCAGCCACTGATGTATTCGACGATTTTTTTTGAAGATGGAGCCATATTGATTGATCATTTACAATAATCTCTATACAACACAAATAACGTAAATATGATGTAATGTTGCTTCAGAAAGACATCTTAAGAGAAATACATTATTTTGCCGCTACAAATATGCTGGGACAAATTAGATATGCATCCGAATTTCCTCGTCGCAATTGCATTTGAAACGGGGATACCGTTTTTGTTTGATTCAAGACAAACCCGAGCACGAACGCTGAATAGGATTATAAGGGGCACAGTTACCTTGACCCATATAGCCCGGAGACTAGCGGTTGACCCGTGATGCGCTTGTTTCAATAGAAGGGAAATATTCTCCAGACGAGGTCAGAATATGAATGGTGGAGACCTGGAGGAAGTGAATACTAAAAAAATACAATTTATTGAAAATCTAGTACAAAAACTAAATTAAGTTACTTTTAATAGTACCGCTTCGTGTGCTATATCCACAAAGTTAGAATAAGTGCCTAATTTTATTTCTAAAGTTGGCACGCGAATACCCTCAGCATGTATAAATTCGTTAGAAAATTTCCAAAGAATTAGCAATTAAGCTAATTTCTACATCGGGAACTTAGATGTTACGAGCGCGCACTAGTGCGACATTTTCAAGTAGATATTAAACGCAAAAACTTTATTAATATCGGGTCCCATTTGGATATAAACGTGTGAGGTATGAGTAGATGACGCGAAAGTAATAGCAGAGAGAAAAATAAGAGAGGAAAGCTGAAGGGAAAATACATATATTATAATGCAGAATATTCTCTGAGGTGGAAACTGCCATATTAATATTCATGGTGACCTTGGGACCTTCCTGTGTGTCGTTATAATCTTTATTCAAACCACCCTAAAGCTAGTGTTTTAATACTCGCTACTAAGCCGATCACTGTAGTTGAGCATAAATAAGGCGTGTCTATCTATATCTTGTTTTGACTTTGTTGTCGATTTGAATTTTGGTAAATGGCTTTTGATAGATGTCACATGTCTTCGAATTTTTGGTTCTAGGGCATGCCACTACAGCCTTTCCCTCTCACTGGGAGGAGGCTTGCGTCCCAGCAGTGGAAACATTATGAAATATGCTGATTATGGTATGCTATGCAGAATGGCTTTTTATTCTGTACTTGTGAAACTGGTAGTATATTTTTAAATTAAGTAGATAAATCACGTTTGGATTGTGAGTCTAACATACCAGAGTTGCCAGTTACAAAACTTTTTTGAAATTACACGGCTTAGGCATAAGTTACCTTATTGTAGATGCGGACTTTTTGTCATTACAACCTTCATGAACTTTCATAAACGCATGCGCAATTCCAGTTATTTATGCTCAAAGAAAAATTCCATAGCATTATTCAACGTCCATACCTCATCTGACACACCCAACTTTCATTTGTAGATATAAGTACACGAGTACACTATTGTTAAGAAGTAGTGCAGTGTTCACATTTAACAGACACTAACATCAAATCATACAAATATTTTCACAACAGGTTCGCCGTCTTTACTAATGAAGCAAATTTGCTAATGCGTACTGTATGTAGTGCAGGTCCCTAGTAGTAGCGAATCGAAGCTTCATGGAATATTCGCAAGCAGAACTTTCAGTCTTTCCATAGGAGCCTTTTCGCATTACCAGAACGAAGCCACTACTCGTTAGTAAAACGACGTGTTTTCGGTCATAGGAATCTTTGTATTTGAATGCAAAAAACTATAGTCAAGGACAGAAAGTGTTAAACAACTGTCCTGTACAGGGAGGCATGGACATCAACGCGCAAACTGGAACCATGAATTCAGCACATGCTTCTAAACCCCAAGCGTAGAAACTTATCGTCGGCTATTATAAAAAAAACTGCTGTTTCATAGAAAAGTGCAATACCTCAAAATGTATGAAACAAAAATCCAGAATCATGTAAGTACTGAATCTACGGTTACAGGTTGCGCGTCAACGCCCCTGATACCCTGTATGAAAGACTTACTCAAGCCTCTAGATAATAAAGAACCTTTGTGTAAAACTATTAAACCGATAGCTATAAAATAACGATAGGTATACGAATTAGAGGCAACCGGCGCTATTGTGGAAGCCCCACACGAAGTTACCTCGTAAAAATAACCCGACTTCCCTATTGCGGGTGCGGCTAACTTTTGTGGCAACGAAAGTGCGGTCTCGTTTCTATGGTAATGTCAGGCATATTCGCAAGTTCAGTGCACTATTTAAGCTAAAATATAATTTAGCTTAAACTAGCCGGCCTTTTGTTGAAGATACATTGTTCTCATGTTGAAATTAACGTAGACGTGCAGGAACTTGACACTACAATGGAAAGCTATAAAATATTTAAACTTTCAGTTCATAGCTGGAGAACTTGAAAATAAAAACAAAATTACTAAAATATTAGCAAGCTATTTAAAAATCTCAGACGAGCATTCAGAGAAAACAACTACAGAAAGGAATCTTCATTAAAGCTGGTGTATTCAAATACTTGTAGTTATTAAAAGGCAGCCATTTCAACTGATTAAACTGGGGGTGTTTGACCAAACAAACAAATTAATTCAACATACAAGTACCTTCGTCGTATATGAGTATAATAAAACCTACAATTTATTAACGATTTTCCTATTTTCTTTGTAAATGGTTTTTATTAAGAGAAGCGACATATCAACATGTAAACAATGTGGTATTCAGTTAAGAGTAGACGGACCAAAATAGTCTTCACATTCGGCATTAAAAGATAGATATTTGGATAACAGCCTTGGTTTTTTTAGCTTTGTCAGACTTCAAACAAACCTTACGGAAGGAAATCTGCAATTTATTTTTTGATGAAATTCCTAATTCTGCTTTCGTCGTAAGTGCCACAAACAGCGAAGGTTTCTCAAGAATATCTTGTCAATAGACAACATCCTCATTAGACCTGTTTTCCCCTGAGAATTGTCAGTGAAAGTAAAGCCTACCAAAAATAACATGCCCGAAAGTGTACTTAATGAGGGAAGGAAGATACATCATTCTACCGACCTTTTAAAAGGAGACATTGACACAGCCAGAGCTTACAAAATTGTTTCCTCCGCGTTCTGACGTAGGTATATTATACGTCACGTGCCTGCGACAATGGTATTGCGTAACATATGTATGTGGTGTTCAAAATACGGCAACATTAGCGGAAGGCAGCGGCGTGTTTATGGGCGATGCATGAAAATATAGAGCAAGAAATGTAAAATGAACTATGAATTTGAAGGAAAGGGCAAACGCCAACTGGTATTTTGAAATGGTAACCTTAGAGCGAAAATCGAATTATGCAGTTTTAGTTTTCGTGAAAATCGACACCAAGACTCCTTTAAGTATTTTTCGATATAGCCAATAGTTTCGGATTTGGTCATCCCTGCTGACTTGAAACAATCACCTGTATACATACAAATTGATAACCTTCTTCTTTTAGAAATCGGTTAGAAATACATTTGCATCTCATGATCTTCAATTTAGTCTAGTTTATTCACCACTGGCTGCCTAAGCAGAAGTGTTAAGGCTTATTTAAGATAACTAACAGAAATGAACAATCACTGAGAATTGGGAGCGATATCAGTAACGATATCGAGCGCTTGTCAGATTTAGGGAAAGCCCATAATTTCTTCATCAAATTTGCCTATTTAATTCATTATGGGTTAGGCCACACCCGGTCATACCAAAATCAACGGCTTTGAAGATCACTTTATTTTTGGCCATTTTTTTTTAATCTGAAAGTGATTTCCTAACCACGGGGCTCTTATTTGAAACTCAAATATATTTTCGGTGTTCTCTCATCATGCCGCACCTACTCAGCTATCAACTTTTCGCCCTGCGTATGCTTGCTCTAAAACTCTCTGGTGTCCCGTATCATAAGTGGATCTTTATTGATAACTTAATGTATTACGTTGACCGATAGCTGTAGCTTACTTGAGCTTTTACTCTTGTTAATATACAATACCTAATGTAAAACAGCAGGGTGCAGTGGTGGCCCAGTCGTAACAGCCGCGACTTACGAGTTGTAGGTCGTAGGTTCGAACCCAGACAGGCGTTTTACTTTGAACTATTTCATCACCACTACTCTCAGAATGATGAAGGAAAACATCGTGGGCACTGGGCCTGCGTGGTAGATTACGGCCAACTCCCTCTGGCCTGTGTCCCAGCAGTGGGAATATCATAGCCTGATTATGCAAGAATTTTTATTGAACGTACCGTAAGTAATTGGCTTAATTTAAATTATTGACCAAGCGTATGAATAAGGCCTTCGCAATTTAATGAATTTCTATTGAAAGTATAATACACACATCAAAAAAGTCTAAGCAACAAGCATCAATTACAAAAACTGCATGTTTTATTAATTGATACAGTGATGGTATTATGAAGAACAGACGAACTGAGCTCGTTTTTGTAGATGGATATATGGACGCTGAAAGCTACGTTGAAGATGTCCTCGGGCCTTATGTTCACCCATTTGCACAAAGTTTTGGCTCTGATTTCACGCTGATGCATGACAATGCGCGTTCGCACACAGCTCGGAGAACCCGAGAGTACTTGGCAATGGAAACATCCGGGTATTGCTGTGGCCTGCACAATTGCTAGACAAGATCGAGCATGCATGAGACGTGTGCTAGAGAACCTGGACGGAGTGTCGACAACCCAACAACTGAGAGATTCGTTAAAATTCCATGAGGAGCGATTGCCGCAGCATCAGATAAACAATCTTATAAATTCAATGAAAAATAGTTGCCGACAAGCTTTAAACAACAGAGGCGGTCACACTTCGTATGGAATTTCCAAATAATTAAAAAAAATGCCCTTATTTAATTCTATAAAACATGAAAAGTCTAATTTCGTTTTAACTTTATTTTATACTACGTATGTTACGGTACACATATTGTTAATTATTGTGATTAAATGAGCAATTCAATGATCTTTCATTGAATTGCTCATTTGTTGCTTTAGTCACTAATACGTAAAAAATGCTTGGTTATTATTTACTAGTTGTACCTCGTGGTTTCACCCGCGTAAATTTCGATTCTGTGGGAATATTGGGATAAAAAGTAAGAGCTTTAAGTAATAACTATGTACCTATCAAGTTTCATCGCAATCGGTTCATTAGTTTTTGCGTGAAGAAGTAACAAAAATATTATGTATTTCCCGCTGCGCTGCTTGGGGCCACACCGGCCACTTTTGTTTAGATTGACATTTTTAATTTCGTAATGTCTTTGCGCCAGCGATGAAAGACATTTAATGGCTATTTTTTTTACAGCTTGGGTTAAATTATTGAAGTTTTAGTAGGGACCCCTAGTTTTTTCTAGTAATAAATATAGCCTATGTTACTCAAGGATAGGTTAGCATTCTAATGGTGCAAGTTTTTGAAATCGGTTCAGTAGTAGAAATATAAATGTATTACAATAGTAAAAATCGTTCAAAAGTTCAAAAAACTGTACATGTTGCTTAGATTTTTTTGATGTGTGTGGCCTGTCTAGCCTTTTCCAACTACGTTGAGGTCGGCGGCCAGTCTAACCGGATGCTGCTGGATACCAGTATATTACATAGAGCGACAGCCTATCTGACCTCCACAACCCAGTCACTGGACAACACGATACCCCTTGGCAAGACTGGTGGTCAGACTTTCGGACTTCTGACTACTTGTAAGTCTTGTAACAACTGGCAAAGGTTCACGAATACTCTCGTTAATGAGATTTACTTTGGCTACTTTTACAATACATAATGTAAAACACAATTTATAGTCGTAATAGTATGGTCGTTTAGGTAATTGTGATGATATTCAATAAAAAAAAATAGAGTATGAAAAAGCATCCATTTCATGGCATAAGTACCTACTGAACAGTTATGAAATTAAACATACAAAAAACTTTTTTACAAAAAATAAAAAAAAACAACCGACTTCCAAAAAAACACTACAAAGTGAACAATTTATAAGTATGTCTATTGAACGTACCTTAAGTAATTGTCATAGTCAATATTACCGCCTGAATAAGGTCTTCTCCGCAATCAATACGGAGACAAAGGCATTCAAATTGGTACTCAATAATGATAGGAATTGGTTCCGTATCACTGAATAACTCAATCACAATTAATTCTTAGAAGTACAAGTCAATTCTGTGTCCGCTTTCATACACACCATGACCTCTAACGATATTGGCGGTCCAACAAATTACCCAAGTTGCCCCATAAAGACGGAATATAAAATGAAAATTTCTTTCCGCTTGCTCGGTTTACTGCGGTCAACTCCGACTACGGCTGCAGTTCCCAACGCTTTTTAGTTCTTATACCTCAGTAGATATGATGATGGCCAGATACCTAAATTCATTACATTTTCGTTCAAATTTTTTGCTCGTACGTAAAAAGTTGTAACTAATGTCGCTTACCTTATCAGCGTTATGAGAGCGGAATTATTAACGCAAAAGAAGTAAAAACTACTAAGTAGCGAGATTAATAAATGTAGGAGAGACAAGGGGTAGTGTCTGAGAAATTGTTTCTTTCCTGCGACTTTGTGTGCAGACGCATTCTTACAGCAAAAAGGTTATAGCATTTTGTGAAGGCACGCTTCACAAAATGGTATACAACCTACTCAGAATAACTAAAATAATGTCTAAATCACATGGGATTCAGCTATATTTTTGTTCTGAATCGAATTTTGAGCAACGTAAATAATTTAGGGACAAACTCAACAGAAAGTCTGCCTAGAACAAAGTTAGCGTATTTGAATTTTCGAGGCGAGCGTATTAAAGTGGTCATTAATCAACATTCACAAAGCATTAAGCGCAATATGATGAATGAGGCTGATCACTCCAATTAGATGCTCGAATTTAGACAGTCTCAATGCAAGGAAGATTAAGTTATTGTTGTTTATTTTCATTTTAGAATTGCTGGGTATTTATTTTGGAGATATTACATTTACAATTATACTGAATTTGACATTGATCATATGCCTTTGTTTCTGCACCCATGAAGTGTGAGTAGATAATACAGCCCGTCAATTCTGTAAAAATCTCACCATGAAATCATAAGTGAAGTGAGTACTTAATAGTGTTAATCCCTAACGAATGACAGCTCACTCCACGCTCACTTCACCCAAGCTTTCACGGTGAGATGTTTACAGAATGGCACGGCAGGATAAGTTTTTAACCGGTGCACAAACTGTAACTATCAATTCAAAAACATGATTCTAGAATCCCTAGGATATAAATCTTTCAACTATTATTAAAAAAAAATCTGCTGTTTCATTGAAAAGTGCAATAGTTACGCAGTCAAAATGTATGGCAGAGGTATTTTTTTTTAAATAACCTAAGAAAAATTTAAATACAGGGGTTGAGTTTAAATCATGTGCTGAATTCAAAAAGGTTACAGTTTGCGAACTGGTTCAAAACTTATCCTGTATATGACCCATAACTACTGCTATAATAATAACTAATAATAATAAAAAAAACATTTATTTTCAGGTAACAAAGACCCATAGACAAATACCTTAACAGAAGCTACTTCATTAAAATGGACATTGAAGTCTCAAAGGCTTACCTACGTTCCAAGAAAAAATATATCAAAATAAGACTTTTCCTAAAATAAAATTCCCATAAGGGAAATTCATATTCACGATGTTTTTTCACGTGGAAACTCGCCGGCGCGGCGCGAACAGGTGAATTATCATATTTATTGTTGGTCGTAAATCCATACATTATTTCTCGACTTTGGGCACCACTAGACCTTCTAATACAAAATATATGAGCTTTCACTAAAAGTAGGTAGGTACTAGATTTAATTTAAACTGTAATGGCCCGATACTGGTCCCCCTTATTAGAAAAAAAGTTTTTCGTTAGTTCAGGTTTGAACCACCGTGCCAGTTATTGAATTATAAACCTAACAGTTACAGAAATGTTGGTCGTTTTACAAAAATGACAGCTTAGTTCGGTGCAAAGTTATAATTTTAGTATTAGGAACTTTGCCTCAATCGAAATAAAGTTCGAAATACAAATACTGGCTCAAAGGTTTAGGCTACAACTATAAATATAGACGCAAACACATACACTTTTAGGAAGAAATAATAACATTATTTGCAGAACTATTCTCGACATTCATCAAAGAAAAGGGTCGTTTAGGTATTTGTGATGATATTCAATAAAAAAATAGAGTATGAAAAAGCATCCCTTTCATGGAATAAGTACTTACTGAACAATTATGAAATTAAACATAAAAAAACTGTTTTACAAAAAATAAAAAAAAAACAACCGACTTCCAAAAAAACACTACAAAGTGAAAAATAAGTCTCTTTGGATCAGTATTTTAGTTTTTTGCCACCGACTTCCGAACATAGTTATTTTTCACTTTGTAGACTTTTTTGGAAGTCAGTTATTTTTTTTTGTAAAGTTTTTTTTTTCACTATTTAGTGGGTCAGTTTGTAATTTATGTAAGTTACAAAAGCTAATGTCAACTGCTCATTACCTTTTTACAAAATGTTTATTTTTTCCGATGCAGGGACGTTAATTGTTGAGGAGTTCTCCTCTATTTAGAAACAGGAGGACTGCAGCTGATTGAGAAGTCACCATCAGCTCCACTTTACCATACGCATTGTGACGAGCATAAATTGCTTAGCAACCACATTAAAGTACCTAATCAAATCGCAACCCGTGAAATACTTATTATTGAGTAGTTCCGATAGCCATCTGTGGTCTTCATCATCAGTTCCACTTCACCAAATGGTGTTTTCCGAGAGCAAATGCACGAGTTGCTATAAAAAATTCCGAAATCGCTATAGGTGTGCCTATAAAATTTGAGGGTTTCCCTCGATTTTCACAGGATTCCATCATCAGATTCCGACTTGGTGACAATGGGACCACCTCGGGACCCTTTTAAAAACTAATTTACAAAATTAAATAGATCGGACGAAATGACGGAGAAATCGGTGAACATACATAAAAAAATAAAACATACATAAAGTCGAACATATGACCTCCTTTTTGCAATTCGTTTAAAAACTAGTTAAATTATTTTCTAAGTTTAGCAACGCTGTAAAAATGAAAGCTTAAAAGCTCGGTATAAAATTGCGCTACTTTTTCAATTACCTAAGTGACATAATTATTCCTTTTTGTTGGGAAGCTATTGAGTCAAAATCGATCTTGATTTTCATCGTAGCGCTACCACAATGTCTTTTCACGACAACCAAAAACGCCCTTTGTTTTCCAAAAAGTCTCTCAAACATCACAAATACATGCTAAAGTCTCGTCTAAGAAGTCAGACGGTTCTATATTCCTATACCCTTATACATTTCACACCACCGTGCTTTTGTGGGCTTGCGGCATGTCTCCGACACTCGCGACCCTCATCAGTTTCTCTAGGAATGTCAGGGGGCGCCTCGACGAATGAAATGCAAGTAGCGATAGCTAACGCGATACGCGATAATGTAATAAGAAAAAGTTGCTATGCTCGACGTAAGTATGGTTGGCGTTTTTGTTGCGTGGTTATGAAGAAGTCTGAGAGGTTATTAGTTTGTCAAAAGGGGCCTGGAAGTATTAGAGTTTACGGAAACATAGTTATGTACACCTTTCCATTTCATTCATCATACCATTGACAACTAGGAGACCTTTCCCTTGTCAGTATTTTTCCTTTCCTTATTTTTTTTTGCGTTCGTGTTAACTTTTTTTGTTGGTTTTAGATCAGGTCTTGCATAGTTTGGGATCCACTGTTAAATCTGTCTTAGTTTTTTGTTAATTAGAATTTCATGTTACTTGTACGTTTATTACCTAACTGCTAGTTGCGCCCAAGGTTTCAGCCGCATAAGTTTCGATCCCGTAGGAATATCGGGATAGAAAGATTTCTTTTTATAATATTTGTTTAGATGTTTAAGTTTAATAATTTAATCTGTTACTGTTTTGCAGTGAGTCATAATTAATGTAAAGGCCAGAGTGTTCAAGTTTTTTAGTGATTAAGTTTTTTTTTTTCATGTCAAATAAACAGCACTGGCCATAATTAGCGCACCAATTTAAAAACAATAAGTCCAGACAAATCACTGCCCATTTCAAAGTTGCCTAGAAGAGATCGCAGAAAGCGATAAGGCCGCCCATTGTTTATTTTGTAGTGTTAGATCTGTTTTTTGCTATGTATTTTTGTGCTAACTGACTGAAAGACTGATAAAGAAAATACGTCACCATCACCATTTGAGCACAATTCTGAAAGCTATCGACAATTTACTCACAATAACCTCGCCCTTAACAAGCAAAGCAAAAGAAAAACGTTTAAGAGAACGAACAGTATTAAATACACCGATAAACTTAGATAGGTATAATAAAATTTTATCTAAATGCACTTTCATTAATAACATCAACGGTTTTTATTTTCAGACGGACGCATAAAAGAGTATCTATCTCTGAGTTACAGATGCAACATTCCACGCCAAGAGCGTTAGGGTATGATTTAATTTGTATTTTGTTGTCTCAGCGTGTATTCTTGGCAGACGGCTTTGTGTTTTCACAATATTATTTTGTCAATAATGAAACAATACGACTACAAGGGCAAGTTATGACATAGTTTATAGTAATACTAGCTCGCGATTTCGTTCTCGTAGAAGTCGTAAGAAACCGCAATCCTTACATAGTATTAAACAAAGTTGCCGAAATGTCAGTACGCGCATAACTTCCGAATGACTGCACCTAATTAGACAGTTTGGCTTGCTTGACCTATTAATAAATAGACACGGCAACGTTTTTAATGAAGATTTTTTTTGAAAAATGTGACCTGTATTAAAAAGTGGTTCAATTAATTCTGCTCGTTATTCTGATCAAACTATTTCCAGGTTTTGCGCATTTAACGTTACACGTTGTATAATTTGATTTAAGCATTGTTCTCATGTAAGTGACTTGGCGTCTTTTTTGAGAATCTTTAAACCTAGTTCCAGAGATTAGCGCATTCAAACAAACAACCAGCAGTTTTATTATTAGTATAGATAGATATGTTTAGACAAAGTAATCGACACCAATATAAAAATTAAAAAAAAAAAACAGTATAATTAAACCTCTTGCTAATAATGCTCCGATAGGTAGGTTTTGCAGGATCTCATCTGGGAGAAGATTTACATGGACTAAAGATCCAGATTGCGTCATTAAAGTCATTTACCATTTTGGACCAATATTCTAGACCACGACTCGAATCAATTTTCTTGCGGCAAATGGCGCAGACAGACGGATGCAACTCACTTTCATATTACATCACAATAGGGGTGATGTTAAAACAGAAACTGTTTGCGACACAACCGCGAATGCTACTATCGTTAGTTCGATTTTGACCGGGAACATCAAACTTCTATCTAATTTATTCAAGCCTCACCTACGCCTTTAGATAATCTGACCCTAAACTACTAGGTGGCACCGGTGCTGCATACATAATGTCATTCATTAATCAATTATTCCCAGCGCTGCACAAACTTCGAGGAGCAAAATTGAATGTTCACTATTACTAAACAGCAGCGCTGGTGTGAGCTTTATCTCCATTGCATTTGCTGTTCATTTGAATAATGTTAACGTAAGAGGTAATATAAATAAAGGCAGTAAGAAAGCAATTAGTTTAACGCGTTGTGTGATTCAACAAATGGGTGTTGATAACCTTAACTTTAATAATAATAATTAATAATAATAATTTATTTATTTCAGACAATTCTAGTCCATAGTTTACACATACAATAAATAAATAACTAAATAAATAACATTAAAATGACATATAAAATATAATATCTATTAAATTCAAATTCAAAACAGGCAAAAACCGAAAACAAAGTGGTGATCATTTCAAAATAATAAGAAAGTAAACTAAAAATTTGTCAAAAAAAAAAAAAAATTATAAAAATGTCAGAATCGAATTAAAAAAAAAAAAAAATATCAAATATAAATTGTCAAATTGCCGATTATCAATACTAATATTATAAAGAGGCAAATTTTTTGAGTTTGTATGTAGGCGGTAATCTTCGGAACTACTGATCCGATTCTGATACTGAAGCTACATTATTGCCGAGTGTTATATTATTGATATAAGTATTTTATGTTAAAACAAAACATTACACGCGATCCAAATCGCGGTAGCTTGTTTCTAATAATCAGCAAACTGATATTGACTTTAGAAGTTATAGGAATCGTTGCAATGCGAGGACTATCCGCACAATAACGCCAATTTATAAAATAGAATAAATTATTTTGTTAATCATGACTGGAATGAAATGAAAATCAAAGACATTTCTAAAACGGTCCAAAACTGCCATAAAAGAACGAACTTTAAAAAGCACCTAATGTTCCGACATACCAAGAAACTTGATAGCTTTTTCCAACCGAACAGACAGTCTAAGGGCTCCCACAGTCGCGTTGCGCTTGTCTGCGGGAGCCTTAATACTACGTTAAAAATGCTTTGTTAATCTAATTACAATCATTTAAATAAACTGGGGCCTTTTCATTTGTAAGTGCCCTACCGTAAAAAGGGATAAGTGATGATCATTAAACCTTAAGGGAAAGCTTCAGCAGTTTTTGCTGTAAGTTTAACAGCCACTTCCAGTAATCAAACTTCATTCCTTCAGTCTTACTAAAACGCGAAATCATTTCGTTGTGCTACAAAAATTCAATAATTCTTCATTACCAATATTCGTGATGATTTGAGCCTTCCGCAGGTGCGTTTATCCAAGAGATACCCTGATTGAAAAATACAAAAAAAAAAAAAAAACGTCAAGAAGAGGGGGAAAATTGGGTGATTAATTATGCAAAGCTGCGCCTCCCTGTCACGAGAATGATGCATGAAAATGAGGCTGACAGACGTCTAAAATTAGATGTTTCAAAAACAAAGATATACGCCGAAATAATACGGTTTATTTATTCTCAGTCTGCTTTGCATTTTGAATAATTTTGCTGTGTATGTTTAATTACAATCATCAACATACCTACATATCATCGATTATTCAAATAAATTACATTTTTCGTCCATACAACCTAACCAATAAATAATAATAATAATAATCAATTTATTTAGACACATTTGTGTTACAGTGTTTTTGTGTACAGTATTATATTTGCGTACAGTATTATGTTATGGTCCACTTCCTTTGTCTTAATTTCCAAACGCAGATAAAATAAAAACGCAAGAGTTCATCTCTGCCAGGTGGTTTAAAATGAAATAGTGTCTCCGCTCCCCGTTTGTATTAATCCAATCCTGGTCAGAGCTAGCGTAGTAACTCAACAAAAATACCAGGGGACAACCTAGCCGGCTCGGTACTTAACAACACCTGGGTATAAATCTGTCCGGATAAATCGTTAAGATACCCGTGCTAACCAAAAAAGGATATTTTGACGTCATAAATCATGGCATTGAAAAATATTTAATCCGACGCAAATTAAAATCGCGAATTGAAAAGAGGGTCAAGCGACAGCTGGCTAATGCAACCTGCTGATATTCGAGCAATGATTTTTTTTTTATAATTTCCTTTTAACTAGTCTGTGTTTATTTGTTTTTTCTGTAACTGGCCTGCATTCAATAAATAGTATTTAAATGATACTCGTCATTATAGGGGTAAATATGTTACTGCTATTTCAACAGATAGATAAAATCGTTGGTGGGTTGGCTTTTACTATGCCAAAACTCCTAAAATCAGTTATGCTTCAAATTCGTTTTCCACGAAACAGTTTCCAAACATCAGTTTACAAACTTCTGCGAAAACCGGTGAAAATCGAGTACCTAAATAGGTATCCCAATAGATTTATTCAGAACAGTTTACCCTCTGAAGCCACTCCAACTTTTTGATGAATTATAGATGCAAATCAAAAGTCAAAATACTTTATAAACTTATAAGAGGAAACAGAAATGAGATTTTTAAGAAGTAAACTAACCACGGTTGCGACCTATATTTTACAGGCTAAGGACAACGAGCGTTCAAAAGGCGAACATTGGGATGCAACTTCACTCATTACTTGAGAGCGAAAAGGACAGCTACAGCGAACGCATTAGAAGCAGTAAATTCTGAAAGTATTACAAGTATTTTTTCATTTAGTGCAAGAGAGAAGAGGATGCAAAATAGAAGAGGAGTGCTTTCGTGTACCCATTAGATCTCGGTAGAAAACTTGGGAGTTTATTTTCTGTTTTTCATTTTTTTCCTGAAAATAATCTTGCAAAATATTATATGGTAGAATTCCACGTACCAACTACTTTATTTTAATATTAAAAGTAAGTAAGTCTGCATGTAAATTCACATGGTCAGATGATACTTGTGATATAAAAATAGTCGATTGTGTTGTAAATGCAAAACATTTTCGACGTAAGACTAAATGTATTAAGACTGACCAACGTGCGGAAGGGACAAATATGTAAGGGCGTCCCAACAAATCGGTTCCATCAATCTGTTGATCGAATTACGATGTTAACGCCCCCTTTAATCACCAAGTGAACCTTTGCGAGGTCGTTAATACCTCCAAAGCTCAAAGCCTCTAATCACCATAGGGTCACTGGAGAAGCTGACTCTTAGTTTCTCGTAGCAGGTAAGCTTTACATGTCATGTTCTGCCTCTTCCAATTTTCTGTAACATTTACGCACTAATCGATTTTTTTTTGACATTATATTTCCTATCATGTGCATATGTTTAATAGACTTACTTCCAATTCTTATTTACTTTGTATTTTTTTTATATATTTTTAAATAAACTATGCCGTATAATTTAAAACATTATAGTGAGAGAAATCTAAAAAACAAAGGCAAAGCAATCTAGAGAGACATTTTAAAGTGCAGCATGAAACATAGCTCCGGGCTGGTCTTGCTTTTCTGGCAGTTGGACGTTTTTGTGAACTTTTTTCTAAAAATTATGATTTTTATTCATAACATTCATAATGTTAAGCTTTAAACGACAAGAATAAATAAGTAGACGGGTAAATTTATAACTTGATAAGTTACAATCATAATATTTCAGATGCAAAATTGCGGTTTATAACAAATGGCTAACACCATGACGACCACGTGTATTAAACGCCATTAGACAAATATGCAACCAATTAATTCAACCGTTTTGGACTCTCTATAGTGGTAATAATTCGCATGGAACAAATATGTGGGTATGTAAGTTGTTATACTGAAGCGGATTTTAGTACAAATCACAGGCATATCGTACATTACACCCGGAATGCCGCAGCCGTGTGCACTGATGGCTTATGGCCTATACACGAGAATATTTATGTACGTCTGCTTCATACCATTTACGGTAACATCGTACAATTTCGCGGACAAAATCTTTTGTTCTATATTGCGAGGGAAAAAATTAAGTTACATTTTAGCTAAGCTCGCAAAACTTGGAGTTAGTGGAACAGAACAATGATGCAAATGAGACCAAACTCAGTAAATACAAAAAGGGTAGATAATGATGTAGAATATTTAAGTCTTTCCGTTGTTAACATTTCGGTATGTCAGAATAACTGGACAAACGTTTAATATAAATCGTTTTATTCAAGTCTCAATAGTTCTACTAAAAACAAAAAATAATTTTAAATCATTATAAGTCGTACCATATATATATTGCAATTAACGTAAAAGCCAATATGATGCATTGTGGGGAGCAATAACTTTTCTGACAGGAACACAATCGCACCGTTTACTAACCAGTGACTCTCTTTCCCGTGCACTTGGCAGAAACGGAGGCAGCGAAGTGTTACAGACGGTCCCATAGAGTTGGATCAGAGATCTCTGCTCGAGATTTTACCAGGTATCGATATTTGACTATAAAGATTTAAAAAGTATAAGTCTGTTTAGTGACATCGTTATAATGTGGATGTCTAGCATTACTGGCAAAATAAATAGCTTCTATTTAAAATTAGATTTAATATTGACGACAAGATGACACCTCATATACATATGATTTCATAATCGCGCAGTTCATGTCCAGTGTTACAAATATCTGACATTATATCAAAACATAAAAGTTTGAAATAAATGATATTCAATAGGTTAAGTTGATAACGTTGTTGATTAGTTGTATTTCAGTCCAATAATTTGATTGTTAATTGCTATTCCTACAGTAAACAACAGTGATCGTCCTGTAAACATCATTAACAAAATGAAACGGGTATTCATGTACCTAAACTGTAGGCGACTTCATCATAATAAACTAAAATACACATGGAAACGTGCGTCTTGGGGTACAATAAAGCATGCAGAGGACCACCAGGAACAATAGATCGTAAAACAAAAGACTCATTTCGCCAGGACGCCCCAGAACATGCAATATCGATATATTTCTGTAGCTATTGAGTTCGAAGGCCTGAATAGAGGCCCGTATGTTTGTCGAGACTGAATCGCGAGTGCCCCGGGCTCCAGGTCGTATATGTTAACCGCGGACGCGAACTCTTTATGTGTTTGTAGACAATGTTTTTTTTTTTCTTCTAGCCGACAAATTGGAACAGTAGGGAAAACAATAAATAATATATTTCTCCAAACAATATACTGTTGCTTCGAATTGAATGTCAATAGAAATTACGTTTTGAGAAGTAGTAGGTATTACAATATACAGTAGAAACTCGATTATCCGGCCCTCAGTTATACGGATTCGCGATTATCCACGACCAAAAAGTGCATAGGTACATCGTATGATGAAAAATGTATCTCTTAATAATTTCGTAATAAACATTCATTATGTATTTGTACATGTCAACGAAAATGAATGTTTATTCAGAAATTATTAAGAGATAAGTTTTTAATAAACACATAACATTATGTATGTACTACATATGCACAAAACACGCTTTTCTTCATACATTCAATTATCCGGATTTTCGATTGTCCGAATCCCTAACGACAACGATTGGTCCGGTTATTGCAAAAAAAAAATACCGGTACAATCGAGTAGGTGTTTTTCTGATCCTGCTTCAGGGGCATAATAAATTTAACAATCTCTACTAACACGCAATTAGGATTACACAATCTATGTCACGGCTTCAGGTTCTCATGTTTAGTGAGTACGAACCCCTGTCAGCGTATCCGACGCGCGCTATAACGGTATTTAAATTTCAATCTATTTAGTCTAACCACGTTTACGTAGCTACAAGGAGTTTAAACGGAAGAATTAATGTCACCGTGCCTGAGACGGGCTAATCCTTTTCGTTATGACGTCATAAATAATAATTCATAATCATCAGAAGCGAAGGCAGGATAATTTTAGATGATTAAGTTCATTTTGTGTATAAATAGGTGTAAAATAGCAAATGGCGTATGCATTTAAAGATAATGATAAAGTGATTTGTGACGAACACCCACACCCTCATATCCACAACACAGCCCTAGCCCTCAAAATACGACTGTTAGGTGTGGGTGTACCTTAATTATAGCGCGTCGGCAATGTAGGACGACTTGGGCTGGAAATTAGATATATTCCGTATTTGGAATTGAAACAGTAAGGTTTTGGATTCAATTAATGTCTGGTAGGTAATAAGTAAAATACTCCGAGTAAGTATCAAACATGGAATCGAACCCGGTTTATATTAACGATCGAGTCGTTAAAATAAAATAAAGTCCTCGAAATCGATTTTGATGACGGGAGTGATTTTAAAGTAATAGACTCCTGTAATGGTATGCTTTTAACGTTTCACTATGGTTCGGCAGTTTTATAATAATGAATATAAAATTGTCGTACTCACCGACCGGCGACTGATGGACAACTTACCTGGAATGAACAAAAAGGTTTTGTATTAAGACAGGAAATAATAAAATATAAAGCGAAACTGAACATGAAATACTCAAAAATTCTAAGAGAATTCGTTTTTGCAAGCCATATTGACGTAAAGTACACATACTTTTAACATCTGTTTTAAGGTTAAACACGAAAAGATCTTTGTTATCAATCCACCTGAGAATATTTAATTTACTAATTACTAGGCAGAAAAAACTCTGTAGAAAAATTTGCTCAATATTTTGTATTTCCAAACACATTCGCAAAAGAGGACACATGCCTGAGTTCAAAAACTATTTTAAAGGTAAGTTCTAGGCGGAAAATAGGGCGATGTTCTCTAGTATTTAAAAGTCGGTCAATCAAATAAAAACTCTAAAACTGTCCACTGGCCCGGACGTAAAGCTTCCCAAAAGGAGAACGGAACTTTTGAATGGACCTTACTGTGAAGAGAAATCCTCTAAGCATGTTTCATTGCGCTATTTTTCTGCTCCTTTTTTACTTTGCGGCGCAATATTTTTTAGTCGGGACTGTACATATTCTGTATACTTCATAGTGCTTTCGAAGCAATATATATAGATCGTAATAAATATTGCAGATATTTAAAAAACCCAGTAACGTACAAATTCTGCTAAGTATATATTAAGCTTTGTGAACGAAGAACTGTGTAGTGCAAGTAAAAATATTTAAGGAATGCAGACAAAAATGAATCACAATAGGTCAATAACATTAAAAATTAATTCATGTTTAACTCCCCAATGAAATTTATCTATGAAATACACAAAGTAACCAGAGAGAGGCAAAATTAATTTTCCTAAAATAATTAAACATCACAATCTACTTAGAGACGTTTTCGCGAGTATAATTACATTCAAATCATGGTAAACTTGGAGATAATGAAGTAGAAAGAGGAAATGCGAAGAAAGTTGAGTTTCCAGACCACAATACAATTTAAAATAACACCGTCTTTATGAATAAGCTTTTATACGTAGTCGTCTTAAAATCAGAAGGATTCGCTTGGTCACGCTGCAAACAGTTGAGCTGAGAATGAGTTGGAAAATTACAGTTTCTACACAGAGTGAGGTTATTTCTCTGTTTAAGTGTTTTATTGGGAACTTAAGTACCTTTAAAGCTTTTGTAAAACAAGTTTATTGAGTATTTAAAAAAAAAAAAAGCTTTTTCATTTGAAGAAATTCGAGCACCAATGTACTACATACGTTTAAGTCTCAAAAATGAAACATGATTTGGATTAACATTGTTACCGGGATTAAAATAAATATGTTATGGAAAAAATAATCATCCTAAGAACAAAAATCTTGTAAGCTGTTATACAATTACATCATCTAAAGCAAATTCTATCTGATATTATTTTAGGCATTTCAGCTAGGTCTCGTTTTTGTTTTAATCTATTAAGGGACATTGAAGGGTATTATGATAACGTCCAAATTCTAATTAACATTATTCTGAAATATTATATAGATTAAGTTCGCCCGAGTAATATTACTTCCCAAATGAGATAATTATACCATGAAATATGAGTAGATACTCTTACTTAACGACGAGATTTGGAATGGTAATTACTTAAAGAATTGGTTTCATTTACACAATCTACCGAACACATACTTTTGATGTAACATGAAGCAGTATTATATAATGAATATAGATGGCTTATATTTGCTCTTCACACGCATATAATCCCTTGTCAAAGGCAGAGTCGGCGATCCCTGATATAAAGCTAATAACGTTATATTGGCAACTCGGAGCCTGTTTTATGGTAATACTTAATATTTTGTAAGTAACCCGGACGAGAACGTTGTAGAAAACCTTATATTAATATTGGCATCGGCTGATAGAATATTGGTCAAAACAATATTGAGCGGTGCGAGTATTGAGGTTAATTTTATTCGGTACTATGGAAATTGAGATAGAATTACACTGATTTTAATCAAAATATTCGACATCAAATATACATTTAATATTAAAATATATTGTTCCGCTAATTATAATGAATGGGCTTTGTATTTCATTGTTAGTATTATGCCTTTATTTTTCAGTATTTATGTTAGCTTAGTATTTCGCGTCCCAGACCTCATTGTTGTGCTGTATTGTGCCATATAATGGCCTTGGAGCTTGTTCAACTAATTGATCGTTAATATAATTAAGCTAGCACCAGCTCATTGCTCCAGCGATTGTCCACAGAGACCATTGATGACAGGTTTGGTTCCCAAGTCAAGTGTGGTGTTCAATAATGCAATAGTGGTAAATGGAACATGGGATTCCAATCAGATTGTAACGTCCGTCAATCCTCTGTGAGAGATAATTGAGGCAACGTTAATAGGACCCGCTGTATTAACAATTTTTTTGTTCTGAAAGGCGTTAGTTTAATATAATTTAAGGTTAATAATGTTTCTCAGTTCATCAGCAGTTATAACAGAATTTCGTAGAGTTGTTGAGAATATTTCAGAATTGAAAATTCCCGGTTTTGGTTAAACTATCTTAAAGACCCGAGAATTTATCGCAAGTGCTTAACTAGGTAAGTTTTACGGCGGTCTTAAAACAAAAACCGATACTTACAGAGACAAAGTAATAGCATTTTTCTTGAAGGTTTAAAAAATAAGGAGATGGGCCAAAGTTGTGAAAAGGGTAAGACTCGTAATGTTTTCCAATCGATTTAGTTCTCAGTATGGTTAAGCTTCATACGCTGGATTTTTCGGATTTCAGCCAAAACGGTCGGAAGATTGTTTTTTTTTTTTCACATGGATGTTTTTAAATGCAAGGATAATTCCATCAAAAAATAAACTTCCAGAAGTAGTGTTTAATGCTGAATAGTCAGACATGAAACTTTTTCTTTTTTTTTAATTAGACTACAGTGTCCCACTGCTGAGCCATCTCGATCCAACATTAACGTTATATCCCAAAATGTTTTTTAACATTGCGACCGTAGCTTACGGCACAGCAGCATGAACGTTTTATTCCTAATATGTTAGTGTCACACATAGGGGGGCCCGTGGCTAAATAATAACGGCCGCACAGGTCGATCGATCAGGTTAAGCTACGCTCGCCGCGGTTGGTCTGTGGATGGGTGACCATCTTTACATATCGAGACCCCTCCGTGCCTCGGAAAGCACGTTAAGCCGTTGGTCCCGGCTTTCATTCGTAGATCTTTGACAGTCGTTACGGGTAGTCAGAAGCCCGAAAGTCTGACAATCAGTCTTACCTAGGGGTATCGTATTACCCAGTAACTGGGTTGTGGAGGTCAGATAGGCAGTCGCTCCATGTAAAATACTGGTATTCAGCTGCATCCGGTTAGACTGGAAGCCGACCCCAACATAGTTGGGAAAAGGCTAGGCAGATGATGATGTTAGTGTCACACATTCACAGGTTTATCCCATCCAGTCCGAAAAAAAAAAACATCGTTTCCATGACGACAAGCACATTCAACATAAGCACATACAAAATTTCCGAGAAGTTTTAAAAGCACCTGTAGGTACAAAAACCCCTTATGTAAGGAATTATTTTCACGGTTCAATTACGAGAATATTCTCTTTGAGACCTTTCTAGCTCTTAGTAATTAAAATTTTACGTATGAAAGCTCAGTTTTCAAAGGCACGTGAACAAAGGAATTGAAAAAGCGGGTTTTGCATTACCAATCAACGTAATGTTAGGTTCTATTCAAACTAACGAATATTTTAAATCATGCAATTCGACTGCCCCGTCTATTCAACGTAGAATATGTACAATGTTATTAAATACCAGAAGCCACAATTAGGGGCACTTTTTCAGTGGCCAGTTATCTTTTATTCGATATTTAATCATCAGGAAAAAAATATCTAATGATTGAAAAATCGGCCCTTAGTATAAAAGAGTCAACACTGGAAAAACTAGTACCTAGTAGGAAGAAAAACCTCTCACATGAGACTAATATTTCAATGAATACCAAAACCCAATTAAAAGTAACATAACCACACCTGTTTCCTTGAAGAGTTAGGCAGAGGTGTACCCTTATAGTAGGTATATCCATATTTCGCCGCTTATGTTAAAATACCATGTAAAAGGGGGCGAGAGCATATTGCCAGCACCTGGGTATAAATCCAGACTTCGGGCTGCTACTGAGGAATTCCTAATAGAAAAACCCAATAACACTGCCCGACCTGAGAATCGAATCCAGCACCCTAATTGCGTAACACACTATTACTCTCAATAAAAATAATTTTGAAGCATATTGCTAATACAATGCTCCATATGTTCGAAAAATATGTCCGCATAAGAACGTAAATAACGCAATGAATGCTGTTGAACTGTCAAAATGAAAGCCATTGCTACTGATAGCTTAGCAGTAGCGCTTACTACCACTAGACCGAAGCAGTCGCGCGGCAGAGTTAGAAGTTATTTAATTTAAACATCCCAAACCAGGGAGGGAGTGGGTTGTAATCCACCACGCGGGCCCAGTGCGGATTGGTAGATGTCACATGACTTGGATTTTTTTGTTCTAGGACATGCCGGTTTCGTCACGACGTTTTTCTTAACCGTTTTGAGAGCAGTGGTGATGAAACATATAACGAAAATAAAGCGCCTGCCTGAGTTCGAACCCATGACCTACACTCGGCAGTGGGGGCTGTTACCACTGGGCCACCACTGCTCAGACTCCAAGTTGATAACCGAATATAAAACATAGCAAGAGTTAAAATCCAACGTAGTATATAGTCAGCAAAAATCTGCACGTAACAAGTGAATCCGATTAACCCTTTTAGCGCTAACGTCGCCTACAGGCGTAAAAAAAGTGTCCAGATCGCCAATCATGCTTTTAGGCGCCACCACTTTTGACCCTTATTTACAGGTATATTAGTTACTGTCAATATAGTGAATGATTATTTAACTGTTTTTTTTTAATATCATCTCCATAGTGCATCAAATTAAAGCGAATAAAAATTTTATATGTAAAAAAAACAACCGACTTCCAAAAAAACACTACAAAGTGAAAAATAATTTTAATTTTGGAAGTCGGTGTCGTTGGTTCCGCATTTTGGTTTTTTGACACCGACTTCCGAAATTAAAATTATTTTTCACTTTGTAGTGTTTTTTTGGAAGTCGGTTGTTTTTTTTACATATAAAATTTTTTATTTTTCACTTTTTAGTTATATCTACCCCAATCAAATTCATATAAACACCACTTGCTATGTAAATATCAGTGACAGGAAGCTGCATCTGCGTTTATAGGGTACAGACGTGATGTTATGTTGTGCGATTGCGTAATTATTATTATCATAAAAAAAAAATTATAACCTTTCTAGTGAGTACAGGCGTGATATTATGTTGTGTGATGGTGTAAACAATGCTTAGATATGCTATAGCAACAATCGCGGTTAATCTGCTGTTATTTATTGAAGAGTTCCCCCGATTTCTACAAGATCCCATCATCAGATATTGAAATGGTGACAATGGGACCACACGGGAAGCACCAGCTTTCAAATAAAAAAAAATCATGAAAATCGGTTCACCCAGTCGGTTATTATGAGGTAACAAACATAAAAAAAAAAAAAAAAAAATACAGTCGAATTGATAACCTCCTCCTTTTTTTGAAGTCGGTTAAAAATAAAAGCTTGTTCTTTAAAAATTCTTCTTTAAAATATAAATTTAATTTTTTATAACACCATTTGTAAACGTGATGAGGTGAAAGTTAATATTCATTTATTAAGCTACATGGCGCTAACTGTAATTAAATGGCTACAATCAATACAAATACTTAAAAGTAGTTATCATTCTGAACAAATTGCATAATAAAAACAATTTAAACAAAAATAAATGATGTACCTGCAATGTAAAAAAAAAACAATTTTATTTGTTTTAATTTTAGTTGTGGTTGTGGGCACGTTTTACATTTGAGACTTTTTATGTGATTGTTATTTTAAGTTATAGTTCCTTTATTTAATTACAATTGAAAACTATGGCGACTTTCATTTAATAATAAATGCAATTTTATGTATGGAAAATCAATATAATATTGCGGATTATAATTTTATCGATATTAGTAATACCCGAGTTTAATCTCATTACTCGCTTTCTGTAATAAGAAATGGCTTGGCGTATGGCGTACACTTTCGCTGCGCGACCCGTGGCGGTCAAAGGGTTTAACAAGCAGAACTTTTGCATCCAGGATTATACAAGCTTTCCTGTTTACGACACGTGACTGTATCGACAAAGAACTTTAAAATGTATAGGAGTTCGTTCAAACGGCTAGTAGTTGGAAATAAACATTGTATTTTTAGTTCACGAACAAAGTTTTGTTTTGGAGATTGGATTTTTCAATATGGCCGGTTTGATTTTGTTTGTGCGCTAGTGTGCTAGTGCCAACGCACTGTCAATTTGAGATTTGTTTCGTGAAAATATTGTAAAGATCTTTGTCTAAAAGCAACACAGCAAAAGATTTCAAATACTAATTCATAGCTACGCCATATCGGCGTGTATTTAATACTCCATCCCATTGGAAAAAATACGAACTTCTATAGGTACACACTTTTTCATCCTCTATTTAGTTCCATTAGAGGATGAATTTCCGAAAATACTTCCTTAGGTAGTGCTCACTTTCGTAAACCCTGGCATACACATGCCTGTAACTTGCACTAAAGTATGCAAGTAGCTTGCATCCCGTGTGCTGCCATAAACAACTTCTGATTGGTGAACACAAGCTGCTTGCATACTTTTGTGCAAGTTACGGGCATATGAATTCCGGGTTTTATATAAGGTTATTATTCATACAAGAAATCTCATAAGGGGTCATTGTATTCATCATTATGAACAAGATTTACTATGGGAACACACCTGAAATCTCGAAAAAAATCTTTCCAATATTTATGTATTGCGCAATGGTATGCAATAGTTAATACATGTGTTGTCTTGTACAATCATGTTAGTTTAATTTGGTGTGTTGTATTGTCAAGACGTGCATTGATTTAAAACGGAAGATTTAAAAAAATCTATTAATGTAGTCAAGATTTACTATGGGAACACACCTGAAATCGAAAAAAATATGCGAACATAAATGTAGAAAACAGCAGATTTTTTTCGCGATTTCAAGTTTGCTGCCATAGTAAAAGTTGTTCGTAATGATGAGTACAATGACCCCTTCAAATATTTCGTGTATGAATCGGGTAAAACTGCCATGAAAAACTTGAACCACTTCAACAAACCAAAACCCTACTACTTAGTTCCACGGTTCCTAACCCGGGGGTAGTTACCCCTGCGTGGGTAAAAGTGGTATTCTGCGGGGGTAATAAGCTGGCGACTGGCGACATATAACAAAGATTAGACCAATAAGACCGAATCTAGCTCGCCAGTGCATTTCATGCCCTAACTGTGTAATCAAATGACAAGTGAGAGTTAATTTAGACCCGCTCTTTGGGTTTTTACTCGGGTTTAAACCCGTTTATACCCTAAAAACCCGGTTTAACCCCGTTTCCGCCTGTTGGGTTTAAGCCCTCTGCCCATTTCTACTGGCGACACATAAGTATAACAAAGATTAGACCAATAAGACCGAATCTAGCTCGCCAGTGCATTTCATGCCCTAACTGTGTAATCAAATGACAAGTGGGAGCCGCACTTATGAAGCGCGAAAAATTTTAGGTCATCCCACTTCCAGTGTCATATTTTTTATTTCCAATATTTATGTATTGCGCAATGGTATGCAATAGTTAATACATGTGTTGTCTTGTACAATCATGTTAGTTTAATTTGGTGTGTTGTATTGTCAAGACGTGCATTGATTTAAAACGGAAGATTTAAAAAAATCTATTAATGTAGTCAAGATTTACTATGGGAACACACCTGAAATCGAAAAAAATATGCGAACATAAATGTAGAAAACAGCAGATTTTTTTCGCGATTTCAAGTTTGCTGCCATAGTAAAAGTTGTTCGTAATGATGAGTACAATGACCCCTTCAAATATTTCGTGTATGAATCGGGTAAAACTGCCATGAAAAACTTGAACCACTTCAACAAACCAAAACCCTACTACTTAGTTCCACGGTTCCTAACCCGGGGGTAGTTACCCCTGCGTGGGTAAAAGTGGTATTCTGCGGGGGTAATAAGCTGGCGACTGGCGACATATAACAAAGATTAGACCAATAAGACCGAATCTAGCTCGCCAGTGCATTTCATGCCCTAACTGTGTAATCAAATGACAAGTGGGAGTTAATTTAGACCCGCTCTTTGGGTTTTTACTCGGGTTTAAACCCGTTTAAACCCTAAAAACCCGGTTTAACCCCGTTTCCGCCTGTTGGGTTTAAGCCCTCTGCCCATTTCTACTGGCGACACATAAGTATAACAAAGATTAGACCAATAAGACCGAATCTAGCTCGCCAGTGCATTTCATGCCCTAACTGTGTAATCAAATGACAAGTGGGAGCCGCACTTATGAAGCGCGAAAAATTTTAGGTCATCCCACTTCCAGTGTCATATTTTTTATTTCCAATATTTATGTATTGCGCAATGGTATGCAATAGTTAATACATGTGTTGTCTTGTACAATCATGTTAGTTTAATTTGGTGTGTTGTATTGTCAAGACGTGCATTGATTTAAAATGGAAGATTTTAAAAAATCTACTAATGTAGTGGAGCAACGTATATTTCTAAAGTTTTGTGCTTTACTCAACTACTCTGGAGGAGTTGCGCACGACTTACTGGTAAAGTGTGTTGGTCGTAACGCCTTAAATAAAAGAACCGTACAGCGATGGCTTGAAATGTACAAACAAGGAAGAACCACAGCTGAAGATGAGCCGTGAGCACCTCGATAATTATCATCGACTAGATTAGAAGCAAGGGACAAAATCAAGGAAGCACTTCGTCAGTCACGTAGGGTCAGTGTCAGTGATCTTTCCACTCAACTTAACATTCCTCATTCCACTATACATAGAGTACTCACGGAGGATTTATGTCTGGTCAATAAAAGTGCAGTGTGGGTGCCCCACACTCTGAACACGGATCAGAAGGAGTTTCGTTATGAAACTGCGAGTAGCCATTTATCGTGGTATCGCCGTAAGAAAAATATACTTAATAGATTCATATGCCTTGATGAAACTTGGGTCGAATTTTATACTCCTCGTCAAAGACATCAGTCACGATGTTGGGTGGAACCGGGCACTTCAGCTGAACATTTACCACGTGCAGAGCTACATGAACGAAAAATACTACTAATAGTAGCTATGGATGTCAGAGGCATTGCTTTTTGGAGAACTTATGATGAAAATACAACTATGACTGGAGAGCGATATAAGTCATTTTTAGAAGAAAATATTCCTATTTGGGCAGACGAACATCATAATATAACGAGTCCTATAATTTTACATGATAACGCCAGACCGCACAAATCAAAAATAGTTCAGAATTTAATTGAAGATAAAGGATGGATTGAAATTATTCAGCCGCCATATTCCCCGGATATGAATCCTTGTGATTTCAATTGTTTTGGCCATGTGAAGAGGAAATTGTCGGGTACTCGATACAATAGCAAAAAGGAGTTAGATATTAAACTAAAGAGCATTATTGATGAATTAAATGAAAGTGGTACTTTAAATGGTGTTCAAGATTTGCCAGCAGTCTGGGAACGAGTGATTAATAGTGGTGGAGATTATTGATTAGTGTCACAAGGTTATATAGTATAGTAGTCAGTTTTTGTAAAATAATAATAATAAAAAAATATGACACTGGAAGTGGGATGACCTAATACTTACGTACGGTATGTACAAATTGTGCGAGTACGATGCACGGCCGGTGCCGAGTGCGCGGCGAGGCGGGATTTATATGTACTATATTCATTGGTAACATGGGGGGGGGGGTAAATCATAGGGGTGACAAGATTGAAAAGTTTAGGAACCACTGACTTAGTTGCTATCAAGTGCATTAGCCATAACCAGCTAAACTATTCAAAAAATTGTACTGCAGAGTTGAGGAGTCAAGCAATCTAACTCACCCGCCCCTACATTAGCCACCATCACCACATAGGCGGCAACTTTAAAAATTGAATTTTCCCCCGACCCAGTTCATATTGTTCGGTTAATCAACGTTAATCTTGTTAGCGGTCGGCGCGTACCTCGTGCAAGTACATTTATCATGGCGAATCTAGTTAGTGTCTCGTGGAGGAACAATGCTCCCACATATTAATACCAACGCGGCTTCTTCCGGGTCTTCCTCGGCTGTAATCAAACTGCTTGTATGATGAGACCTTCATTAGTCGATTTTTAGGGTTCCGTACCCAAAGGGTAGAACGGGACCCTATTACTAAGACTCCGCTGTCCGTCCGTCAGTCTGTCTGTCACCAGGCTGTATCTCATGAACCGTGATAGTTAGACAGTTGGAATTTTCACAGATGATGTATTTCTGTTGCCGCTATAACAACAAATACTAAAAAACAGAATAAAATAAAGGCTCCCATACAAAAAACGTGATTTTTTTGCCGTTTTTATAGATAACGGTACGGAACCCTTCCTGCGCGAATCCGACTCGCACTTGGCCGGTTTTTTCTGCGGTTTATTTAAACATGAGCGTTTTTGCCAAAATGTCGATTTAATACTTTAGAAGGAAGCCACTTTTTAAATCTCATCTATTTCTTCTACTATCTAATCCGACAGATATTGTACTGTCCAAATTAAAAATCCTATAGAAAATGAAATTCAGTTATTCCCGAAATTGATTTTTTTTTCCGGAAAATTTCTTCAATATTCTCAACACCGCCCCATTTTTGCTATTTTTATTTGTTTTAAAACGTTAAAACGAACAAAAATTGCTAAATCGGTCCAGCCGTTATCGTCGTAAATCGATTTGCATATTAAATGTGACGTTGCCGATTGGAAGAAATCTCTTCCGTAAAATTATAACTTCGGCAAGAGGGATGTGAAATTTTACAATCATCCAAGCGCAGAGAATTGTCAAAAGGAATTTCTGGGAAACATGCAGATTAGTTTCGGTATGCGGAACCGAGATGATAACATGGTGTATTTCACGAGAGATAAAGTGAAGAAAAAAAAGTGACAGAATGGCTAATACGTACAGACGCCAGCGTATCAAGCTACCCGAAACTGTCAAATTTTCCCAATCAACTTTAAACCTTATGATTTAGCGACAAAGTTGAAAATCTATTAAAGAAATTTGACAGATTGTAGTAGCTCGATCTGCTGGCGTCTGTACATCGTCCTTGTCCTAGATAACCGACCTATAATTGTGATAGCATTTCATAAAGACAAGCTTAATTGACAAACAAATAACAACTCAGCGTAACCTGAGTTAACTTAATTAAGAAAACATTACCTAATAAATCGACCAATAGCCTTAAAACCAAAGAATCTAGCGACCGATACTTACTACAGGAATGACTTAAACAACAGCCATACTCGTAACATCCCAAGTTTTATTTATTCAAACGATTTCAACGTTCATTTGGCTAGTATACCTGATGCTAGCTTCGTATATATTAGCTTTGTTATAAAAGTTTCTGACAGTTTTACGTTCTTCTTTCCCAAAACCTATTTTGTTACGTACGAATAAAAGTATATCAGAACTACGATTATTGCCTTAAATAATAGTGCTGAACTTTACTCGCCTCCCTCCATCTGTTATGATTTACTATTTAAGTATTATCTGTATGAACAGCGCATGTCTGTTTTAGTCACTTCATTACCGCGAGCCTGCGTTTAACGAGGATCTCATGCAAATTGTACAGACGCCAGCACATCAAGCTACTACAATCTGTCAAATTTCTTTAATAGATTTTCAACTTTATCGCTAAAACATAAGGTTCAAAGTTGACTGGGAAAATTTGACAGTTTCGGGTAGCTTGATGTGCTGGCGTCTGTACTTTGCAGGACGAATTTCCTTTGCAATTAAAACGTAGTTCCTATCACCATTCACCAGCAAACCTGCACAACGTGGTGTCGCTGTCGCTAAAACTCTTAAATTCTGATGTATAGACCGTTGAAATTGCCTTTGTATAGAGTCTCGTACTCAACATTTATCATGTCGAATCTACCGCCCAAGCCGACATGTCCCGCGAACAAAGCTTCTTATTTAACGACGCTGTATTATTGAAGACTAGCAGTAACCCGCGCTACTTCATGCTATTTTCCTTTTATTACACTAAAACCGGTCGACTAGTTATAGCTTTTGGAGGGAGTTATGACAACGTATTTATTGTTGTTACATATTTTTTATAGTTCAAGATCATTGTTAATACATAATAATAAAGCTTGTTTGTAGTATTATGGCATAGTAACGAGGGGGCGCAAATATTATCTTCGCTAGAACATTTTACACTGGATAGACTTGCGAGCAAGTTTTCGTTATCACAGATTTATTTTTCGATGTTTTGAAGAGGTTGATGTTTCAGAATATATTAACAGGCTGGGGGCTAGACTACATAGGAGGATACCAGGCCATCGCCTAGGAAGCACCACATTAACCTGTTTCCCGGTAAACAGCACAATTACGAAAATAGAACTAGCGTATCGAACATAGTCTGAGACTTCCAGTTTAGGATTTGACGTTGATAGGCAAAACTCATCAACGCCACGGAGATTTCCGTATTTTCGATATAAAGTATAGAAGCTCTGATAAGAATTTGAGGAGGCCAATCATCTTATGTTCCAATCAATGAAATCCAATGATACCCAAAAAATCCAATAAGACCTCCCCAATCTTGAACCTTCAAATCAGTAACGGATACCTAATGAAGACAATGCTTAGCCGTAGGATCGAATATAAATGCCATCGCGTTTCAATTCATCTATTTCAGAACAATGACTGGGCTGTGATCCAATTAAAATTAGATTTTAGTTTGCTAGGGAACAATTAAATGAGAGATGGCAGTTTCCTATTGCTTCTGTTACATAAGTTAAATTAAAATCAATTTATTGAAATGAGCTAGGTGATGGACTTAGTTTGCGGTCAGAACTTTAGCAAAGTATTCCGTTAGGAGATGTAAGCTGAAATCAGGTTCGGTTCGACACATATTTACCTACTATACGTAATAATACTTGTGACCTATAATATCTCCCACGTAGATGGCCAGTCTTCTCTGAGATTGTCCGCCATGGCCGAAATTAGATCTGGACGATTGTTATTATTATACGTATTAGGTACACAGAGCGTCAGTATGTGCTAACGCCTCAAGTTTTAAAATGTTACACTGCTACCACATTGAATTCGTTACGAATAATCTATAGAATACTTCAAAAAGAGTTCATTGTTTCGACACGAGTTATAACTTGAGGGAAGTTATAACTACAACGTTTGATGAATACGTTCACTTAAAACGTCGAAGAGTAAGCGATTACGATACGAGTTACCCATTATTTTATTAATATCAATATCAATATTAATATCAATAATAAATATTATAAGATTATTATTAAAGTATTTTATTTTCTTGATTTTCCTTTTTTTATAAACATGAATATATATTAAAACATACTTTTAAAAATTAAATACTTTACTTAAACTTATTTATTCACAAAAACAATATATTAATCATAATAAAATGTTGTTGCAAAATACAAAAACCAGCTTGGGCCTATCACGGAATTGAACGCACAAGTCTTTTGGGGGGGGGACCCACTTAATGGAGCTGTGTGTACCTAGTTGACTGCTTCCTGTAAAACGTTTAACTTATGTTTGATAAGTCCGTCTTTGAGAAAATCCAAGGCATGACGATTTACGGAATCACAAAGAAACTCTTTCAATTCAAGTTCCACGATTCCAACTGGCAAACTAATCTCGAAGTGCATTTGAGGCGAAGGCAAACGCAGTATCTGAGCTTAGGTCAGCATTCAGCCCGTTTGTGGCCCGCAATCTAAAGTCGTTAGCGGTTGATTAATGAGACGACGAGTGGGGATTATGCGCTAATTCCACAAAAAAACATCCTATCTCAAATGAAAATAAGCTTCGTTTCGTCCAAGTAAGTTTTTTTTTTTTTCAAACTTTCAAATTTTATACCCGGGAAAAGTTTCGAGTTTGTTCTCTATGCTTAAATTAAGGGATGGTGAGTGTTGGCTGAATATTAAACAGCTCAAATTAACTTCTGAGAATGAATTACCTTTGTTTTACGTCAGTAATAAAACTTACGTGGTTGTACTTTTTAATTCTTTCGAAGAGTTATTTGACTTCATGTTGATATTTTTTTATTTCGAATGCCGTTGTTATAAAAACGAATGTTTTAGTCCAAAAATATTTTCTACACTGCCATCCACTGGACGCGAAAAATTTTGCGATATTTACTATATTTTTAGCGAGAACCGGGAAACAGGCTCAAAATAATTGATTGATAGAGAATGTAGGCTGTAGAGTGGGCACGCATTTGAATAATAAATGCAGTTGTTATTCAAAATACATAGACTAACGTGTAATAGTAGGATGAAAATAGAATTGTTGAAACTCCAAGTAAATAAGTGATGAAAATAGTCGCCACTTGTCTGAACTTCAGTGAAGTGAAGTAAGTGAGTGTGTGCTGCAATGAAGATAGGTACGTCAGTATATATTGTAAAATCAATATTTTGCAACTGATTCCCACAACAGCGAATATTTGCCTATACTAGGATACTTCCTTTTTATAAATTTACACGTAGCTTATGCATTCATAAGCTCACGCCTTCTACCCATGGGGTAAGCAGAAACTACAGAACGGCACCTGCTACGATCCTTTACTCCTTTTGCTTCGTTAACGTTCATACATCTGGTCATACACTCACGCCAGTTGCGAGGCCTTTCTGAAGAATCGATGAAAATCACCTATAAGGTATGTCATTCTAGGGCGTCCTCCTCCGGCATTTCCACTCACATCTGCCTTATGAGAATATCTCTAGAAATATACTAAAAATACGTTAAAAACAAATGGAATATGACCTCAAAATTTTACCGCGTACGCGACCACACGTACCCGCAAAACTGAAATTTTAAACAATAAAAAAGTAGTTTAGCACCGGGACGTACCGTGCACATTTCTCAACTCGTTCCTTTAATGCAACGGAGACATGAGAATCCAGCATATGACGCACTTCAAGACATATTTCTCGTGAACGTGTTACAACCAGATGCTACTTGGAATTTTTTAACAATATCCCTCTCCTATTCTTTCATCGCACGGATATGACAAACTTTAAACAGTTCGTGAGAATGCAAAGTAGGGTTCTATGTTTTCATGTTCTATGTTCTATCACGTAATACGTATATTTGAAGACAAGAAAATGTATTGGAATTGTAGGAATATAAATCAAATATTGGCCAGCATTTCAGACAAAATTGTGCCATCCTTTCATTTTCACGAATAACAAGATTACTTTCGTTTGAAAATTGGATGATTAACTTATTCAAAGCCAGCGTTCCGAAAGCTTGTTGGCCGCCTTTCAATTCCCACAAAAACCTACAAACACGCCCCATTAATTTTCCGGAAAGAACTAGGTTAAGGAAAAACTGGAACTGTGCTATTCGCACAAGAGTACGAGACTGCACCATTTTTTGTTCGGTGTAATTGATCGAATGTTTTGAACCTACCTAATATTTTGGGTAGACATATTCGCGCAATTTAACTGTATCAACTTATGTTTACTTTTTGGAAGTGGTTTATGACCTAATTAGCTTCCAAATTCTTTCAACTGGTGAGGTCTAAACAAAATTTCTATTACTAGCATCAACGCTTCCTATCTATAAATACGGTTTCAAAGACATTAATGCCCAAACCTCTTAAAACTTCGGATCGCTTGTCCAAATACAGTTAGAACATCACACAAAATGACTGGAACACGGGGGAGTAAACATTTAATAACATGAAATGATAAGGCACCCAAACTTGATCCCATTCATTAAATGAAATAGGGTTGACACTTTGGAAAGTTTGTCGAGATAAATTATATTTGCGGGCGACGAGTGCAGTATTCATTAATAATGTGTTAAGTTCCGCGGGCATGTGGGGACAGGAAGGGTTGTATTTGATAGTTCGTAGGAACGGCGGAACCGCCAGTCTTTTGTTGAAAGGGACAAAAAATTGAGGTTCGTGATATAAGAAATGTTGGTTATTAATCAGCAGAAGGGATCAGCTTTCATTGTCATTTCTAATCTGCAATCGCGACTTATTTGCCAAAAATGTAAACAAATATGAGTTTATGGAAAAATAGCTTTAATTCCTACACAATAAAGCACAGTTTACGCTACAACTTCAGACATTTTTATAACTTTTTCAATAGTGCTAGTTACTCTGAAATCAGCTTAATTTCCATGATTATAAAGCTGATATGTGTTTAACTTGAAATAAAATCAATTTGAAACATTTTGAATAGACTTTACATACTTTCGTATTATAGATATTGACATAGCATAACCACATCACGCTTTATTCGCAGAAATGTTGGGCAGGGGTGTACTTATAATACATATGCCAGCACATCAAGTTACTACAATCTGTCAAATTTATTCAATAGATTTCAACTTTATTACTAAAGCTAAGGCTCAAAGTTGATTGGGAAAATTAATACTTACTTAGTGTTTTATAGCCTGTCAATTGCATATTTTCCTGTAAGAAAGTAACAGGAATAGATGTTGCAAGGATTCTTATAGCTTTGCAAGCTTTACTTAATTTACTCTAAGATTTCGAGTTTTACAACACAACATTTTCTTTAATACCTACTGCAAAGATGACAAGGATTTTATCTACAGAAAACTATTAACACTAGCGTTCATAGACTGTACACTTTATGCTCAAGATAACGCCACACATGATACTTATCTCTTAACTTTATACCGGCTACTTATACTCCGTTGATTTAGGTAACTAAAGGTAAACAAAAATAAAAAATAAAAAACATGATTCATGGGTGCTAAACCTTTTATTACAAATCACACTAATATTACAAAGGCGAAAGTTTGTGAGTGTGTGTGTTTGTAACTTCAAACGCTCAAACGGCTGGACCAATTTTGATAAAATTTGACACACAGATAGATTATAACCAGCATTTACACATAGAATACTTTTTATACCGATATACGGGATCGAGACTTATGAGGGTGAAACCGCGCGGGGCTCAGCCAGTTTTAAAAATAATTTTATTTATTGAACAGGGCTACAAGCACAAACACCGCAATTTCGCCAAAGCCTATTCACACGCACTTCTAACGAAGTTATAACATAATAAACCATTTTAAATGGAAACGTCAAAAGTTTCACACGATAACCGGCAATGTTTTGAGTGAATTTATACCAAGCAAATGAAACTGACTAAACGTAATACCTGTCACTTAAATTGTCACGTTAAGTCACAGTTGAACTCTTCAAATTAGCAACGTTATATAATTCGTTGTATATTTAATAGGTTAGAGAACCTGCCATTTTGGTCATAACGTATCTTTAAACAACAAAGTGTCACCTATAAAAAAAACCTTTTTACGATCTGTTTACCTTTAGTTAATGACCTAAGCCAATGGAGTATATTTACTTAAATAAGTACCTACCTACCTGCAGTGAATGAAGAATACCTCCCACCCATATAAATCACAACCTCGGATATTATTTCGTCCGCGTATTGTAATTCAATTGAATGAGCCATTTCGCGCGAACATCTGCTTTACAACACTGAACAGAGAATATAGTAACATTACATTCTATCACGGTAATATATTTTGGTACTTTATCAAAGGAGGATTGAGGGAGCTTTACCTGCACAGAGAATAGATTTCGTGTACAGCCATCGAATGTATCTCTGTATTTTCTGTGTCCACTACAAAGAACTGAGGGTCTGTTGGAATCAAGAAGGCGGTATTTGGACGAATGACGTCATTTCTCTGTTATTACTCAAAATAAGTAAGTATGTACTTTTGTTTTTCTATGCTGATATCTACACATACTACTACACACTACAACACTTTGCGGGACACTAAACGCTACGTAATTATCGTGTATACCTACAATATAAAAATTAATAAAATTGAAGTGTCTGTTTGTACCGTCAAAATAATACCTCTTTACTAAATGCCCAATGAAAGTATGTATGTCTCAAAACGGTGAAGGAAAACATAGTGAGGAAACCGCTATGTCCTAGAACCAAAAATTCAAAGACATGTAACATCTACCAACCCGCACTGGGCCCGCGTGGTGTATTACGGCCCACTCCGTCTCACCAAGAGGGCACCTTTGTCCCAGCAGTGCGAATATTACAGGCTTATATAAGAACGGTACTTATAACAAAAAACAATTTTAAAAAACGATGTCTGTTTGTTCCAGCGAGTCTCCGAAACGGGACTTTCACGGGCAGATAGCTAATGATATAAGTATAACTTAGGCTGCTTCTATTTTAGATAAAGAATTAGGGTACCGCGTAATAAGAAACCTCATCATCTGCCTAACCTTTTCCCAAATATGTTGTTGCTATGTTGTTGTCCAGTCTAACCGGATGGAGCTGAATACCAGTATTTTACATAGAGCGACTGCCTATCTGACCTCCACAACCCAGTTACTGGGTAATACGATACCCCTTGATAAGACTGGTTGTCAGACTTCCGGGCTACTGACGACCCGTAACGACTGTCAAAGATCCACGAATGACAGCCGGGACCACTGGCTTAACGTACTTTCCGAGGCACGGGGTAAGACGGCACGGTAATAAGAAATCTAATAAGAGGAAAAGATTCTTCCGTTTTCAATGGAGGAGTGGTACACCTCTAAGCGAGACATTATTGTTACCCAACATTTACGCGATCGAAGTCGTGGACACAGCTAGTTAACAATAAAACATCTGTTGTGTCTTGTACAAAGTTCTTCAGCCGATACGAGTTCCGGTGACTTAGGCATCTTCTGGGCACGCTCGTTTCATCATAGACCTCATCCATCGCTTTCCATCAGGCGTGATCGAGGTCAAGAGCGGGTCCATTCAGCAATAAATAAATAAAATAGAAATCAAACAAAAATAATTATTTTAGAATCAAAGCTAACAAACACTTGGAGTTTTGGGTCACATGAGGTGACCTCTTCTCGTTAGTGCCAGAAAGTGAAGTACCTAATCAGAATAATAAAATCTGGATTCACTGCCATGTTTAGATAAGTACATATAAGTATAATTTCATGCTACAGTAGAAAAAACATCTTAATCCAAGTTAGTTCTGTGTGACGTTTGATATACGGTTTTAGTTTAGAAAAGAAAACGACATACAATATTATAATCTGAAAATTACAAACTTTGACTAGTTTAGGTTTACGAGATGGTTGGCTAGCGCTCAGCTGGTCCACGCTCTTTGAACGATTTTTAACCGACTTCAGAAAAAGGAGGAGGTTATCAATTCGACTGTATTTTTTTTTTGTTTTTTTTTTTTTTATGTTTGTTACCTCATAATAACCGACTGGGTGAACCGATTTTCATGATTCTTTTTTTATTTGAAAGCTGGTGCTTCCCGTGTGGTCCCATTGTCACCATTTCAATATCTGATGATGGGATCTTGTAGAAATCGGGGGAACTCTTCAATAAATAACAGCAGATTAACCGCGATTGTTGCTATAGCATATCTAAGCATTGTTTACACCATCACACAACATAATATCACGCCTGTACTCACTACAAAGGTTATAATTTTTTTTTATGATAATAATAATTACGCAATCGCACAACATAACATCACGTCTGTACCCTATAAACGCAGATGCAGCTTCCTGTCACTGATATTTACATAGCAAGTAGTGATTTTTATCACTACGTATAAATAAAAGAACGAAATATATTTTAAAATTGAAATATATTTTAAAATTTTCTTACTTCAGAACTTATGTTTAGCCGAGAGCAGTTTTTCAATGTATAGAAGACCCTGGCTAATATCTATTAGCCAGGGACCAAGAGAGGGAGGGGGCTTTCGCCGGATCTTCGACGAAAGCTAAAACGAGGTTCAAGAAACCATTCAACGGTCGTAGCTCTTCTGTGCTGCAAAATCCTCTGCTATTTTTACATCTATAAATCCAAATCTATCCAAATACCTCCCGCTTTTCGTGTTACGGACTGGCCACAGGGGAAACATACTCTTTTACACAATAAAATCTAGACTGATACGATGTACTGAATCGTAACAGGCGCACGGACGCCATTCGGAAGAATCAAAGGGACCGTAAGTGCATAGAGGTGTCAACAGAATGGAATCGCGAGAGAAAATAAAGAAAAACATGCTCGGGAGTGAATCGCTTTATTAAAATGCTCGGACTCGGAAATTGAGAGTTAAGTTCAACTTCATTTTTATGAGCCAATTTTCTGATAAACCAAGTGCAGTAAAACAATAGTTTATTATCTGCTCGTCTGTTCCAGGGAAGGGTATTAATTTATCGTCATCGATTTTGCAAAGGCTATTGTTTATCGGAAAAATTGCGTAGCTTCTGTTTAGTTATACGAACAAAGACAAGTAAGTATGTAAATCTAATTTCAACTTAGCAACTAAATTGCCTTCTATTTCCGAAGAGTGTTCACGAAACATCTTCAATTTTCTTAAAAACACTCTTTATAATGAAGCAGAAACGCAGACGAAACTCGTTTCACTGTATACTTTCAAAGTACTCAATAGATTTTGCGTAAATTATCCAATATCTTACAGGTACCTAGTATGTTCGATACTGGTGTAAAATTTTATGATGTACTTTTATCACAACAAAGAAAAAGGAACCAATATTTAGATTCAGAGCCACGAGCCAGACTTTTATCTACATTTCAGTAGCAGTCAGTCGTGCTACCATGAATTTTGAAGAACACCGTCCCAATTTTCTTTTGTTGTATTTTGCACGAGAACAGGGTTACAAATGCTGGTTTACTTTAAAATGCTGAAAGCCAGATCCATTATATAGGATTTATTACTAAGTGGGATTTAAACACATGCCGTCTAAATGTGCATTTTCATGTAATACCCTAAGAAGCATGGGTCATTCTGGAGTGGGATAAAGGACGACGCAACAATATAAAAGGACATTAATGACCCCGATTTCGGATTCGCGTTCTCACGGGCCACTACGCGGCCATTTGTAAGGTCGCAACGGATATTTCAAGTATGTTTTCGAGTTCCATTTTTTAGCAAAAAAACATATTCCAATTCTAGTAGAATTTATAACAGCTACCTTTGGGAGAATTTCTTTAGTACTTACAACTCATTATAAAATCGAAGCTGTCAACAAAATAAACACATTACTCTCACAACGTCCAAAAAACGTGAGGTGTCACAAGTCTCGACCGCCCCATAAGATTATCGAAAATACGACTAGGTTCACCGTAAAAGGAAAAACTATAAATACGAAAATCCTCGTAAATAAACGCAAAGTTCCATCCTCCAATATTGTATGCATTTCTTATTCGTAGTCTCATCGTGAATAAGTAACACAAGACACCTATGAAGCTTGTCCGTCATTGTGAGTTACCGTGGTGACCCCACTAAAACATGCAGATGACAAGGTACGGTGTATACTATGAAACTTTTACAAGGGTAACTAAATGTTTTATTTGATTTGATTTGATACACTTATATGTATTCGGTTTGCCCGTGCACTTTTGATATTTTTTGGGGAGAACTGTGCTCAATAAATATGGTTTACGATCCTTACATAACAACAAACAAATCGCCGTCCCAAAAGCAAGACATTCAATTTCTAAACCTCAAAACAAATAAAAGTTTTACCACAAACCAGTGCACAGTGTATCAAGTTTATCTACAAAATAAAAACCACTCTATCATCTAGTGTATGGATAGTTACCGCCGAGACTCGTTGTTTATGCTCTCAAGTTATAAACAACGAAGGATATGGATATTGAATTTTGTCTGAATAAGACCTTCTTGTGTATTCAGAACACGTGTGATCTAATAAAACTTGTGTAAGGCCCTTAGCAGACATGCTGCTTTGAACATAGACGAACAGCGATTTAGGCGTTTTTCGGAACGTTGATCAGCCATCACCGATTTAGAGCGCTTTCGCACTAGGTCCGATCCAAATCCGATCAGAATCCGTGAAAATACGGTTCGGAGTAGTCGTAGAACTATTTGCTTCATAGTTTACGCACTATCTAGTGCGATTTCCTTCATCCGATTTCTCTCCGTCATCCGTGAATCTCCATTTCGGAGATTATTGAAGAACCGTAGTAGCCATAATATTATTTGTATGAACAGTCGCGCACTGCGTCCGAACCGAATCCGAGTTGCGTTCCGCCGAATGTGAACGCTCTGCTGTGGTTTAGCGTAAAATGACGTCTGAATCACAGAAAGTAGGGTAGTGCGAAAAGCAATATTCGAATTCGGTCTGAGTTTTCTAGATCTGTATTTTCACGCATCCGGATCGGACGTAGTGCAAAACCGCTCTTAGTCGCTATACAGAAGTTTGTTAGGGAGAGCGCCCACGAGTAACTTACTTGCCCAGGAACCGTTTTAGTCTCTGTCGCAGTCTCCTCGCCGAGATTCGGACGATGCGCACAACGACATCAATGCTATTTTTTTGTTATATTTTCTGTTTAGCGGCAACTGGCTAGCTTTTTTGTCGCCGTGCGTTCATTGGAACCATTAGACAGGCGGCAGTTGCGTCCAAACCCGCGGAAAAAATGTCTCCCAGCTGTCGCGTCGCTACATGCGCACACTTTCCCGTAGACTTGATGACACAAACCCGTAGACTTGATGTGAGAGACAAATTAGTTGCGGAGATAAAAGTTGCTCGTAGGTGCGCCCTCCCTTACAGTGACAGATATAAAACAGCGACGAAATTTATGAAGTGTCTACAAAAGGCGATTTCAAAGTAATCGCTGAAACGCTTAAAAATATTACCTCTCCCAGCACCATATATTTTTGAAATTTGTATTTTTGTGTACCAAAATAAGCATACATTTAATTTGCATAATATTGTATCCAGACCTAGCCGCAAAGTCCACATGCTTCGTGTACCTAGACGAAGTAATAAACTATTTTCTATTAATTTATTTTGTATGGCGGCCAGTTTATAATAAACTATCAGATTGTTTTAAAACTCTTACAATTAGTTTTAGGACATTTAAATCTAAATTATTCGTTTATCTCTTATACAAGGTGTAACTTAAATAACGCACAACCTCTTAAGGGGTCGTTGTACTCATCATTATGAACAACTTTTACTATGGGACCAAACCGGAAATCGCGGGAAAAAAAATCAGCTGTTCCCTACATTTTGACGAGTTATGCGAACATAAATGTAGGGAACAGCTGATTTTTTTTTTCGCGATTTCAGTTTTGGTCTTTCGACTTAATTTAATATTTGACTAATTTGCAATTAAAAGACTAAGTAACTAACTATATTTAATAAATAAATACAAAAACAAAAGGATACGTAGACGTCGAAGTACTTGTCCGCATCGCTGTCATCCAGAAACGTGCCCAGAAGAGTGGCAGCATTGCCACGTTGAACGGCAATGCTAATTCTTTGGCCAAAGAACGACCCAGCCTTCTGGTCATATTTGAATGTTATCCTAATTTATTTAACACGCCAGTAGGCGCGCCTTAACTTGGGACGTTACTGCTCGCGTGCTCTACTAATGTAGAGCACTTTTAATTGAAAGATTTTTGAAGGAAAATTTCATGAATAGTTAAAAATATGCTTTCATGTTCAAGAAGGCTTTATTATGAAACTAAATGAGGCACAAGGGATATCTAATGTAATGTAGAAGAATACTATGAGTGTGACCGTGAGTAAACTTCAATTTGCGCTCAAATTACTAACTAACAAAATACTGGAGTGTTAATTATATCGAACTGACTAACTAAAAACCTGAAAATGTATTTGTACGCCAGAAACGGCAGAAAATTATTAAGTTTTAAAATTATGTAACAACTCTGCAACAATATTCAATCAAATGGACTATAATGCACGATGTTGTTATCGCGACTTGTGAGAGAACGCTGACAGTCACCCAAACGTAATGTAAATAAGGGTGTGTACACACTATATAACATAACATGTCATAAAATAAGGTTATTAAAGATGTTTCAATAGACAGATTAGCTATGTTAAATAATGTGGACGTGTTATATAACAGAAGTTTTATAACATGTTACTTAATCTGTACGCACCCTTAGACTAACATAATGAGCCAATAACGTTCCCACTGCTGGGATATAAGCCTCCTCTGTGTGAGAAGGAATGGGCGGTAATCCACTACGCGGGCCCAGTGCATATTGGTGGATGTCACATGTCTTCGATGTTTTTGTTTCTAGAACATTCCGTTTCCTCACGATGTTTTCCTTCACCGATTCGAGAGCAGTAGTGATGAAATAAATTACACAAGGTAAAGTGTCTTAAGTAAAGTACTCTTAAATCGGAGCTGTTACCAGTGCTCGCACCATTACACTGACTATATTATGCTATAACAAATATGTGGAAATAAATATGTGGAAGCTTGTAATTAGCAAATGTCACTACTTATGCATGAAATTCAAAATTGTTATTAGTCTGTAAGCTTTCTTTAAAATGAAATAAATAAATAATACATTACCAGTGGTCGGAGTAGGTAGAGCTGGTTTTGCTACTTGCGAAATGCGGACATAACATGGATATGCCAAATATTTCCCGGAATCCCGGGAATTCTCGGAATTAAAAAACCATTGTGTAAGTAGTTTTTATAGGAGTAGGTAGAGGTATTTTTGTTATTTGCTACATGCGGACATAACATAGATATGCCAAGTATTTTAGAAAATCCCGGGAATTCTCGAAATTAAAAAAAAACAACTATTTAAGTAGTTTCTTTTGTCAGTGCTTAATTGAAACGTTATATTTAAATGGATAATCCACTTTTATTAGTTTACTATAGTAAATTGAAGACATGGAATATAAATCAAATGCGATGATCGAGTTAGATATATAATTTAATTTTCAAAACCCATATTAACTCACTTAAGTCAATCGACAATTTCAAAATCCCGGAATTTCAGAGGCATATCCATGTTAACATCAATGTTTGCGGTCATTCACCTCAAACAGCTCTAACTACTCCGACCACTGTACATTACTGATGGCAAAATCGCTGACCGCCGTTGTTAAAAGTAGCATGTCTGGTAGCATCCGAATAAAACTTTTGTCAGGGAATGCAATATTTTATAAACATACGTAAGGTCGATAAAATTGGTTCTTCCTGTACAGCGATTTTGCGGTGGACGTGATCTGGAGATAAAGCGTGAGTTGCGGGAAGGTATTTATCGTTTATTTGAAGGTAGGATGTGAGAGGGACTTCTCTTTGTGAGGTTATTGGGCTGATGTTGGCTATAAGTTTGAGGAACACATTCTTTGTATTGGATATCCTGATGCGGCTGGATTGTCTTGTCATTTATTTGTTCGGTAACCGTTACTTGCCGAACCTGTGATTTTGTCAAACGTCAGATAACCCTGTTGTTTTGTTGTGATTTTAAAACATATCGGTTTATTAAAATATAGTTTTTGTGACGTACGATAATCTTTATTATATTTAAAAGGTGTACTTCGTCAGTTTAAAAAAAATATAAAATAATTATCTGAAAAGAAGTTAGTGTCAAACCACCAAGTCCACTATTTGAATCATTTTGAAGCATATTGCTAATCCATTGCTCCATATTTTCGCAAAGTGTGTCTGCTCAAAAACGTAAATAAAGCAATGAATGTTGTTGAACTGTTAAAATGAAACCCATTGCTACTGATAGTGTGTTACGCAATTAGCCTGCGGGTTCAGTTTGAAAGTATAATTCTTCTTTCGTATCGGTTAACTATAATGTATCCAAGCCGTTTTAAAAATATAAACCCGATCTGCAAGGATGACGTGGGACGATCTGAACATTTTGCACCGAAAGAGCTTATAAGTACAGCCACTCGTTGCAACACATATAACATAATCCCACCTTGATAGGCAACGAGCAAGCAGTCTAAAATGTGTCTGCTCAACAACGTAAATAACGCAATGAGTGTTGTTAAACTGTCAAAATGAAAGCCATTGCTACTGAGTGTGTTACGCAAGTACCCCGCCGGTACTGAGTGTTGTAGTCGCATGGCCGCTTTCAAGTCTTAGGCTGCCTGTCCATTGACGCGGAGCGAGGCTGCGGAGCGGAGAAACGAAGAAATATTAACCAATCGAATTGCATAAAATCTCAATATCATTTTTCTATTCGTTAATATTTCTCCGTTTCTCCGCTCCGCAGCCTCGCTCCGTGTAAATGGACAGGCAGCCTTAGACTGAGGCTACATTAGGCCGCGACGCGACCTGCGACACGAGCGATTAAAACAAATAAATGAATGCTCACGTATATGGCTACACCGTACATCAAATATTACTAGCGATCTTAGATTTCTTTATGCAATAGGAACAACATTACTGTAATCACGGCATCAACATATCAGCGAAATTGAAGCGAATTTATTAGAAAAATTCTCACTTGCACGACTAGTTCAATAACTGTACTAAATATGTGTGTGGCTACATTATGCGTATAATAAACCGCGATGGATGATTTGATCCC